>MU183575.1:415070-434182 GCA_016904865.1 Pissodes strobi
GAAACTAGGTACAAATTTCATAAGGGTCACTAAACTTGCACTTGTGCAGTTTACATCCTTGAGCCGGGCCCGAAGTGGCTCTATAACAATCCAAACAAAATTTCAATCATTTGTGGAGCAAAAGGCAATCAATTCCAGGGTATTGAATGTGCCGTTTCATAGTTTCTCTTTATTTTTGTTTAGCCAGTGAAAGTACCCATTCACTCCGGTACACAGGCCGGAAAGAGCCGGATGTTCCCGTGAAACAATTTTTATCTCTGCAATGTTATTTATTCTACACACTTTTACAATCAACTGTCTTAGGTAAACATTTCGTGTACTGGAACAAAATACTACTGGACTGCCTGCATATAAACAAATGTGATTACAGCTGTAACAAAATTGGTAGGATTTTAGTGATATAGGAAAGTTTACTGAAAACATTTGATCGAATGAAAAGTGCTCGAATATAGTTCATCGAGATGAAATTTGCCTTAGGTGACATTTTCTTCGACTTTTCGTTAACAATTTATTAAATTAAGTACTAAATAAATAATACATATTTTAACACGTTAAATTTTTGTGAGTTTTTCCACATAGAAATAACCTAAGCCAACACAGCTTAATCCAAACTAACCCAAGCTAGTCGAGGTTAATCGTAATTACCCTAATCATAAAAAGAAAAGCGCACTTACGAACATTTTCCTTTTTCATTACTATTCATAATTATTATAAATTTATATGAAATTATAAATTAAATCAATGGTAATTCCTGTATTTGGCAGAGTTAGATAATTGGTTAATTAACATATGCATAAAAAAGGCTAATATATATCTAGTACTGACCCTTATAGAAAACAATTACCAGCTGATGTACCGGGAGGCTTCGTATAAAAGAGCAACCCCCGTAACTTTTTTATTTTTTACCATACGGGAAAAATAAAAAAGGGATATACAGGGGAATTTTTTTCCTTTCCAAATCTTTATTCTAATTCCGGTAATTTTGCATATATACAGGGGGCGGCAAAAGTATATATATTTTTAATGTAATGGCCTGTATCTTTCTATTTGAAATGAAAGATTTTTTTTATTTCAAATATACCATACAAGTTGCTATTTGATTCAGCAGGTTATGCGTTTTTTAATTTCATAATTGCATTGAATGTACATTATCTTGATATATGCAGTTTAAAAAATTGTTGATTTCTATGCAGAAATCATGGCAGCGTATATCAAGATATTGTGAATTCAATGTAACTATAAAATTAAATAACGCAAACACGGTTGAATGAAATGACAAATTATATGGTATATTTGAAATCAGAAAGAAAAGATCTTTCATTTTAGCCAAAAATATAAAAAAATATATACTTTTTTTTGCCACCTGTATACTGGTGAATTTTGAATTTACAATCAATGTTTTGGGATTATGGTCTGCATGGTCTGAAATGACAATTCTCCAAATTTTACTCAAATCGGTTCTATACAGGGTCAGTTGTAACGAAATTGAAAAAAATCGCCACTAATGAAGTACCTTTAATTTTAAAGATAGAGCAAAATGTTATTAAGATACATTGTTCAGAATTAAAATGTATGTCATAATATGGAGCTACACCTCGTTAATTTAAACTGTGGCATTTCAAAAAATATCCTGTAACTTTTTGCCCAAGCCTTGCCGCTACAGGAAAAATCTATCTCTTACAGTATTATGGACAAGGAGAAAATTTAATTCCATAGGTTTGTGATGGATCTTTTTAATTTAAAATATTCCGTACGATTGTTGCCGATAACAACATCCAAAAAAAAAATTAAAATATTTTTAGCTCCAGATTATGACATAGATTTTAATTCTGAACAATGTATCTAAATGACATTTTGCTCTATCTACTAAATTAAAGGTACTTCATTAGCGGCGATTTTTTACAATCTCGTTATCTGACCCGGTATAATACCGATTTGAGTAAAATTTGGTAAATTGCCGTTTCAGACCATGTAGACCATAATCCCAAAACACTGATTTTAAATTCTAAAATTTTTGGTCCATTTGTCCTATTCAGCCATCTATCATGGGACAAGCTATGCCAAATTACTGTAAATTACAATACAGATATGAAAAGGAAAAAATATCCATATGTCAATTTTTTTTTATTTTTCCCGTGGGTGCTAGTTATACGAAGTCACCCGGTACATAACTATAAACGTTGCCAGATTAGCTAAATAGTTGCGTTTATTTGTACTTTCATGTAAATATAAATAACTGCATCTAATTATACTTTATTGGCACATGAAGATTGGCCACCGACAGGTAAATTACTTCTTTATGGAAATTTTGATGACCGAAGATTGCAAAGATTGGTTACTATCTCTTATCACCGCCAGGTAAATTATACCTATATGCAAATTTAACACTTCGGCTTTGCATATTATTTAATTTAAATTAAACCAAATATGTATAATTTCAAAATATAAAACTTGACGCGTGGTCCTACGCTGGCTTCGATTGCTTCGGAAGGTACAACCAACTGAAACTAACTCAAACTCAAACTATCCCAATGCATACCGAGAGTCACACTTTACTTATTATTCTAGAATATACTAGGTGGTGACCAATCTACCCCGTTACAAACCTTAACCAACTTACAAACACCCTATTTTATATTGATACAATTATATTATCGTAAACCGGGGAACTTCGACATCCGGGTAAACTTCGACACCTACTATAATTTTGTCTTTTTCTTCTTTTTTTACTTTATATTATTTTTTTCAGTTGATTACCAAGTGTCTCTTTCTTTTCAGATTGATTTTGGTGAATAAACAGAATAAGTAGTAAGAAGCCGCGCACATATGAAAAGAAGATGGGGGAAGGAGTTACCAAAATTATCCTCCAGAAAACATGGCCAAAGCGGTGGAAGCTGTGAAGCAAAGGATGTCCCAGTTCGCTGCGAGCAAAAAGTTCAAGGTCCCGAGAATAACTTTGTTGGAAAAAATACACCAGAAACATCCTCTACAACCCGGTCGTCCTACTGTGCTAACCCAAGAGGAAGAAGCGTTGATAGCAAATTCTCTCCGGACAGTGAGCGACTGGGGTTTCCCAATGACGCAACCAGATGTTCGCCAGGTTATTTCAAAATTTGTAACTAAACAGGGCAGAGATATTCCAAGATGGAAGAATAATCAACCTGGAGAAGACTTTGTACATTGCTTTGCAGCAAGGAATAACTTATAAGCACTCGCTTAGCAACCAATATTAAACGCCAGCGAGCTGCGGTTGGTGCACCACAAGTAACCGAATTTTTTAATAACATTAAAGATCAGTTACAAAATGCTCTTCCGCAACATGTCTACAACTATGATGAGACAAATATCACAGACGATCCCGGCGCCAAGAAAGTTTTAGTTCCTAGGGGAACTAAACGAGTAGGAACACTCGAGAACTTCGGTAAGTGTGACGGTTTGCGGCACAGCAAAAGGTGACTTGCTACCCCCGATGGTTGCCTATAAAGCCCAACATCTTTACGAAAACTGGACGATTGGGGGGGCCTAAAGGGACAGTGTATGACTCAACATTAAGTGGTCACCATACCTTTGAAAAATGGTTTTTTGAAATATTGCTTCCTTACGCCAAACAAAATAGCTCCCCAGAGGAATCAAAAATTGTAATAGGCGATAACCTCGCATCGCACTTTTCACCTCGCGTCGTAGAAGCTGCCTTAGACAATAACATCTACATGACTCCCCTCCCGACAAACTCTGCACACTTAATGCAACCACTGGATGTCAGTTTTTTTGCTATGATGAAGCGAAAGTGGAGGGAGGTTTTGGATAGCTGGAGAAAGGAATCGCGTCGAAAAGGTTCCATCCCGGAGGAGCAATTCCCATCATTATTAAACCGTTTATGGGTATGCATAAAAGAAAATGCAGGAAAAAACCTGCAGTCCGGATTTCGATCAACAGGCATAAGCCCTTTTAGCCGTGAAACCGTTTTAGCAAAACTTTCATCGACACAGTCAAATTCGGAAAGGTCTTTGGATGGAAGTTTACTTGAGTTTCTGAAGGAATCTCGTGGTTACAAAGCTGATAGAGCAGTTCGTAAAAGGGGAAAGAAAGTTTCCATAAGGCCAGGTGAACAAATGAAAACAAAATCAGCTACGATGGCCCCCAAATCTACAGATGCCCAAGAGTTTGATGCTTTACTTGATGAAGCAGCTACTAAGTTCCTGAATTCTTCAGACACCGAAGAACCTGATGTTTTACTACCAAAGTTGCCTAAAAACGACTGTTACTTACTTGCCTAAAAAGATTGTTACCAACAAAGCCAATTCAAAAAAGAAAAAATCAAGGACACCCTGCTTTAACTCTAACGTAAAAACCACGGAGCCAGTAGCCTCAACGTCACGTGGTCTAACAGGCATCGATAGCAATACTGACTCTTACTGCACATTATGCAATTGCAGATATAAAAATTACACTGGCAAAAATGATTGGTGATCTGTTGCATCTCCTGCTTGAAGTGGGCCTGCGGCACTTGTAATCTTGGTTCAAATGACCCCCAAATGAATGTTCCTCCTGTGCCTCGTGCTCAATTTGCTTGATAAATTATTCTGAGTGCACTAATCGAAAGGCTTGAATTAAGTGCGTAACGTGCAAAAAATGGGTTTGTGGACATTGTAATAATATGGTTCAAACCGAGCGAATTACGAATGTCCTGTTTGCGAGGATTATGACTAAAGACTGGCTATTAGTACCTAGGTAGTATTTTACTTTGTTTACATTGTTTACTTTGTTGATTTACTTTTTTTAGAATGTTCCTTTTAGTTTTACTTTTATAAGAGAATGTGTTTTGTTTTTTAAACCAAATATGCCTTAAAACCAAAGGTTTTAATTTTAATACAATCGTTTTATAACATAAATGGCCTTTTATTGTACTCTTAGTTAATACTTCTGACCCTTAAAATATGGCAAAACTATGTAAATATTAACCAGATTTAACTTTTTTTGGTGCCGAACTTACCCAGGAGCTTTCTTGGTTCGACAACCCACTAAAATGCATGAAATTTTATAAGTTTTTCAAAAATATATAATACATGATAAGTATTTTAAATAATAAGCCTAAAATTCTTAATTTCACAAACACTCTGGAGTGACAGTCCCATTGCGCGTCTAGGAACAGTGGCATCTTTGAATGCGCTCAGATATTTAGCCAGGTACATGTCATGCCAGTATCACCGAATGAGTTCTATAATTTATGTCTGGAACTACAGGATTACCTTCAAATAATGTATAGTTTACATGTTGCTGTTTCTCAAAATACTGATTTAATTATAATTTTAGTGAAGCGCAATTAAGTTTGTTTTATTTTTGCTGGAGCAGGTAAATTTTTAATTATTACGATAAAAACATTTTCTCGGTGTTATTTCTGGGACAGATTCTTGAACCTAGTTTAGTTTATCCCTAGCTTTGATATGGTTCATATGTAGGTTATCCTAGCACAGGGAAAAACTAAAAAAATGTAATGTTTTTTGGAAAAATTTGTAAAAGTCGTTTGCCCGCAATTAAGTTTTTATCCGATCGGACGAAAAACTATACCTTTCCGATGTGTTTTCTCATCGCAAAAGTCATGATTCCAGTATATTGTATTCGTTGCCTGGCAACATGCAATAACTGTACGTACAACATTTCCGTCCTAGGCCGGGAATATAACATTCCCGGCCTAGACCGGGAATATAAAATTTCTGTCATATTTAAACACCTTGTTTGTCAGATATGACGTTTATCAAAAGCAAGGTTTAGCTGTGGTTTCCCTAGTTACGTAATAAACTCCAAGCTCGCTCGATTCAAAATTTAATATTATGTGGAGTTTAAAACACCGTTTTTATTTAGAGTAATATTTGGCTCTATTTTTAGACATACGTATTATAATTAATTCCGATCGGATAAAAAATAGTATGTGCAACTCGTAGGAAAAGCACATTCCTGGACTCCTGTGTTACCACAATCGTCCAGGAATGTTTTGCTTTTCTTCCTAGTTACACAATATACTATTGTTTTTGAAGCGAGAACAATGGGCAATTACCATTTTTGAAGACTTTAGTAATTATCAATGATAATAGCACACTGGAATTCGACATTATTACAAAAAATCCTGACACTAACCGATAAATTCCGACATAAATTGGCCAGTTTTCAGTTCAATATCAGGGCAATAAGAAACCTAAGCCACAATTTTTAAAGAATCGAGATTTTAGTGAAACGCATTTTGTAAAGAAGGTCTTAAGTCACCATCCAAGTTGTTCAAGCAAGAACGTCATAAGGCACATCCAAATCAACATGGCAACAGGTAATCGAATGTTATTGAAGATCAAACAGCTATTTTATAACGAATAAAACAGTAGTTCAGGTTCGGATTTTGACTCTGTCGATTCAGTAAAGGATTGCGAATATTCTCCATATATTAGTTCAAGAGAAAGTGATGAATCTACACCAAAAAAGGTAAATCAACATTTTAGAAAAACTTCCTCAAAACCGGTGGAGAAAAGTAAATATTGAAGGAAAAAAGAAATCCAAAGCAAAAAAAAACGTCGAAACCTGGGACACATGTATACAAATTTGAAGAGTACATCAAAAGAGGCAAAGAAGATTGGATAATCAAAAGTGCAAAGATCTGCTCAGGGGTACGAAACATCTATATTTAACGGCGTCTGGGATTTATAGACATACGAAAATCAGAACACGTATTTATTTTCCACAATAAAAGTTATAAAGAAAAAGAGAAGCTATAAGAAAAAAAAAACAAAAATACAAGAGTCAGCAAGAAAATCTAACTACTTGTGTTTTGTAAAAATAAACCTAGTAGACATCCAGGTATCTAAACAGGACTTTTTAGCGGTTCATGGACTACAAAATTCAGCTCAGCAGGTTAAACTAGTTTCAAAATAAATTTCGGAAGGAAGGCCAACACCAAAAATAGATGAGCTTGTAGACATCCTAACCGACAGAACAAAGTTGCCCTGGAAATGGTACAATCAGTTCACGGCCATTTTAGAAGTATCCCTAAATATGTAAGCCAATGTAGTAGGTTCTCTATTCCAAGAAGAGTGTATTTGAACCACAACCGTAGTATTTCAAGCCTTTATAAGGATTATTACATTGCATGGTGCAAACAGCGTAATAATATTCTTGTTGATGAGTATCGCTACCGAAGAACCTCTAACTTAGAGTATAACGTAGAGTTTAAAATGTCTAAAAGTGATACTTCTGCAACCTGTGATATTATGATACGTTCAAATAAAGATAATGAATCTAAGGCTAAACATTTCCAAGCAAAATTGCAGTTACACCAAACTCGCGCGCAGGCAATGCAGAAAAACCTTATAAGACGAAATTAAAAATAATGAAGAGATTCAATACACCAAAATAATTCTATTTGATTTGCAGCAGACATTACCCATACCCTCATTGACTGTTGGCTTTGTGTTTTACCTGACGAAAGCATGGACTTATAATCGTGCCATACATGACTGTGTATCTGCGTAAGGTCATATGTTTATGTGGACAGAGTCAGTTGATAAAAGAGGAAGTTACGAAGTTGCTGGTTTATTCTAAAATACGTAACAAGCAAACCAACCAGGTAAGAAAACCTTGTAATCTTTACCGATAACTTCGTGGGCCAAAGAAGAATTGGCTAATAATAGAGTTATGGCTACAGCTGATTAGAGTAAATGTTTAACCAATGTTTCAGGTAGGTATTTTGCTCTAAATGAAAAGCATAAAAAGTATATTAAGCAAGTGTTTTTTCCAAAAGAATGGTTTGGTATTGTGAGAAAACAGAACAAAAGAAAAACCATTTGTATTAGTGGAACTGTCTCAAGAAGACTTTTAAACTTTTGATCCAAATTCCATGTTTATTAAACACACCTTAGCTGAAAACTTTGAATAAGTAAATGTTGGTAGGAGAGGTGTTAAGTTTGGCAACGAAATACTGACAAAAATGTTGAAAAGATAATATGAAGGGCCGATAAAATTTAACATCAAAAAGGTTCAGGCTTTAAAGAAACCTTCACAATACATTCCCACAATATACCAACAGTTTTGTCTCAGTATTATTGAAAAGCTTCCAGTAATATTAAACAAGACTGGAACCAAGTTAACGAAACAGAGAAGATCGACGGGGATGTGGAAACTGATATTTTTGAATAAAAAATAATCTTTTTGATTTTAGAACTTATATTCATTTTATAGGTCATAAGCCATATTTATTTTTTTAAATATTTTATTTTTCTCGGGAAATGCAGTTTTTTTCTGTTTTGTTTTGGTAAAAGATATTTAACAATCCATTACAAATATAAGAAACATTATAAAAATTAAAACATGATTTCAGGGTTTTGTCCAAATCTTTAAACCTTATTTACTACAAATTATTAAAATTAGGCATAGGTCCCTTATTACCCCGAGCTCTCCAATTCTTTTAACATCGTATGGTTAACTTTCCTCTTAGCAAAAAAATAGTTGACAATGAAAAGTAGACGATTAAGAATATGGAGAAACGTAATGATTTTAATATTAAATTAATATAATTATGTATATGCGTTCAAGAAAACCATCTTCTTTCATTTCAAAAAACACAAAATAGGTTTCGCTAGCATATAATACTCTCTTTTCTAGAGGGCACCAAAAATCTTTTCGGAACATAGGTCCAAAGTTAATATACAAAACCATCTTGTTTATAGCTAACCACAAAATGAAAATTAGAGGCAAGGGATTTTATCAAAAAATGGTGGTACTATCAGATGATAGTAGAAATAACAGTTGAATTATGGTTAGATTTTCTAACTGATAAAGTAGGCAAGCATATTTCGTTACAATGTTTAAAAACAAACGACAATACTAGTAGTTAGCTTATTTGCCGATATGGTAAACCAAAAACAATTTCTCTTGCAATTTAGACATAGTACAACACCACAAACATTACAACTCCACATACTTCTACGCGCCACTTCCCTCGAATTGCATACTGTACAATGCCTAGACGTATCATGTACAGTCATATGGGCGCCCTTATCTCAGTTATCCTTTTGATTGGTAGTGTTCTTTCCTTGTAATGATTTATACTTTCAATAATAGCTGCAAATTCAATCTTGAGGCAACATTGATTATAAACTGCTTTAGTTCAAAAGAAGCACCACCGCATCTTTTTTGTAACAAAATATACAATAAACAATTTTATTACCTTTCCGTTTAAGGCATAACAGCATGTCTTCCATCATTCGACAACATTCGACAATAACCTGGTAAATATTTCTTCCCTGTGTTTTCTGTTTTTCGCATCTTGTGGTAGGTTACTCATTACACTTGCCTTTTTCGGGTAGATCTCTATCAATTTTTCCAGTATACCTAAACTAAATCATCTGCACAAACAGAAGCCTTATACCCGTGCTTGACATGTTCTGCAGGCATATATTGATTCATATATGATCTGCCTTTGTATTTGATCATACTTTCGTCAATAATTGCCTGAAATTCCCCCCGATAGTGGCATTCTTTGCACGTTTAAGAACGTGTAGTCAGGTGCGATCCCAAATCATAGAGTTTATTTTAACTTGGTTTACCTACAAAATATAACTTGCTGCAACCAATAAAATTTATCACGAGATATAACTTTGCTGATGTAAGCATCATTAATTTATGAGGACCAATAATTTTTCAAGCTATGAAGCTTCTTTACGTCCTTGAATAGTTACACCCCAAAAACAGTTTTATTCCTTCATGTGATAGGTAGAAAACATATATTGTTTTTATTAGTTCTTTTTAGCAGAGTATAAATTTGTGTTGAAGGCTATGGACATTAACAAATTTTTATGGAATTAAGCACAAAAAACTTCTACGAAAAATAAATTTCCTCGACTATATCTGTGCTTTCAGATAAATCAAACATTGGCAGATTCTGATGATATATATGTTTAGACCCAGTTGCTACGTGTGCAAGTGGCTAATCGTCATCGCTTTCATTTTCAATACTATGAGGTTTAGGTAAAATTTTTGCTCTAAGGTTTCCTTCTCAACGTCAAGGTTTTCAAGTGCATGACCAAGTGTTTGGCCAACTTCATCTTCATCTCTTGATACATAGTTATCTCCCAGAATATCTGCGTCTGACGGAATTTCAGCCAATATATCATCTAATTGTCAATCATCTATTGTTTCAAGCTGTAGAAGACCATTTTTTCCTTTCTTATGAAATTCCAGATAATATTTATTTTCAAAAAATCCTAATATGTTCCTACCTGCTATTTCGCATAATCATCACTTATCAGTCTAGGATCACACGACGAGACTGAAAACTAAATAAAATAAAAAAACTCTAAATAGCGGCAAGTTTAAATTCAACTAACTCACCCTGTATACAAGACATCATTTTTTAAAGGTAGCTTTTTGCATGGTATAGATTTCCGTCAAGTGATCAGCTCTTCTACCTCACTGTTGAGTGAATTGAGTAGCTCAATAAGTGAGACGCCGCCGCGCCGGTCCCAAGCCCGGATAAAGGAGGGTTCACAGGTCAGGCTAGCACCCTACCTCTAGTTAAAAAACCAATACATCTCACAGAACCACAAGCCAGCCTCGGAACTCGATTGATGAAAAAATTACGACAAAGGCGAGAAAACGGACAAGGATTTGGAAACGAAATAAACTCAGAGTAGCCACCTGGAACATCCTGTCCTGGACTGCAAAGGATCAGGAGATCATAGAAGAACTAAAAGATAATAACGGAGAAATATGCGCTATCAGCGAAACGAAGAAGAAAGTAAAAGGAAAATGCGAAATTGACAAATATATCTTGATATACAGTGGAGTACCACGAGAACAGATAGCACGCTCACGAGTGGGGATACTGATAGGCCGAAAGTACAAACAACAAGTAGAGAGCGAAACCTACGTCAACGACAGAATACTACACTTAACAATAAGTAGTAACCATGGGAAAATGCACTTCATAAGCGTTTATGCACCAGACATAAGTAAAGAGAGAGAGGAAATAGAGAGATTTTATGAAGAATTGCAAGCAGTAGTGGACAAAATAAGAAAAAACACGAGATAAAATCGTTATTATGGGGAACATAAATGCAAGAATAGGAAATGAACCACTGGATGGCATAATGCAGAGATTTAACGAAGAGACCACAAACGAAAATGGAGATCTACTGAAAATATTATGCGCAAACAACAACATGAGAATTAACAACACTTTCTTCGAACATGACATGAGGTACAAATACACATGGCAAAATACAAGAGGACAACAGTCGGTATTAGACTATATTATCACAAACAGAGAGGTCGTACCTCAAACAATATTGGACGTAAGAACTCTAAATGGCGCCAACTCTGAAAGTGATCATAAGATGGTGCTTTGCAAAATGAGATTGAACACACCCAAATCTACAAAACTTAAATCGCAAATAGCAAATTTAATGTCGAATCATTAGAAGATTTCAGCAGAAAACATCTGAATGAAGATCGATTAAATCAGAAAATATTGCAAAGACCAGTGAAAACTGAAGATCGCATAGACCACCAATGGAAAACAATAAAAAATAACATACTAGATGCTGCCATGGAAGCAATAGGAAAGCGACAGGTAAATGTCAATACAATCAACAGAACGCCATGGTTTACGCCGGAAGTGAAAGAACTAGCTAAACGAAATAAAAATGCATACATCAAATATACGCGAAATCAAACGCCTGAAAACCGGAACAACTATCGAAGAGAACGAAACGAGGCAAATGCAAAAATAAGGGAACTAAAAGAAAACCATTGGGAAAAACTCACAAAAGGAATGGAAAGAGACTTGTATGGAAGCCAGAGAAGAATATGGGGAATGCTAAGAAGAAATAAGCTAGAAGTCAAAGATACCATACGAACCAATAAAATCACGACAGAACAGAAGGAAACGCACTTAAGAAATCTATACAAGGAAGAGGAAGACAAGGAACATATACAAATCGAATATGAAGAGGACAACGACATAGAATTAACAAATGACATGATAAAAAAAACCTTAAGATCCCTTAAAAGTAGAAAAAGCCACGGGCCAGACGAGATCACTAATGAGATGCTTAAATACGGAGGAAAAAAATTACAAAATGAAATATTAACCTTATTTAAAAATATCATAGAAGAACGGAAAATGAATGGAAGAATAGTATAACAATACCCATTTTTAAAAAGGACAGAAAACACTTCCAGAAAACTATCGTGGAATAATCCTACTTGATAGCGTTCTTAAAGCGTGCACAAATACTATTCTGGGGAAAATCACCAAAACAATAAGGACAAGAGACGAACAACAAGGCTTCCGAAAAAACAGATCCACTATTGATGCAATATTCATTGTCAAACAAATATCCGAAAAATCCCTAGAATTCAATAAGCCTGTGTACAGGGTGTCCCAAATTCGAGCCTCATCATTGGAATCTCGGAAACTAGAAGAGATACGAGGTCGGTTAAATGGAGGCAAAGTTGCGCAATTTGATGCTAATCAAAATGCCACCTCAAAAATTAAAAAATTCCGAATACTTCCGAAGATATTTAGAAAAAACCGAATATTGGCGATTTCATTTTTATTTTTTTATGACTCTATTTGAATAGATATAACAAAATACATTTCATATTCCCATTGCTATTTTTTCTGTTTTACAAGATGGTGTTATCAGATTTTCAAACCGACGTTTCGTCTTTGAGCTGCCATAATCAACTTTGTTTTTTTAAATACGGCCCTGGATTTTTTATTACGGCCTTTAAGAGCTTCTAATGTCCCAAAACCAATGATGTATCGCACTTATTCGAAAAAATCATTTTAATGATTTCCTGGTAGACGCTTACCAAAAATATGTTTTCTGTCTCTCTCTAACACATGAGTTCTTATGGAAAATGCCATTAATATGAATTTTTCGAATAAGTGCTATACATCATTGGCTTTGGGATTTTAGATGCTCTTAAAATCCGTAATGAAAAATCCAGGGCCGTATTTAAAAAAACAAAGTTGATGATGGTAGCTCAAAGACGAAACGTCGGTTTGAAAATCTGATAGCACCATCTTGTAGAACAGGAAAAGTAGCAATGAGAATGTTTCCGAGATCCCAATGATGAGGCTCGAATTTGGGACACCCTGTACATGTCCTTCATCGTTATGACCAAAGCCTTTGACAGAATGCGCTTAAAAGATGTCCTGGAAATAATAAGGACAAAAGGGCTAAACCATAGGCTACTTAATATATTATACGATATTAACACCCAATACAGAACAAAAATCAGAGTAGAACATATCACAACCGAAGATATAGATGTAAACATAGGAATACAAAGAGATTCACTCAGCCCCTTCATATTTAATTTGTTAATGGATGAAATAATAGAAATCTGCCCTGAGCAGCTGGATTTCGAACATAATCTCCAAATATTACTCTATTCTTTTAACACCAAAGCAAAATAACTAAATATGCTCATCAACATCGAGAAGACCAAATGCTTAGTAACATCAAAGAACCGATAAGATGTAAGTTGGAAATCGACTCCAAAATTGTCGAACAGGTAAACCATTTCAAATATTTGGGGCAGATATAACGAGTCATGGAAATCTACTTCTCGAAGTAGGAGAGCAAGCAATGAAAGCGGCTTGAATTTCGGTATGTTTGAGAGAAATTGTTTGGAAGAACAAATACCTCAATACGGAAAGCAAAGTCAAGATATATAAAACGGCAGTAAGACCTATCATAACATACGAAGCAGAAACAAGACCAGATACAAACAGAACTCTACAAATGATGAGAACAGTTGAAATGGAAACTCTGAGAAGTGTGCAAGGCAAAACACTATACGACAGAATACGAAATGAAGACATCAGACAACAATCCGGGATACAGGAAGGTGGGTGAAACAGAGACGAAGATTCTGGAACAAACATATAAAAAGAATAGAGGATAGCAGACTCGTCAAGAACGCAAAAATGAATAATACAGTAGAAAAGAGATCACAGGAAAGACCACCAAAACGCTGGAGAGAATGCTGGACTTCATCTTCCGGGAAGAACATGTTGGCATTGAACATGCAGGAGCCTACTAATATGTATCCATATTAGAAAGTAGAAGAAGAAGATCAGCTCTTCTATAAAAAGATTTTTTTTCTCGGAAGACATGTAAAAATTTTATTTTTTTTTACCTATAAATCGAAGTTTTTACATTTTCCCGACGTTTTCAAAACAGAGAAAAAAATTGAGATTTTTCTTTTAAAAATTTTCTATCGAACAGGCGTCCCGGTTTTTTATCCTCCCTGCTATTTCGGGTTAGAATGATTTAAAGTATCCCCCCTTTTTAAAAAGTATTCATGCCCAGAAAAAAAATCACTCGCCATTTTCCGTTTCTAACAAATGTCAATGGAGTACGGAAGACCACCACAAAGCATGTGTCCAGAAAATGTCCTCAAAATCAATTAGTTTTTTTGAGAGTTGTTGTGTGTGTATCAAAGCAAAGTTTTAGAAAATCACACATTTGACGTAATAACTTGGAAATGGAAAATCTAATCGCCAAAAACAATTGACCGTATCCAAGTATTGCCTAAAACATGCCAGATTTTTCGAATGAGCGTTATATACGGCCGAACCTAAATATCTTTGTGCGTCACAGGCGTTTGGAGCGTTACATACCGAGATATCTCAGGCATATTCACTACTTAGGAAACATGTGTAGATCGCACCAAGAGAAAGTTTCACTTAAAAAAAAGTCGACCGCGTTGTAGAATATAAAAATATCCTGTAATTAGTGTAATCACTTGCAATATTAGACTGCCCCCTGTTTTCTCCGCTAGCCAAAAACTAAAATATAAATAGCGTATAGCATACAAACGAATCATAGAATTTAATTTTCTAAGAGATGACACTAGAAGCATTACGTGTAAGTAGCGGTTAAGTTATTTGTAGCAGGTCAACAGATTATTAGATCAGCGGTTACATGGAGCTACCAGTGGAACCTAGAGGGTCAAAAAAGACAATATTGGTGGATGGCGCGAAGGCAAAAATTAAAACATTGGAAAATATTGGAGGAATATATAAATTAAAATGGTTGCATGCACTGTAACCGAACTAGATGAGTCAACCGAAACTAGAATCAGAGAACACATAGCTCATTAGAGCATGGTAGAACAGAAAGATCAAGTCTTACTGAGCATGCTTTAGAAAATAGTCGCAAAATCACAACCTTCATTTTAAAATTAATTCATAGTGTAGACTAATACGTAAATATGGAAATTATTGAATGTAAGAATATTTTAAATAAACATAAAGGGCCTGTCGCGTTTGATGGAGCATGATTAACAACAATCAACTGGATTGAGTCCTTTTTTGGTTTCTTTTCACTAAGCAAGTAGTTAATATAAATGGGTTTAGTTAGATTAAAAGCGATTAATGCAACTTACTGTCCAAAATGTCGTACACTATATATCATTTTTAAACAAACAAATCCTTATAAATCCCAGCAAATTCCGTTAAATCATCAATAAATCATCAGTAAATGACCTATAAATCCTCATAAATCCTGCGCAATTAAGTAATTCTTTCAGCCTGTACACCATAAATTACTAAATATTTAAAAGTTTAGTTTTAATAAACTCCTAATTATGTTAACATGATTAAAGGGCGTTGAGTGTGTAAATTATGCTTCTCTATTCTGGATAAGACTGTGTTTTAAACTCTGCTCGGGGATCGGCAGACGCCAAGTATATCTTTGTAAAAATTAGGACAACCCCAGGACCACCAATTAAAATCGTCTAAGTTAAAGAGCTTTTAAGCTGATAAATGGTACAAAGCAATTCCGACGATTTGCGGCAATTTGTAACATTTTAACCTCGGTAAATCAAAGAGTCAGTGGGTTAAAAGGAAATTCGCTCAGTTTATTTGCTCAAAGGATCATAAATAACGCGACTAGGTGGATCAAATAAACTAAATGGCCCGAAGCCAAGCGGTCGCACATACTAGAAAAGGATTAAACCGTTCTCTTATCGCCTTTGTCCTATACCAAATAGGACAACACAGCGACCTGCATTTAAAAGCCCCTATAAAGAGGTTATACACTTATACATAAAATTATAATATGGAATATGAAGTTGGATAGCAATTGTATATATAGAGTTATCGAATAACAGAAAAGTTAGCAAATATATACCGTTTTCAAGTTCCATTTAACTTAATTTGACTAACTAAATGGAAAATGTAGCTTTTTAATGCAACTTACTCAACTTAGAGGGTGAAATAAATAGATGTGTATTTCCCGCCGTCCATTTTGCAATATTTTTGATATACCTATATTTAAGAAATTTTTAAGTAACAGTTAAAACTCGAGTCAAAATCGCAAATCCACAGCTAAGGAATGCTAAATAAATTTAGATGCTTCAATCAAGTACCATCGCTTATAATATTAAGGTTTGAAACTTATGTATAGAGACGGAGTTATTATTATTGACTTCAAAATATTAATTAAAGTAGTTAGTGGCTACCTTGAAAAATAAACTAATATTGTAGGCACAACATGATTATTGAGTGAATAAGATATAATACATAACGAATGTTTTTTTAATATGCTTCTGAACGTCATGTCCTGGCTTTGATCATCTGGAGATGATCATCTCCTGATGATGTTAACATGGTTAGCGAAACGCGCGTCGAGTGCAAAATTCTGTTTTTATATTGTGGATAAAACTCTGTTTTAGTGCATTTTACCGAAGGTTCCTGACCCCAACATGTTTGTGATGGCTTCACGGTCAGCGGAACTCAACCTTTATCGTAAGTTTTCTACCAAGATTAGGCTAGTAAGTGGAGATAGTTGGTTTCTAAAATCTTGTAAGAAATGTAATGCTTTTCCAAATTTCATTAAAATTGTTTTACCTAAATCTTCTCTTGTTACAGAATAAGTACATTCTTTTGCCAGACAAAAGTGGCTGGATTTAGAAATTAAAAATGTGTACAGTAAACGACATATGTTTTAAAAACTAACATTTTGATTAACAAATATTGAACATGAAGAATGGTACGAGTTCCAGAAAAAAATGCTTTTAGTAATTGATACAAAATATAACAAGAAAATGTCATCTAGTTAAAAAAAAACTCAGGAAAAAGAAACATAAGTCTGATAGTTCTCAGGAAGTCGTAGACATTGTGGAAAACCTATCATTTCGATCATTTGATAAAGATGAATGGCTTTTTTAAACAAAGGTCTCTCTACCTCTACCAAAGGATAACTTACTTGATATTGTAGGTAATACAGAAAGCTCTATTCAACATCTTCCTGACTCTACTAAAGGCTTTGTTAGAGAAACATGCAGAAATCAGATATCAATAAATTTAATTAATAAAATTAGCTCTTAACCTGGAAAAGGAAAAAGTATAATCAAAAGATTAAAGGAGAAAGATGTTTTTTATCTAAAAGCTGATAAAGATAATAAGGTTGTTAGACAAAAGAGAATATTTGCAAAGGGTGGATAATTTAATCGAATCCGGGCACTATAACAAAATTTCAAGGAATCCATTATCTAAGACGATAACAAGTTAAAAACACAAAGTGTTTTACCTTGTGTTATCATCTTAGATAATGGATGTGAGCAATTCTACTTTACCGAAACTGTATTGTCTTCCCAAGATTCATAAACCTGGGAAGGCAATGCGTCTCATAGTCTCGGCAATAGGATTACCAACTTAGAATATATCCAAGTTGCTAGCAAACAAGTTTGAGAATTTTCCTATAACACAACTAAATTAAGGTGTACTATATTCCTTTGATTTCATAAACAAAATTAAAGGTACGAACCTTAATGAAGGTGAAATTTTAGTCTCGCGTGATGTTAGCTCATTGTTCCTAGTGTACGAATCCCACAGACCTTACAATACTTTGGTGAATTACTTGAGATGAATAGTTTTGATGACGAAATCAAACAAGAATATTTAACTTTAACCAAACTTGCATGGATCAAAATTATTTTCAATATAAAAACCAACAACAACAACTTGAAGGCCCGACAATGGGCAACTGTTTATCACCGTTCTTAGCCAATCTTTTCAAGAGTAAATTTGAAAATGAAATCAGTCAAGAGTTCGAATATTTTCCAAGAGTATGGTACAGGGATGTGGATGACATTTTTGCGATTATCGACACAATAACTGCTAATATCGAAGATTTTGTAACAAAACTAACAACAGTTTCCCATACCATTAAATTTATTTATGAAGTCGAGAACAATAGCTTACTATAATTTTTTTATACTTTAGTGATTTGATTAGGAACGATAGTAACACCCTAGAATTTGATATTTATAGAAAAATTACTGCCACTAACCGATATATTCCTAATGACTCTTTCCACTGCTACCAACATAAAATGGCCAGCATTTAATTTTCAGTACCATGGCACCGTATGGTTAATTTTCCTTTTAGTAGTTTTAATCACCTCCTGATGATGCTAACATGGTTAGCGAAATGCACGTCGAGGGCGAAATTCTGTTTGGGTTTTGTGGATAAAACTCTGTCTTAGTGCATTCTGCCGAAGGTTCCAGGCTTCAACATAGAAGAAAATGCGAGGACATTCCTCTCCCTCAACCCATATCTATCCACTCCTGGACATAGCTCTCTCTCATCTGCTTCAATGTCTCCATGTTCTTTATTGTATTCAGCCGCTGTTTACCTGCCACCTTTCTAAAGTCGTATATCCACCGCTTCTGTGGACGTCTTACACTTCTTTTAGTCTGTCTAGGTTCTCACACTGTTATTCTTTGTGCCCACCTGTCGTCAGCTAGTATAGCTAAATCAGCAGCTCACTGCCATTCATCCTTGCTACCACTTCCATTACACGAGTCTACTCTACTTTGTCCCCTGATATATTCATTTCTAATCCTGTCATGAAGTGAGACCAGCATGTATCATTCCATTGCTCTTTGCGTCACTAAGGGCTTATTTGCATATGTTTTTGTTGGGTTGATCTTTTCCAATCTGTAAGTTTGAATGTGCAATAAACATGTGTTATAGACTTTGAGTTTCAGATTTATAGGGTTCCTGTTCTTCTTTGGAATGTGTCCCAATTTGCCGATAGCCGACCATA
>MU183576.1:0-10794 GCA_016904865.1 Pissodes strobi
AAGAAGTTCGGGATAAAAGTTTGCGTGTATAGCAGTAGACGTATCCACTGCCATTAGGAAATCAGAGCCATGTAAGTTCGTGTTTTTTTGTGCTGGTATTTTCATATAAAACCCCCTTGCAGCACATCCATCGCTTCCTTCAAATATTTACAATCAAATAGATCACTGTCACAATTTTAAAGTGCTATGGAATCCCTTTTTTATGCTGAAATCTATATTAGTTTTTGTCATAATCCAATGTCATTTTCCAAGTAAACATTATAACTTCAAGTTAAAGCAGTTGCAGGAGAAACCATTAGAATTGGTAATATCTGGAAAGCCTCTGCTAAAGCTTCTGTGACCTGGAAAAAATAAAAGTGTTAATTTTTTATTTAGAGTAAAATAATAGGAAATGTTTCCAAAAATAACTTTTTCGCTTCATCCAAAATATAATTAAACTGACTGTTTTTCAAAAAGGAAGTTTCAAAAGGAAGGCTTAGGCGCTCGGCAACTTTTGTAATTATTTTTATTCACCATCTTCAAAATTTTCAGTCTGATTGGGCATCATTTATTGGAATAGGAGGCCAACTTTGTTAATCATATAATCGGTCATACAACATGACTTATCTATAACTTCTTTATTCCTCTTTTTTTCTTTTTTTTTGCAATATTTCGTTTGGCACTTTCACTTTTAAATTCCTCTTTCTTTTTTATGTAGATTTGTTTGTATTTTATGGCGGTCCACAATACTAGATTAAACTAAACGGAAAATTATGAAAAACGATTTATTACATCTCTACTTTGTTGCATTGAAAACTTCTTAATACGAAATAGTAGGTCTAGGCCTAAGAATAATAAACTAGAGATGATGATTACTTCCCATAATAATAATAATAATAATAATAATAATAATAATTTATTTTGCAATCATAAGTGTGAATTACAATAATATGTACATACAATATAATTATATAAACAAATGACCGCAAAAAGGAGCTGAAATCATTAAAAAATGGTCAGGGTTCAGCCCCTGTGTTAAATTATATGATATTCTTCATTCGCCAATCGAAAAACCAATTATAAATTAAATAGAAATGAATATTACTATTCAGCCGCAATTTGTATGTGCCTCTGTCCATGCACTATGCAGTCCAAACACTCTACAGACTTGCTTTTACTTTTTTTCTAAATGGTAGCAATGGTAATTGTTTCCAATTATGGGGTAGTTGATTATACAGATGGTATATATTACACGTGAAGCACCGCCTAAACATAGCAGTTCTATGTGGAGGTGGCGAAATGCGACCCCTAAATCTCAGATTCAGAGTATGAACGTCACTTCGATATATTATTTTATTCAATAAATATGGAGGGGTTTGATAATTTTATGGAATAAAACCACGGAGTGAAGCTCTCGTCGTTTTTCCATTGTAATCCATCCTGCATCCTTTAACTTATGTGATATCGGTTCAAATTTTCGAATACCGTAAATATATCTTAAACATGACTTCTGAACTCGTTCAATTTTTTGTTTATATACATGATCCAAACAAGGTGAATAAACAGCATCACAAAAATTAAAATTACT
Organism: Pissodes strobi; assembly: GCA_016904865.1. Taxonomy (NCBI): domain Eukaryota; kingdom Metazoa; phylum Arthropoda; class Insecta; order Coleoptera; family Curculionidae; genus Pissodes; species Pissodes strobi. Next base: position 1,568 of record MU183576.1, read on the forward strand.
TAAAACTAAAGCATCCGTCACTTTTACTTTGAGGTTTTGACTTAGAGCATGTCGGTGTGGGTAAAGCATTTTTAAAGATGCATAGGCTTTTTGTAAACATTTATTTATATGAACTTTGAAACGTAAATCTGTGTCTATATATAATCCCAAGTTTCTTGCCATTTTTTCACAGTTAAGCAGGTTATTTCCGATTTGTAAGTTAATTACTGATTGAACATGCTCCTTGTCTCTACCAAAAACCAACACAGATGACTTCAGTGGATTAATTAGTAAATTATGTCGCTCAGAGTAGAGTACCAGATTTTTAATATCATCTTCTATTGCCCCCTTAGCCCCAAGCCAATCACATGGGAGGAAGGAGTAATACAGTTGCGTATCATCAGCATATTGATGTACTTTGCAGTGTTTCAGGCATGATGTAATATTTCCTGTATAGATGCTAAATAACAAGAGACCCAAAATAGATCCCTGAGGAACTCCGCAAGAAACATCCCTCCTCTCAGACTGGCCAGCAGTTGTTTCCACAAATTGACATCTGTCAATCAAGTAATTTTCAATTAATTTCACCGCAGTTTCAGAGAACCCAATACTCTTTAAAATAACCAATAAAAGCTTGTGATTGACAGTGTCAAACGCTTTCGAGTAATCCAGCAATACCAAAACCGTACATTTTCCCGAATCCGTCGCCCTAATAATATCATCCGTGATATTTAACAATGCAGTTGCACAACTAAATCCTGACCGAAAGCCAGATTGACATATCGGTAAAATATCATGTATCTTTAAGTACTCAGAAATTTGTTTATTCATAATTTTTTCAAGAATTTTAGAAAAGGTGGCAAGTATACTTATGGGACGAAGCTCACCCAGATTGGAAATTTCAGTTTTTTTTTTTGGTATGGGGACAATTCTAGAGATTTTCCAAATGCCAGGAACCACCGACTCCAGTAAACAGGAGTTTATTATGTTGGTAATATGTGGTAAAATTGTGGGGCAGCATAACTTTATCATTTCAAGATTAATTAAGTCAGGTCCTGTAGCCACAGATTTGATGTCAGCTAAACATTTTTCTACTTCCATAATTGTAACTGTTGCAAAATTAAAAGGTTCTTTATTTTGGGTAATATTTTGTGAATAACTTTGTATTACATTATGATCAGGAGATTTATTATTTTTTGAATGTTGTAAAAAATAATTATTAATTTCGTTAGGCCTATTTAGTATTTCTGGTATCAAAGAAGCCTGTGGCTTATTATATATTTTATATTCCGACGTGTCATAATGACGTTCTTATGGAACGCATTTTGAGTGTCATAATGACACATTTTACTGGATCGAGTACTCTATTGATTTCATTATAGGACTGAGGACTATAATGATTTCATTATAGGACTCAGTACTATAATGAAAAAAAATCCAGGTATACCTACTTTGCAAAAATAAAATTTATTCAAAACAACAAACGAACAAACTTATTAACGATTAAAATTAAATACTACATTAGTACAACTTGTTAAATTAATAATTTTAGATGCGTCGAAAGGCGTCGAAATTATCCCATTATTCTGGTTGTTTAATGTTGTATTTGATGCTGGTATTTGAATATTGGTATCTTCTGGAAGGAAAACAGTCGGTGATGATTTTTCGCCAAGAATAGATACTGAAATTCTTTTTTTATTTTCATGGGAGTTTTCAATGATACTTTCAATAGCAAATATTTATCAGTTTCTGCTTGTTGTAAAAACTTTGCAATATTGTCTTTCGTAAAAATTTTAGACTTTTTGGGTTTGTAAGCATCGGAGATACGTTTTAAAAAAGCAATCAGGTGAACAAACTCACTTATATCAACATTTTGTTTAATTAACAACGTGCTTCGTAACATTGAGTAATAACTCCATAAACTTGAAGACTTTTTTGTCATTGATTGTTCTTTAAAATAGGCTAAAAATACTTTTTCGTCTGCAACATTTCTAACACTTTCCTTGTGACACCAACTTTCATAACTGGCATAGGTTTTTTCGTATAGGCCTTTAGACTTTTCCGGCAATAATCCAGCAACTGTAGAGCTAGCTAATTCTTCAATGTCTGACGGTAAATTAGTCATTTCATTTATTTTACTATTAAAAAATTATTTTAAATGCCTAAACTTTTCAATAAATTTCACGTAATTCAACGTTGACAAATGTGGTTGACAATGACAGAAGAATACAAGCAAAAAATTTCATTGTTACCTACCTTAAGATTGTTACACACATTATTACCTCAGATACGGATACCTACTGAAATTAATAATATTCACATCACAAATCCAATAAGTGTTTTTATTAAGGAAATCGCCGGAATATAAAATTTTGTATGAAATTCGGATCATAAACAATCATAATGGCACACGCCATGATATCAGACTCGGCTAACGCCTCGTCTGATAATATTCATGGCTAGTACCATAATAATCGTTATTATGATCCTTATAACATAAATATCTATTAAGTTCCTTTAACCTTTTCCACAAAACTTTAGCACTGTTATTATTATTATTGATGAGAAACTCTAAATACCTTTTTTTTTCATTAGAGATAGCAATATTAGTTTGGTTTCTAAGCTGTTTGTAATAGTCCCAATGCGCTGGATTTCTTGTTCTTTTACTTTTTTCAAACGCTTTGTTTTTGAGTTTTATCATAGCTTGTATATTATCTGTAAGCCATGGGGGTCTTGGGCTTTTGATAACTGTAGTTTTATGTGGGGCCAATGTATCAAAAATATTCAAAATCAAATCGTTTAGATAAGTAATTTTTTGATTAATATCATGTATATAAAAAATATTCTGAAATGGAGTCTGAATTAAAAACGTATAAAGCAACTCAGTATCAATTCTCTTAAAATTTCTAAAATTTACCGACTGCTCACTATTTTTTAAGTTGGGCACCTGCAAAGAACATGAAACCAAACAATGATCCGACAAAATAGCCACATCTCGCACATCCACACTTACCGGTCGCACATTTTCCGGGATGATAATTAAATCAAGTAAACTTTTTTTTGTTTTAGAGATTCTAGTTGGATCTGTAATTATTTGTTGTAGATTAAATGAGTGTATGCTGTCCAATAGTGTGGATGAGAAAGCTGTGTCAAGATCCGATAAGTCCACATTTAAGTCACCTCCACAAATTATATAATCACACAACGGTGAGAATATGTTGACTTACTATCGCCCCGTACCCTGCGGTCACCTCACCCACATCGTCGTCGCTGTGACGTTCCTGGAACATTGAGAAACTTGATATTTATTATATTTTTCGTTCGATCCTAAAGAAAATACCAGAAATTGAGGATTAAAGCAGAGACCAAAGCATCTGTTTTGCAGAATATTATTTAGTGTAGTGTCTTTATTGATTTTTTTTTATTAAATAGGGTAGGACAACCTAAATTATTTTTAAATGTAAGCAAGTCTGGGAAGAATAATAATATTTCTCCTAATATTGTGGAGAAGTTGTCAAACTGAGGGTTTAATTATAGAGTGCGTCCGTTGGCTATTCAGATTTTAAAAAGTATTTTTAAATAAGTACATACAGTGGAAAGCAATTCTTATTTATACACTGTTTAAGTCCTTTAGATTGTGACCTTGCTTATCACGTTAGAATATCATAGATATATTATGTCATACAGCAATGCTCAATCATATATTAAGGATTTTTTCATTCATAAGGAACCATGTTATTAGCATTATGAATGTAACACTTATTACAAAACTAAGGCTTTCTTAATCCAATTAAATTTTTCATAATTTGGAAATAGAATGTCGAGGGTGGATCGAATTCGAGTCTATGTATGAGGATCTCGAAAACCATAAGAGACACAGAGTCGGTCAAAAAATTGCGCATTTAGGAGCGTAATAATATGCCATTTAGAAAGTTTTTAAATTCAGTATTTCTAGATATCCAAAAAAAAAACGAAATTTTGGAAAATCGTTTTATTTTTTCTCCCTGTATTTATTTAAAACCGGATTTCAAATTGAATTGCACTCTTGCATTGTCACTTTTTCCGCTTTATCTAATGGCTGTATCCAGTTTGGAATCGGACGTTTCGTCTTCAATGGGCCATCAACTTTTCTTTTAAATAGACATTTTAGGGCATTTTCAACTTTTTCCTATTTTTTTCTATTTTTTTATTGTTTTTTTTAAAATTATTTATTATTATTAATTAAGTTAGTTAAAGTTCTTATTTAAAAAAAGTTGATGAGGGGCTTGGAATCCGACGTTTCGTCTTTAAGAGGTCAACTTTTTTTTTAAATAAGAACTTTAATTAAATTTAATTAAACTAAGCTATTCAAAATTACGCCAAAGCAAAATATATATTTTAAAAAAAGAATAAAAAAAATAAAAAGAGTTAAACAAATTTAAAAATACATATTCATATTAATAACGCCAATATCATCTGAAAAACGAAAAAAAAAATTAAAGTTTGTATTTAATAAAAGAAAGTTGATGATGATGATCCTTTGAAACGAAACGTCGGATTCCAAACTCAATACCACCATTTGATAGAGCGGAAAAAGCAGCAATGAAAGAGTGCAACTAAATTTGGAATCAGTTTTATAATAAGTCCACGAAAAATTAAAACAATTTTTTAAACTTACGGTTTTTTTCCGGATATCTCCGGAAATACATGGAATTTTAAAACTTTCTAAACGGCATATTGTTAGGCGCACAAGTGCGCAATTTTGCCCTAATTTGACCGGCACTATATCTCTTACGATTTTCGAGATCCCCATACATAGACGCGAATTTGAGCCACCCTGTACATAGATACAAATATACTTGTTTGTAGAATAAAAAGAATTTTTAACTAATTAATGTTCAACTTTTCTCTTTGGATATGATATTTTAGAGAGCTAAAAATAATATAATATATATATGAATCGGTTATTTCAGAAAGGTACTAACGAACATTTTCTGAGTAGCAATTATTAAGCTTTTCCAAATTATGTATACTTTTTTGAACCACACTGTATAAAAGAGTTGCCAGACTTTATTTTATTTTTATCTATTTTTCTCTCACAAACTCATACTTTTAAGAATACTTTTTATACAAAATTTAATAATCCCCGAATATCTATGCCATTTACTTTTGGCTTATCTAGGTTTGTTTAAATTCAAATAAAAAAAAGCTTTGTAAAAAAAATACTTTCCATTCTTTGTTAGTAAAAAAACAGTAATTTCACAAGAAAAAGTTTAATTATCCATTTAAAATTTTCAGTTTAAATACATTTTTATAAACTCTAAACCAGAAAAATAGTGTTGCCCGTATGTCTTTGCCATATGTATGTTAAGCTTTTCGCGCATGGCTACGCCACGACAGAGCAGCTGTCAGTGAAAAAATCCGGTCGATGCAACCACCCTCTCTAGTTTATTATTCTTGGTCTAGGCCTATATTAATAATGGTTACTGGTTGCGTTCTTACCGAGTTCCGTGCGAATAAAATACTTCAAGACCAGAACTCAGGAGCAGTTGATCATTATTTATTTGTATACACTGTGCCGATTGAACAAACAACTAAAACTATAGACACCAATTTATTCAAACAGTCTCAACTTCAACTATTTGAACTATTCGTTCATAAATAATTCATGATTGGAGTCGAAACTATGTTGAACGCTTGAACCGCTATGGGCACTATGCAGAAGATGACGAATGCGCCTTCCATATATGCGACATCATCGCCTTCTAGAATTGTCTCCCTTGCTCCCGTATGCGCTTTGTGCTTTCGGTCGCTTTCGCGAAACTGGTCAAATACCCAAACACCACATTAAATTAAATCAAATGCAAATGATGAATAAAGATTACGATATGGTGTATGATTCGAGTTCATAGACAGCAATCTGAGCAATCTAGATAGCCTATGTTTAATTGAGGACATATCAGGATATTTGCCCTGATATTAAGACGTTAAAAAGTACTACTGAGGAATCTTTGTAGAAATTAAAAGTGATAAAGAATATACTACAAAGCATGTGCATTAAAGTATCGTGTACACCGCGGTGGTAGTCAAACCGTGATGATATTTTGGATATGTGGATACTTTCCATTATACACTTTATGGCATGGAGTATATACCTACATATTAACAGACGATTTCATTATGTCTTTAGTCACTTTAGTTAGTGTATCCATAACTAGGGCATTTAGTAATTTCGCCAAATTAATGATGATTATCCTAATTAATCCCTTCGTTTTGGCCGGAAAAAATTAATAATATTCCTCTGTATAAATTGTCTTCAACAAATTCTTGTCACCATAAATTACAAATTCATTTGCAGGTAGTATACATATTGGGCAATTTTTTAAACCGGCAGCGTGTACAAGAACTGCATTTTGTCTTAAGTAATACCATTTAGTATTTGCGTTTTGTAGGCGTCAGTTCTAGTTGATATGACCCGAAAATGCAGAATGTATATTATGTGTTTCTAATATGTGTTCATCAGTGCTGGTGTCGTTTTCCTTTTAAATTTCATGATTATGGTGCATACAACATCTGCATAAGTAAGTGAAGGTCACGCTGCAAATAAAGTGAATGTTACAGTTTAAGAAACAAATTAAAGGCCAGTGTTTACTTTCGTTATGTGTATCACAATCGTTGTTGATCATTACCAATAATTGCACTTAATGATGGCAAAAAGAACCATGCCACCACTTATAATTAATTACTTCAGAAAGAAGCAATTGATAGCCACTTGAGAAACTATTCAATTTAATATTTTAACAAATTATTTAAATGCATGTACGATATATCAATGAGCTAAGTTGCTCATCGATTGAAACAAAAAATCCAATTCGAGTCTTATAACTTGTTAGTACATCTACATGTTAAGAGTATGATTTTGAATTTGTCAAGTGGTGACATGTGGCATTAATTAGAGTTATTTATGTTAACTAAAAAAAATTGCAACTACATTACCTATAATTTCTTATTTAAATTACTGGTTATATTTTAGTAAATTTTGGACTCTTCCTGATGAGTACCTTTTCAGACTTATAGGCTTTTAAATGATAATATTATAGAGAAGGTTGTTCCATTCATAGTGATGCTCGTTTCAGACCATTAAAAGTAAAAGGCAGTGCTCAAATTTATTTATATCAAAAATAGATTATTCCAAACAAAATCTAAAATTTTTGATTACCAAGGTAAATATCATTCCCAAAATACTGCCGAAATCATGTTGGCAAATTACTCAAATCAAATCAGAAAGTACTTTATTATCGAAGAAAATAAAATTTCTGTTGACAAAGCAAATTAAATAGTATAAACAAATTTTGGGAACTTAGGGCTAATTAGAGTTACACGTCATAAACAGGGAAGCATAAGTCAAAGCAAAGTACAATCAGATCAGCCAACAGATCAGAAACAAAATTTTTCATTAAAATACTCCTCCACTGTCTACTCATCATAACAAATTAAAATTGCACTAATTGTGCACCACCCAACATTGATTTAAAATTTGGTTAAAAAATAAAAAATTCGTATGTAAAAACCCTACAGGAAACAATAAATTAAAGACTGTTTCTAATAACTAAAAAGTAAGATTCAAGTAAATAAATAGGTTAAAATTGCACAAACATACATAAATATAAGAAGAAACAAAACAAAAGTTACACAGTACATGAAATTAAAAACTATTCCAAGGCAATTATCTCAAGACGCAATATCTAAAAACGCATCTCGATAGAATTCCTCCATGTTGTAATACGCTTTTCTCAAAAACAGTTTTTAAAGAAAGCGCCGAAAAGTCTTTAACGAGTTAACAGTTTTTGATCTGCCGGTAAGTGATTATATAATTTCCGACCGTCATAAATTAGCGACTTTTTGACCAGGGTGGCTCTTGGTAATGGCAGGAGAAAACTCAGGGCCTGACGAGTATTATGCAGGGAAGGAGGGCCAGGATTTTAAAAAATTAGTGTTGCTGTCTTCAATATAAAAAGAGATGTCAAAAAAGAGATGTCAGAGTTAGAATTCTCTGAGCCACGAAGTACGGTCTACAGGATTCTCTTCGATTTATGTTCACTATAGATCGTACTGCGCTTTTTGGAGGATAAAGATGATGCTTAAGAGACCCAGGGCAGCGTTAGCACAGAAATGTATACCATATCGAAGGTGCGACTCAAACAGAGGGAAATAGACAGACCGAACCAGCTGATGCCGCAGCTTTTCTCTAACCACCTTCACAGCAAACCAGCCCGACGACAGCTTTCTACTGAGAGCCACTATGTTGTCTTCAAAACGTAGCTCACTATCTATTTGTATTCCCAGGAATTTAGGGATAAGTGTGCTGGGCAGGAGGTCCCCATCCATCAGCAAACCTGCTATATCACACTTAAACCCAACGATGTTGGTTTTACTTAGGTTTAGGTAGTTCGTTATTATTGTGTCCTTTAGCCCCGAAACCTCCCTATTTTGCCACAGTATCGAAGTGCCGTCAGCAAAAAGTGTGAAGTCACCCGAGATATTCAGGTTAACAAGGTCATTGATGTAGACCAAAAATAATATAGGTCTCCAAAACCGAGCCCTGTGGAACCCCGCAGTCAATCTTTAAAATAGAAGATCGCATCCCAGAGTGTACAACAGATTGGTACCGGGTATCGAGGTAAGATAAAAACCAATAATGAGCCGCGACGCCCCGGAACCCATACATCTCGAGCTTTGACAGAAGTATTCCATGATCCACACAATCAAACGCCTTGGACAGATCACAGAACACCGCTGCCGATATGTCACCCCGATTTACCCTGAAATAGACCCTCTCAAGGAAACTGTAGATGACATCATGAGTACCTTTAGATGTCTGAAACCCAAATTGTCTCTTAGTTATCAGATTAAAAGACTGAAGGTAGTTCCACATCCTCCTCTGAACGAGTTTCTCAATGACCTTAGACAGAGTAGGAAGTAAGGAGGTCTGTATTTGAAGGGGTCCTCAGAGTCACCACTCTTAAACAAAGGGACTACCAATAAAGTTTTAAATCAATGTGAAAAGACACTACTCAACCAAGACTCATTGATAGAAGCTGAAAGAGCATCAAGAGCACCATCAGGCGGCCACAAGAGGACCTCAGCAGATATTTTAGCCTCACCACTACTCCTTCTGTTCCTCAACTCAGAAATGGCCTCTATCACTTCCCGTCTGTCCGTTTCGAAGAAACCAAAAGAGCCAGTGTGAGGAACATCTCTAAGGTAAT
>MU183576.1:17643-35690 GCA_016904865.1 Pissodes strobi
ATAGGAGCCAGCCTCCGACGCGATTCATTTGGCAATCCCAAAAGATTTCAAAGTTCGGTCTGGCTAAATACCTAGAGTGAAGGCTAATAAACAAAACCAAAAATAAAAAATAATAACCTTGCTGACCTCGATGGATTACCCTTTTTATATATTTGGGAATATGTCTCCCTAAAATTCAGTAATAAGTGCAATAAACCTGATCTACAATGGTATGGAAATGGCCATTCAAAAAAAGCATTAATCCACAAGCGCTGCTATTGTTTAATTAAAAGAATCCGTTTTTAAATATTAATACGCTCGTTAATACACATTTGCTCAATGTGTAGTTACCATCAATATAAATTGCAAATACTATACCTCTGCCATCCAGGTTTTGTTGATGTAAGGGTTATATAGCGATGCCATAGTTTTATGAGCCATTAGTAAAGCTAGGGCTGACAAACACCGCACTCCATGTATGGATTGATATTCATTTGGTTTAATAGATAATGCAGTCAGCTGTTTATAGTTCCTTTGAATGGCGAACACCATTAATAGTTCTTTCCAAATAATATCTATAAAAATGATTCGTTCAAATATTGTTTATTTGCCATATACAGGGTGTTACTTATTGACGATCTAATATTTGAGGGTGTGATTCCTTAGGTCATTTTAAGAAGGAAAGTTCATATGTTGGGTAGAATTCAATACCAACAGCTTTTGGAATTTTAGTAACGGGATTAGTCGGGTGCTATGGGAGAACGAGAAGTTACACTTTGGGTCCAGTTTATAAAAGATCAAACAGAAGATCAACAAAATGCGATGAAACTTAATTTATGAACTTTTGGTTATAATGGTAACTTTACCAGTAACCACATGTTCTTGTGTAAGATCGTTTTCTCCCTAAATCTCTAAAAAAATATTTGCGTAGCTTTGATATACATATATCCATATTCCGATTCTGGAAGACGAAGTTATTGATGTCTTAGCTCTCCAATTTCGACGTAAGGTGAAGTGGGGTAAAGGTGATAATGGGGTAAAGGTGTTAATGCCACACCCTTAAAATGGAAAAAGTTAATCCATGCTTCCATCTACCGTACAACACTCTATACACCCTTGAGATGAATTTGCGCCTAAAAAAGTTCACTGTATTACCGACCCCGCTAACATAACCTTTAATTCGCAAACACCTGTTTTCCAAACCCGATTCTTCAAGTAGTTCAAGTCGCATGGTTGTTTTAATTAATTCACATCTGAGATAATTTACACCAAGTAAATTGTAACATATCTTAGTTATTATCCTAAAACCTGTGCATCTTGCTAATTTTTATAGAAATTGTGATAGAACAATACTTATTATTTATTTTTTAGTATATCACATTTGTCCCTTGAATAAATGGTCGCGTGGCAAATGTGATAATAGCCTGTGTCTCATTTTCATCTGGCCTATCACATTTGCCCTTCAAGGAGAAAAAACCAAAATATGAGAAAACCGATCGGTTTTTGGCGTTCAAAAAACGACACAACTTTAGGCTGAAGATACCACAAAACATTGAATATGCTCGAAAGAAGGCAACAGACCTTTTCATTTATATGGCACCAATGGATGGCACCTAAAGGTACAGATTTCCCTGGAACTGTTTACGCTGCAAGCAAAAAGTGATGGATGGAAAGTGACATTTTCAAGAACTATTTCTTAAAAACCATCATTCCTACCATCAGTGAAGAAAGGCCATTCGTCATCATATACGATGGGCATGCTACCCATGTCAGCCTGCAAATAATTGAAGCAGCCCTGGAACAGAACGATATTATTCTTGAATTACCTGCTCATACCAGCCATTTATTGCAACCGTTAGATACTGCAGTTTTTAAATCTTTTAAAAATAAATGGGACCAGATGATTACATGGCAGCGTCACAACTGTGGCCGTAAAATACCAAAGAAGGTATTCTCTCATTTTTTTTTTGTGAAACAAGGTAATCTATATCAGCAGATGTTATTAAAAAAACGGCTTTCGTAAGAGCGACATCTATCCCCTAAACAAACATGTTGTTCCTAAAGAAGTATTTCCACCAGATGCATTAAAAAGATGTGAATGTCACAATAAACAACCTCAAGAACCCCAACATAAATTTGCAGAGCTATCAACATTGCAGGAAGCAGGGCCATCAACATCGCAGGAAGATGGGCCATCAACATTGCAGGAAGCAGAGCCTTCAACATCGCATGAAGCAGAGCCATCAACATCGCAACATGCAGGATTATCAACACCACAACATGCAGAAGCCTTACCACTGCAGCTTACAGGACCCAACAAAAATCTGTCATTTGAAGTTTTGCTATCACGAGTTCTTCAAAATCGACAACCAGAAAAAGAAAGGAGGGCGAAGGTTTGTCCGGGCTCTGAGATTTTGACTTCCGAAGAAGCCGTTGCATGTATGAAAGAGAAGAAAAAAATATATGGCTAAGAAGGTTAATCCAACAAAAAAAAAGAAAAATTGTGCCGAAGTCAACTTCGTTTAGTTCTGGAGAGGATTCAAACCAAGTGCCCTACATGGGCTCAGATGATGACGAGGAATTCGTGAGTGATAATGAAGGAATTTTAGATAAAAACCAAGAAAACGCCAGCAATTTGTTTATCCTGCCATAGGCAAATGGGTGGTATTGAACTATTCTACAAAGAGGAGTCTAAAGCACTTTATAGGTCAAGTAAAAGAAAAGGTTGGAGATGACTGGGTTATTTTTTTTTTAATTCCAACATAAACAATTCATTTGGCCGAAATTTGAAGACACCGACACTATGGAGGATCAAGATTTTGTCCAGATACTACCAAACCCAAAAGAAACCCGATGCGGTATTTTCGAATTTAATTTTAAACTTGATAATTATAAGCTTCTATAATCAACTTTTTTGTGTTTATGTTCATATGACTATTTAAGTGACTATATGCCTCGGTTTTCTTTCAACCAATCAAATTCTGTTTTTCAACCAATCAAATTTAAATATCAGTGAATATTCTTAGATTTAATGAATAGTTTTGATTTCAAACAACAAATCTTCACAAATGCTAAGAAGAATCACTGTCTTGATAATGTGTTTATAAATTTTGAAGTTCTTAACAATTTTAATTTTAATGTTTTTAACCCCGTATTGTCAGACCATTTAGCCATAGAGACGAGTGTAGGCCTGACTTATCTGGTGACAAAAAAGGTTATATCTGATCAAAAAGTATGTCGCCCATTCACACAGACTGGTATTTTCAAAATCTACAATCTCCTAGAGGTTGAAAAGTGGGATTTTTTAGACAGTCATGATAATATTAACAGTAAATGTAAGAATTTTATAGATAAATTAATCGAATATCGCAATGTTGCGTTCCCAGAGGTCAAAAGAGCAATACAACCTCAATGCCCACACAGGGGAAATTGGTTTGGGGCTGAACTGCAAGCCATGAAGCAGGAGCTCCGTATTCTGGACGATATGTGCAGGGAGTCGGACTGTCAGGTACTGAGGGGGGAGCGGAGTGTCTTCAGGCAAAGGTATAGGCTGGCGGTAGGTGAGGCAAAAAAACAAGCTAACTCATACTTCATCAGGAACTCAGATAATATTCCCAAGGCGGCTTGGGAAGTAATAACAGCTATAGAAGAGAATCTGTGACCAAGGTATGTTCTGATATGGATCCGGATGACCTCAACAACTACTTCGCTGACGTCGCTGATACACTATTGTCGGCCTTGCCATCTGCTGACCTGCCCTTCGATGTCTACCTTCAGCGCTACAGCGCTGAGGGAGGATAGCTCGGCTTCTCTTTTCAGGAAGTATCTTTTAACGACGTCAGAGATGCTATAGATAGTATTAAAAGCAAACGCAGTAAGGACATATATGACTTTAATGCAGTTCTCTTAAAGTCTCTGAAAAACACGGTCATTAGTCCGCTGACTGAATTGATAAATAATTGCATCAGAAGCTCGGTCTATCCAGATTCTTTTAAATTAAGTAAAACAATCCCCATCTTCAAAGCTGGAGACCAACAATCTTTCAGCAACTATAGGCCAATATCTTTAATCCCAGTTTTCTCAAAGGTGTTTGAGGTCATACTGAAGAATCAGCTCTATAACTATTTTGAGTCCAGTCAGCTGCTTGTTGAGGAGCAGTTTGGTTTCAGAAGGGAAAAATCGACAGTTGGCGCAATTAGCAGTCTGTGCGACTACATAGTCAGAGGCTTTGAAGAGTGAGATTTTGTTGGATCAACCTTCTGCGACCTCTCCATGGCCTTTGACTGTGTGTCGCATGACATTCTGATCCAAAAATTGAAATTCTATCGGTTATCTCAATCTAGCGCTCGGCTGATCCAGAGCTATCTTACTGATAGAACACAGGTGACCTATTTTCAGGGACGGCATTCCGAGGCGCGAATAATGAGACATGGCGTCCCGCAGGGTTCCATACTAGGACCCCTGCTTTTTGTAGTCTATGTGAATGACATAACAACCTCCATTCTACAGGGTCATATGACTGTCTATGCCGATGATACCAGTTTTCTTCTTGGGTCAAAGGACCTTGATGCCTTGCTGGATCAAATGAACGAGTGTGGCGAGTGCCTGGGTGATTGGTTTATGGCGAACCGCCTGAACCTAAACCTGACAAAAACCGAGCAAATTGCTTTTTCATTGAGAAGAGATCCTCGAGTTACTAACACGGACAAAAAGGTTAAGTTTCTTGGAGTCACTATGGATCCTAAACTAACTTTCGAACATGTTACCAATGTTTGCAATAAAACTACTTTAGGAATCTTTGCAATCTTGCCCTTAGAAATTTGTCAAACGTGGTGGGAATTGAGGTATCATGCACTAATCCATTCATCTTGTGCCTACGGCTTGCTGGTTTGGGGACACTCCGCTCATCTGAAACGAGTGTTTAGCCTGCAGGGCAGTTCGGGTTCTTGCAGGAGTCCAGTATAGGGAAGATGTAAGACCATATTTTAAGGAGCTAAATATTTAACCTCTACTCTATATCTACGAGTGCTTGCTGTATATACACAAAAATGCAAGCAAATACGAAACCATAGATCATCAATATCACACAAGGCAAAATTATGATATTCGAGTGGAGTTTCTCAGATTAGGAACTTCTTGGAATGCAACATTGCATTATGCTCCAACCTTCTTCAATAGGGTGCCCTCGGCTGTAGCAGATGTGTCCTGTCGGGTGTTTCGATTGTATGTATAAATGTATAGATGTAGGTAAAACTTATTTTATCTTAGTCTAACTTTCTTTCTGACAATGTTATAAAGAGCACTTTAAGACTAATAAATTATATTCTATTCTATTCTATTCTATTCTATTATATTCTATGAAAATGGCTTACAACCCGTGGTTTCCAACAAAACAAGCACTTTTCAAAATCATCGTCAAGAAACTGCTTCCGTGTATAATAATTGTGTATTTAACTATTACTATAAAAGTTAATTTTCCTTGTTGTTTCCATTTTATATTCCTTATTGTTCATGTTTTTCCATTAAAATAAATATTATTTATAAACATAATAATATTATGTATCCATTTCTCAATATATAGTCATGTCATATACCACTCGTGTTAAATATTTTTCTTGAATATATTTTGACATTTTTCCGCCAAATTTGTTATAAAAATTCCACTCGACTAAATTTCTTTTGAAAAATACCCCTCCAGCTCCCCTCGTGGTATTTTTAAAGAAATTTAGTCTCGTGATATTTTTTATAACAAATTTGACACAAAAATGTCAAAGTATATTCAAAAAATATTCAACACTTGTAATATAACTTACGACTATTTGTTGCTTAAAAATTTTCAAATAAAGAGTAAAATCTAGCTTTTTTCATGTTCTTTCACATTAACTCCATAGGATTGGTATATTTTATACTATACTAGAACACCAAGCAATTATCACATTTGCCGCATTATACGGGGTTATAGTGACAAATGGGATACAGTGACATCGTTATAAAAAATATATATATAGTGCCCAACCGGTTTAGATTAGAACATACAATTTTCAACTCAATGAGCGTTTTGGGCATGCGAAGTAAGTCTACTGTGATGTTTTGAAAATGTTCGGACAATTTGCAAAAATTAGGGATTGCGTCAAAATCAGACTATTCGAAAAATATATCACATTTACCCCACTTCACCTTATTAAATAATTCATATAAATTTATAAATTATTTAATTTTAATTGCATTTATAATGTTGCTTTGTTTTTTGCTTTAGTCACTGCTTTAAAGTTTTTTGTTGTAATTATTACTTTTTTAATGTATTCTATATGTACGCTGCCTTAAGCATAGGTACTCCCTGACTGTTTTTCTTTGTTTAATTTTTTAAATGTATCGTTTTTAATACCTACTCTCCTTAATTTCTTCTGAAAACCCCCTCTAATACATGATTCTGGTTGCGCCGCTGAGCACGTCATTATGGACGCAAGACACTTTATGTAGAATTAAAAAAGGTAATGGGCACAAATATTCACATGGCAAAAGTCAGTGGCGTACAACTTTTTTTGTAAAAAATGTCAGAGGACATGTCTACAGGGGCGTTATTGATGGGGCGATGATTAACATATGTGCTTTTATATTCTATTATTATATATCAGAATTGAAAATAGTTGTTTTCAGAGATATTAAAAAATAAGGATTTAAAAAGAACTAGAACCCTGTAGCAAAAAAAATAAGCCGTTGTGGACATATATTCATATGGACATTTCTCCATAAAAGAACACCCCGAAATATCAGCACGTTATTAGGGAACACCCTGTATAATTTTATTATATAAAAAAAACTAGAGCTAGATACAGAGAGAGAGCGAGGGGGGCGTGGATGGTTCTTCCTTGTGTATTATGCATTTTAATAAATTACTTGTAGTAGCTTAGTAGTGAGAGTCCGTTGTTAATAGTGAATAGCAACGAAACTATTTTTTTGTAAATAAACAAAGATTTATTGGGTTGAACAAATAGCATGCCGCGCTGGTTCCTTTAAGGAAAGTGTGAAAATGGAAACCTTAAGACAAATATCATAAGTTAGCTCAAACGAACCTATTTCTTACCCCGCATACTAAGTATTTAAGCAAGAAATACGCAATAATTAATGTTAACATATGCGTCTACCTATAATTACCATTTTTTAATGTCTTTTATTATAAAATGCTGAAACTTACTGTTCTGACCTTCACTGCTTGTTTTTCGATACAAAACTGACGAAACTCCAACTACCGTTATAATAAGGACAAAATATCCTCTTGCAAGATAATCCGCGCAGGATAGTGTTTCTGCTCGAAAATTTGTTGTTTGACACATGTTTGTTTTTACTTTTGCTTTTACACCCAATTTGATTGCCAATGCACTTATCAGATCGTTGTCTGTACACCCCTTCGGTATGCAAAATCCCCATCTTACAAAGGTGAAACCTGGTACTCGATGGGCGGGCTAAAATAAAATTTCACATTATATCAATGAGTTTTGATCATTCTTTGAAAGTTTATTTTATCAGATCTACTCGTACCTGATATCAAAATCAACTCTCTTACTTTAAACAGAACGCCCTATATATGCTTACATTTTTGGATTCTACGTAAAGATATAAGCCTAATTGATGTATTGCAGCTATCTATGGAAGACATTAATGACATTAGTTTATGAGACAGCAATAAATTAAAATCGAGTTTTAGGACAATTTAGATAGGTACAGAGAGGAAACTGTTAAAGATGGAAATCTTCACTTTCAAAGATCTATCGCATGGTGCGAACTACAGATGGTATCAGCGGTACCATTTTTGGACTTCTAAGATGATGCTATGAAGAAGAAGAAGTATCTTCTTTTGATTTCCAGAATCGTCTAACGGTTCATCAAGTTTGAAAAATCGTGTATATTGTGCAAATTGAGCTCCGATTGTGTCAGACCAGCACAAACTTGGTTCAACTGGTCTGACCATGAATAGGTCAACGGGTATGTGCTTGTTGTGGTCAATATATGGGAAGATTCAACTATCACTAGCGGCCGTAGAAATTTTTAAATTAAAGACGAATTTTCAAATTTAAAGTCGGGATTTTAAGAAAAAATTTCGACTTTTTTTTTCAAAAGTGTAGGTTCATTAAAATTTTTGTATCAGGTTCAACTGGCCTCAAGCGAAATATTGTTTAGGTAACTATTAAATTAGAGTACATCTATTTAAAAACATGAAAACTATCCAAAAATTATGAATATAGAGGGCTTAATTTTCAGGAGCTAAAATATTGTTAGATGAGCATCAGGGTTAGTTACTAAATTATTTACAGCAACGTGGTTTCCGAATTTCCAAATATTTTTATGCCCGGCAAAATATTCCTGTGTTAAAGACGCTTCATTTTCTTCGTTAAAACTAGCACAAAGTTCAACATTAACGATATGCTCTCTCCGGTCATTTCTGCATTCAAATCTTAAATTATTGATATAAAGATAACTTTAGAAACCCCCAAAAAAGCCCCTGAAAATTAGGCCCTCTATATTTTAAACCATTACAAGTACTTTATTGTTTGAAACGCAGGGGTAAATTAATAGCAAAATCTTACATCGTCAAATGTTTCTTGAATACTAAAATGTGAGTGCACCAACTCTTTATACTGTGACGATGTTCCTTTCCACAACGGATTTAAGTCCATCAATACTAGACAGTATAAGGCATTAGGTACTTCCATGCATTCGTCAAAATCTCCATACTGATTTATATTACCACTGAGTAAGCCTGCTGCTGGCTTTGCAGATGCATCGAATACTAGAACAAAAAATTTGCGGCATCATAAAAGTGTAAAAAAGGGCAGTTTAATACTCGGTTTATTTCATGTTTCCACTTTCTTTTTAATACTAATAAGCTCATAAATCAGCGTCGTCCATCAAGTCGATGGAAGAGGCCAAAATTCTTCTCAAAATTAGAGAAAGTAATAAAACGGTAAAAATGTCAACCTTGTATTGGTACTATTAGGCGTAGTACCTGCTTTTCGTTTCATGGAATTATCATTGTTTATATTAGAGGGTAAATGAGCGAAGAAGAACATATCAGTATTTAGTTATCTACTGGTTGTAAAAAGAGTTAGTTAAGCAAGATGACACTGTGAAGGGTTTTAAAAAAATAATAACTTCTCTTACTAAAAACTGCAAAAAGAACAGTTAATTATGGTAGAAATTATTTGTTGGGAAAGACGATATTTAGGAGCAGTAAGACAATATCGGCGAGGCAATCTAGATATCCATTATTTGGATGAAACTTGAGTAAACGAAGGATATACGGTTTGCAAAATATGTCAGGACAAAATATAACAGCTTCGCGTCAAGATATCATAAAAGGATGGTCTACTGGAATTAAAGTGTCTCCTAGTAAAGGAAGCCGGTTAATAATCAGACCTTTTGGTAATAAAAATGCCTTTGTAGAAGGTGGTTTACTAGCATTTCGGGCAAGGAAAACTGGTGATTATCACGAGGCAATGAACCCAGATGTCTTCGAAGAATATTTTGAGCAGATGCTGGATCTTTATCGTTATGGACAACGCTGGTTACCACTCCAGGAAACTTGAAAAACTACAATAACTTCTTCTTGGAAAGAAAATAATATTATGCGATGGGATACTTCAAAACGAGTTACTTGAAATCGTTACTTTAAATAAGTCTCCTGTCACTGTGAGCTTAATCCAGTAGAACTAATTTGAGCCAAGTTAAAGGTTTTGTAGCAAGGCATAACAGTACTTTTAAAATGAAAGTATTTTTCAAGAGGTGTTAAAGCAAATTGATTCCCAAAAGTGGAGTAAATCAGTAAAGCACGTGATTAAGGAAGAGGAAATAATGGGGGAACTTGATGGTATCCTAAAGCATACCATGAAGGCACTTCTTGTGCTCCCCAGGAACGATATAGTCAAAAGATACAATTTTGAAAAATACTTCGCGGTCGTGACAAGAAGTAGAGAAGAATGGAAAAAGATCAATTCTCACTTGCAGCAAAGTGCCATAAAATGGTATACAGATGGGCCAAGATCTGAACAAGGGACCGGAGCCGGAGTATTTGGGCCAGGAACCAAATTCTCTGAAGCAATGGGAAAACACCCGGACATATTTCAGGCGGAAATTAACGCCATGGGAAGGTGTGCGCAGTTCAACCTTGACAGAAACAATAGAAAGAAAGAGATTGTGATCTTCTCAGACAGTCAAGCAGCCATCAAAGCGCTGAACTCACCACCAGCTCTAGAATGATATGGAAATGCCTAGGGCCCCCTCACCCAGGAAGGTCAAAAAACCTTATAACACTGAGCTTTCTTACGGGCCACTGCCGATTGAAAAGGCAGCTGGAGAGAATAGAAATTGAAAACGAGGACAGTTGCCGGTTCTATGAGGATGGGGTGGAAACCCCGGAACACCTTCTCATGAAGCGCGAGGCGGGCATGAACAGGCGAAAGGCCTGCTTCGGGTGTTGCATCGTCGAAAAGGAGGAACTTCCATCCATAGAGCCATCCAGACTACTTGCTTTTATCAAAGTAGTGAAGCTAGATTTTTTTATAGCAGTGACATACACACTAAAGCGAGATCCTATGGCACTCGACGAGCGGTGTGTGTGCGAAGATGTTGATTGACACGGTTCTTGAATAGTTGTTGTAGGTTGTAATTAGGGAAAAACAGATGTCCTGGGAGTGCGTTCCACAGTGATGCAGTGCGCCAGACAAAGGAGTTCCTGTAAAGCGATGTTCTAGGTGTTTCCAATCGTACGACGAACCGGTGCGCTCCCGCTGTCTGTCGTCACTATCTGACAGGCGTTGCCAGGGGCGGGATGAGGCGGGCCAAATCCTGGAAACATGTGCCGTGAAAGTATCTGTAAAACAGGGACATCTCGGCCACATGTCTGCGGTGCTCCAGACTATCCAGAATCCGGGACAACTCCGCCGCGCCGATGAGACGCACAGCTCTCTTCTGAATGGAATCCAGCAGCTTTAGGGTGTGCTTTGGTGCGGCACCCCAGATGTGTGAGCAATATTCTAAGCACAGTCTTATTTGCGCTTTGTAGAGCAAGCAGTTGGCTGCGGTGTATACAGTTTTTGTTGCGAAATAGCGCACCAAGCTTCTAGAAGGCTGATTTTGCGATGTTAGCAACGTGTTCATGCCAGGACATATTGCTGTTGACCGAAACACCCAGTAGTCCGATGGACGAATATAAAGGAATGGTCGGTCCTGCCATAATGATGTCAGGGCCCACCGTATTGGGCCTCTTGGTAAACGTGGCTGCTTGGGTCTTTGCTGCATTGAACTGGACCAAATTTCTGTCGCCCCAAGTTTGAACTTTCTCCAGGCCTTGACTAATTGCTGTAATCTGCTCCTGTCTGCGGTGATAAGTCTCAGTCTCTAAATTGGGAGACAAGGGTACTGTCATCTACAAAACTATAAACAGGATTATTCGTTTCGGTCCGCAGGTCATTAATATAGATGAGGAGCAGAGTTGGTGAAAGTATTGCGCCCTGAGGCACGCCCGCGTTAATGGTGAATGTGTCTGAGATGTGTCCATCAACTGCAACGTGCAGAGATCGATTCTTAAGTAAACTGGCCAGCCAGCTGCAGAGAGAGGCTAGCAGTCCGAAGGGTGGCAGTTTGTTGAGCAATCCGTCATGCCAAACTCTGTCGAATGACTTCGAAATATCCAACGCAATCGCTCGAGATTCTCCATAGTTCTCAAATTGCCCCAATCCATATATGAGTGTCATAGACCAGTATATCTCTTGTCGATCTGTCTTTGCGAAAGCCATATTGATTATCGCTGACTATGCTGTTGTTCTCGAGGTACTTGAGTAGTTGCTGATTGACTACACGTTCCATGACTTTGGAGATTATGGGAAGCAATGCAATTAGGCGATAGTTTGAGGGTGTGGTTTTCTTGCCCTTTTTGGAACAGGCTGCACTCGAGAGACTTTTCAAGAAGATGGGTATATCCCTTTTCGGTAAGACGGAGAAAAAATTCTGGAAAAAACGGGTGTTAGTTCGTTGGTGCAGTTCTTTACACGATGGTAGATATTTAGTCCGGTCCTGATGCCATTTGCATATCTAGTTCTTTAAGGATTTTACGAATATCACCGTGATGAAACTTGACTTCTGCCTTCTGGCAGCCTTGCCAGAGGGCAAGGCTTCTGAGAGCCTTGCCTTGGGGGACGCCTAAGTTAGAGTGCAATGAAAACATTTTGGCGAGCATGTTTGCTTTTTTCCTTGGCTGTACTCGCCGTGATGCCACGTTCGCCTGTCAAACGTGGGAGAGACGTTTTTGTAAAGTTATTACTTGATTGTTATTACTGATCCTTTGATTGTGTTTCTCCTTAGTTTCGTCGATCACACGTTTACATTCGTTTCTCGCTTCGACAAAATAGTTGCGATTTTCAGCGGTCTGACTTTGCTGCCAGTACTTGTAGGATAGCTGTTTCCTACCTACAGATCTTTCACATCTTCTGTCGAACCAGTGCTTTCCTTTTGACGGCAACTTAATGGAATTTGGGATGTATGCTTCCATTCCTGAGGAGATTACACGATATCTCTCTACAGAATCATCCATACACGAATTTACAAGAAGTGCGAATATCAGATGGATAACACTCAATTCGGATTTCGAAATGGATTGGAAACGCGAGAAGCTCTTTTTTCCCTAAATGTACTGACACAAAGATGTAGGGACATGAATGTAGAGGTATATGCATGTTTCATAGACTACCGACAAGCGTTCGACTGCGTTAACCATTAAAAGATGATCAAAATTCTGAGAACAACCGAGGTCCATGAACAAGACCTACGCGTGTCTCAGAACTCTATTGGCGCCAAACGGCAACAGTCGAAATAGAACAAACAACATCGGAAGATATGTGGATTAGACGGAGAGTTCGACAGGGTTGTGTCTTGTTCCCGCTCCTATTTAATCTGTATTCGGGGTCTATATTTAGAGAAGCATTAGACGAGGCCCAAGGTGGAATCAAGATCAACGGAACTATGATAAACAATATTAGGTACGCTGACGATACCGTCTTAATAGCAAACAACGTACAAGAACTGCAAAATATAATAAATTCCGTATTTCGTCATAGCGAAATGTTCGGCTTATATCTAAATGTCTCCAAAACCAAAATACTAGTCTTCTCAAAGACGCCAACAAACGTACATTTACATGTCAAGGGACAAACAATACAACAGGTAACCTCGATATAATGTCTGGGAGTTAATATCAACAGCCAGTGTAACCCGAAAAAAGAAATATTTACAAGGATTGTACAAGCGAGGAAAACACTCATGAGCATGAAAAAATTTTTTACAAGATCAGACCTTGGTATAGAGCTCAGAATTCGAATGGTCAGATGCTACGTTTTCTCTATCTTACTCTACGGGTGCGAAAATTGGACAATGAACCCACAAACAAAAAAAAGAATAGAGGTTTTTGAAATGTACATATTATGTTATAGACCAATGCTACGAATTTCATGGATACAAAAGATCACTAATAACGAAGTACTCCAACGCCTGAGTAAATAAAAAGAAATGCTAAACACCATCAAAGAGAGAAAATTACAATACCTAGGTCATGTGCTGAGGGGTGAAAGATACGAGTTACTCCGACTCATAATAGAGGGTAAAGTACAAGGTAAAAGATCAGTAGGAAGACGCCAGAATTCGTGTCTAAAGAACCTGAGATCGTTTGACCGCTCATCTACAGAAGTATTTCGTGCTGCAGTTTCCAAGATTAAAATTGCCATTTCGATCGCTAACCTTCGAAAGGAGAGGGCGCAATAAGAAGAAAAAGCATCTCCTCACAGCAGACTGACGGATCATCAGTGGTAAAGCAGACGTCGAGCCAAGGTAAATCTAGGTAGAACTTCCTTAGATCGTCCCAGTTTGCAGAATTGTAATGCCAGATTTTGCGAGGCAATGGTGGATCCTTCTATAGAAGTGGCAATTCACAAACCGTTGTAATAAGTTTGTGGTCGGAAGTACCTAATGGTGGACCAACTCGCGTTGGTTCGTCTATACAAGTTGAGTAAGCCCGCAGCTGATAGCAAATGCTTCAGCTTCTCTACCTTCGTTGTCGGTCTTGTTGTGATGTTTAGCCAGTTGGTGTCGTGGGCATTGATATCTCACAGAACGATTATTTCTGAATTGTGGTGATCGACTTGTATTGAGTCAAAAGTGGTAGCTGGTGTTGTAAAAAAGCTTCGGTAGGTTCTATCTATCTGAGGGATGAGGTACTCTGTTTGGGAATCACATCAACGGAAGTACCAAGCAAGGGGGGCACAATGGGTCTATACAGGTTGCAGTGTACTAACCCCCTCCCCCCAAAATCATTCATTCATAGATGCGAATATAGAGCTATAATTATTAGTTCCCTGGGAACCAATGAAGACAGTACGAGCGACTACTCAGAAGATGACTTTTCCCTTCTTTTTAACCCTAAATTGTGAGGTGAAGAATTGTTGCAAAAAAGGGCTAAAATATAGACATTAAAGAAATTTCGTTTTTGTTATTCATTTATCCATAATAAACACTTGTTAAGATAAAATTTAGCATTATGCTGATTTAGATAACTTGCCTATAGACATGCCGCTGACGAAACGAACTTTAATTATTATTTCAAAAGGCCTTTTAGAACTTATGTTGATATATTATTATAAATTATTTTTAAACAAGACGTATGTTTTTAATTAATGGCGTGCTCAAATAAATTTTTTTTATTATGTCTGCGTCTGAAATGAACAGTTTGTCAAAAAAAAAAAATCTTTTTCTTAATATTTTTCTAGGGCCTCCTAGTAAATGGAAAAATGTGGCACAATTCAATAGACCCGAGGATTGGTAATCGAATTATCGATGTTTTAGGCACTAGAAAACATACTTTGAGGGAAAAAATATGTTTTGAAATATTGCAGCTATCAAGTTCTTTAATAAATTTACTTAAACCAGTGGCGGGGTATTTTTAAAACTTTTGAAATAGTAGTAAAATAATCAAAATGCAGACCGAATTTGTAAATGAAATAATATTAACCAGGAACGGTATTTCTGGGGATTGTGAAATTGTTCATTATAATGATAAAGCTTTTTAGTTCTGAACTAAACAATCTAAATGTGGTACATACTTACATTTTAAAGAATTCAAATCGTTTCTATCCAAACCTTCGAGATGAATTTTATACGCCATTTGACACTTTGAGGAAATATTGCTGATATTTGAGAAGATCTCGAAGGGAAAATTCCTCCATATTTTGAAGATCTGTTGCTGAGAATTACGTAACTCTTGGAATTCGTTATTTTGTAGTTGCTCATATTTTACATCAGCTGGAGTATATTTGTAATCATCTATATGAGTAGAACCTAAAAGTGCATTTTCCTTTTCATTCTTTGCAGGACTAATTTATTACCGATACGAAGGTTTGTGCGAATTTCCATGCAATGGCTCTTTTTCCATTTATGAGTAATATGGGAAAATATTAAGCAAGTCACTGATTACAGTGCTTATTCATATTACTTTACATTTGCTTTATCGATCAAATAAGAGCTTATTATATTCTCATTGCCCTAAGGCCTGGGGCAAATTAAATTTGAATACACCAAATTAAATAAAATACAAGTGCTGTATGACTGATACAAAAACATAAGACGAGGCCAGCAAAACAACAAGCAAATTACGAAATTGTAAACAGAGTTAACAAAAAAACAAATTCTAGTCTTAAATAATATAAAAAATAATTATGCATGTATATATGCTAAATTAATTATTTTTTTTTTAAACGGTGTGTGCTTAAGATCACACGACAGAAGTGTGTGTAGGCCAAGACGGCATAGGAAGTCTTAGGTGAGGTAGCGGTATGGCATCTCACCCAACACCATTTATACTTTACTTATGATGAAAAAGTCACCCCGAAGACTTCATTGGATTTCCGAAATGGAAAAAATTGTAATTTAGGAGATCTGCGCGCTTAATATTTTCAATTTTCTAATGTAGGTTTAGGTGTAGGTATGTCATTTCACGGATGGGTATTGGGTGAGCTGGTTTTTGTAAGGGTTTTTTAATTTTTTTTTTTTTTCATAAAGTAGGAAGCATTTAATTATCTAAGCAAATATATATCAGCAAGTTGAATATGCTATACGAATTTAAAAAAGCAGGCAATCTACTTGCTTAATGTTTATACGTTAGAATGTTTTGAACTACTATTTCACAACGCATACATTATTTTCTGTAAATTTCTGTTAGCTCTATTATCGTACGATTTTTTTGTACCGAAATATTTCGAAAAAACGGGAATTTTTTGAAAAATTAATTTTTTTACCATCCTGTATATGATTTTGAAAATTTTATTTGTACGTTGGTATCATGTAAATAGATTTCTCTAATCGTTTCCGTAATAAAAACGAAAAAAAAATTCAAAAACATATTTTCGAAAAAATTTAAATTTCGACGTGAATACTCTAGAAAGGGGTTATTAAGTGCGTGAATACTGTTTGACGTGAATACTTTAGGGGTTTTCGAGTGCGGAGAGTTCGATTTTTGCATGTAAAAAATCGTACGATTTTTCTGTACCAAAATATAGCTATGCTGTGTTGTAATTAAATAATGTTTTTAAGCAGAAGGACCTTACATTTATTAAGACTACTTCAACTTTTGACGAATCAGAAAAAAGTAACACCAAAACTCACCACCGCCTTTCAAATAATTGAAATGAACAATAAATTGAAGAAGAGAATAGTATAAGTAATTGTTTATTGATTGTCAATCTTGAAAATAATGATTCAAGTGAACTTAACAATAGTTTTTTATAGCTACACCACCTCAAGAGGAGGCTATTCGGATAACAAAAACTCGAAAAATTTCATTACTTTTATTAAATATTCAATGCTTAAGAACCAAATGTAATAGTTTGTATGTACTTTTGGAAAGCATTGGACATCCTGATATAGCTTTAATAACCGAACACTGGCTTAAGCCAAATGATTGTTTTTGTGTGCATGAATATAGGCCAATATCTGTTATGTGTAGAGAAAGTTTACTCCATGGAGGCACACTTATATTATTAAAATGTCTTCTTTTCTCAGTGACTGTTGCATAGCAATTAAACAAGTTAAATTACTTAAAATAAGAGAACACTTTTGAATTGTCTATGTGTTTTAGCAAGAAGCACAATTTATATGTTATATGTGTATACCGTTCACCTTTGGGACCAATTGGGGAATTCCTTTAGCGTCTAGATTTAGTCTTATCAAATGTTCCATCCATATCAAAAATTATTTTGGCAGATTTTAACATCAATTTTAATGATAAAGGTTCTGTTAACACTACGCTGCTTGCCAACCTATTTATTAGTTATGGTTTATATATGCATGTTGATGAGCCGACTCGGATCACGAACTATTCCTCAACCTTAATCGATTATTTTTGTTCAAATGATGACAAGGTATCCTGCTCAGTTTTAAACGCGGGAATCACGAATCACGAGGGGGGTAAAATGCATTATTGACTGCAAAGGTCCAGGCGTATTCCCGGTAAAATTTTCTGTACGGTAAATCTTGACAAATTCCATTCTTTATGTCTTCGTGTAGACTGGCAAAACCTGGATACTGTAGATCTAATTGCCAGTTTTTATAATATTTTATTTAATTTATTCAATCAAGCATTTCCTCTGCAGTTGATAAAAAAAGGGTACAAGGCAAAAAACACCTGGTTGACTAAAGGTCTTAAGATTTCAGGACAAACCCTTCGATCACTGAATTATCTAGGAAAATTCAGTACTGACCAGAACTTTTAAATTCTTGTAATGAAAAACTCCTTGAGTCTGCTAAATATGTATACTACACCAATGGCGAAAAATAAACAGAGGGAAAGTTGGTCAATTATTAATGACTTTCGCAATCTCTCTACACATTACAGCCCTGAGATTGGTTCGGAGCACCTAAATAAATTTTATTGCAGCGTAGCAAAATATCTAACTCAAAATCTCATATCTAGCACTGATCCTCTGTATTACCTTAGAGATGTTCCTCACACTGGCTCTTTTGGTTTCTTCGAA
>MU183576.1:35700-45759 GCA_016904865.1 Pissodes strobi
TAAACAGTCAAAGTACTATTCCATATCATTAGATTCAACTCCAGACGAAGGTCACGTTGATCAGCTTACTTTGGTTTTTAGATATTTAGAGAAAGATTTGTAACATTCATGATTAACCAGGGTCACAAAGCTGAAGATATGCTTCAAGGCTTGAAGAAGCATGAAATAGACGCTAAGAACTATCGTGGTCAATCTTATAATAACGCTTCTTAAATGGGCGGTATTTATAATGGCCTTCAAGGGTTGGTACTGGCAGAAAATAAATTAGCAATATGGGTAACAACGCGCTCAGTCTTGTAACTGCACCCGAGCTCTGCCTGGGCGCTGAAAGTGTTTTTGCCTTTTGGAAGAAGTTTAAACAAATATTTTACAGCTTCAACTAACAGATATAAAATTGTAACCCATTGCTTGAAAAAGCCAACGCTGACAAAACCCATTCTCGCGCCAAAACTTTCAACAACACGTTGCTCATGTAAAGCGGATACTACAAAAGCCCTTTCCGAAATTTCGCAGGACAAAGAAGATTCTCCAAGTATTCATAACAAAATGTCAAAGTTAGAAACAGAACTATACATATTATTTCGGGAAGATATCTTGAGTCAAGTAACCAAAACTAGCGAAATTCTGCAGAACCCTGAGTTGGGCATGAGTGCAGCCGCCTCAGCGCTGTCTTCGCTAAGAAGCTTCATAAACACAAGACGTGATCTGGAGAGCTTTGAAGAATATCAGATGAACGCTGCTGCATTAGCTGATTCTGATTACACACTACATAGGGTATGACAATGAAACACAGCACGTACACACAAAATAAGCGTGCATTTGTCACCTCTTGACTATGTCCAAGCATCAGCCGTTGAGCTAGCCCCATCACAGAAATTTCGAACTCAGAACTTCCCTCCTATCATAGATCAATGCATATGAGAGGATTTAGGCATATAAACTTATTGATACCCGTTTGAGTTTCTTAAAATTAACTGATCCAATTCAAATTCTTCTGACGACGAAAATAAGAAAATCGTCCGTGAGGAGAAGTTGATGTATAAACTCACCTGAAAAAATAACAATAAAGGATGTTTTCCTAATGTTGAGATTGTCTTATGGTCACAAACAGCAACGGTGAAAGGTCATTTGTAAAATTGAAGTTAATCAAAAAAGGCTTTGAATCTCCATGTTAGAAGACAGATTCAGCGTTTTAGCTTTACGCAGCATTGAAAGGGACATTGACGGGAGCGATTGCCACAATTCAGTCCAGGTACAAATACATGGGCTTTTTACATAGTTTTTAGATACTCCTAATTTACAGTATGCAAAAAACG
Source organism: Pissodes strobi (assembly GCA_016904865.1). Taxonomy (NCBI): domain Eukaryota; kingdom Metazoa; phylum Arthropoda; class Insecta; order Coleoptera; family Curculionidae; genus Pissodes; species Pissodes strobi. Next base: position 37,017 of record MU183576.1, read on the forward strand.
TTAATTTTGATGAAATAATGGATGTGATGACTGGTAGTTTGTTTATACTCATAATAATTTATTTTTTTATTTATTGCCAGCAAGATTACATGCAAAGTAAAAAAGCAATGTCATAAAGGGAATGTGGCACTTATAACTACCTAATATTTATCATTACAATGTTTTCCATAAAAAATAATAAAGGGACAAAGACATATGCACAAAATTACTATAAAATTGCAAGATAAAATACAGCACACTTATATTATTTATTAAAATCAAGTGAATAAACACACTTAGAGAGCACAAACTTTTTGGCTTCATTTTTAAATATCAAAGTCTCCTTAATATTCCTGATCTCTAAAGGGAGAATCTGATATGCCTTAATGCATTTGAAATATGGCCCTCTTTCAAAGAAAGCAGGAGCACGGTGGGGAGTTCGCAAGGTATTTCTACTTCAGGTCATAACTGCTATATCTGGAGCATATCCATATCGGTTTGTAAGAAAAAAAGAAGGATTCTTCTTGACGAAAGTAACCAAAGCCAGGAAGCCTGCCAGTGTAAGTAGCCCCATTTCAACAAAGAACGGCCGGCATGATGGTCGAGGATGCAAATGGCGCATGCAGCTCACAACTCTCTTTTGAGTCCGAAATAGCAAATTTGGACGATCCCCAGAATGATATCCCATAAATTAGTTGGGATTGCACTTAGGCAAAGTAGAAAAGTTGTATGCTGTTTGATTATACAATGTGTCTAAGTCAACATGTGCTATTCAGCGTGGATTGAAGTTGCATTGTGTGCTTCTCCCAATCAATATTTGAGTCGACCCATAAAATTTTTATTGATTCAATGTTAGATATAGACTTTTGTTCATTTTGAACATATTATAATGATTGTGTGTGTGTGTTTTGCTTTTACTAGAATATATAAGGCCTGTTTTATTCGCATTAATTGGAAGGTAGTTTTGTTCACACCGCGACCGCCCTGACATTCTCCCCACAATACGAGAACAATACGCTGATAGGCCAGCGATACAGGAATCTACCAGAATGGCCGATGAGTCATCAACACATCGACAAACCAGTCCATCTTTACCATCATTTATGTCCCGATGCCTCAGCAGACAGTCAGGAAGATCATTCACATACAGCAGGAAAAACAGCGGACCTAGTATTGAACCTTGTGGCACGCCTCTAAATATCTCAGTGAGATTTGAGAAAAAGTCTTTGAAATCAGATTTAATACTTACACATTGGGATCGATTTTGTAAATATGACTTTAAAAGTTTCAGGGGCACTCTCCTCGCTCCATATAGCTCAAGTTTAGCTAGGAGCAGTATGAAGTCTATGGTATCAAAGGCCTTTGAGATATCAAAGTACAGGCCAGCAACAATTTCTATCAAGTTTCATAATAATTTGTGCCAGGGCTTGATAAATTGCCAGATCTGTGGACTTTCCAGGCAAGAAGCCAAATTGGTTTGGTGTGAGAATATTGAATTAAAAAAAGGGTAGAAGCATGTTAAAAATTGCTCTGTCAAACACCTTTGACACTCATGATGATGTCATGACTGGACCTAAAGCATGAAGAGAGGTTTAATTTCATGTAGCTAAAAAAAAGAGCGGTTTGCACTACGGGAGTGCCGGCAGAAGTGAAAACTTCAACATTACCGTTGTGCATTTTTGAATATTTTGGAATTGTTAGGGAATAATTTCGCACGAATTGCTTTATTTATTGGTATAAAAGTACTATCATTTATGTGGTAAAATACAATATTCATTTATTGCGCTATCGTACACAAACATGATAATTTATATTACATAAAAAATTTAACACTTCAGAACTATTACAATTATTTTACATTAAAAAGTTTACCTCTCAGAAAAATCAACTTTCAACTTAGAAAGAGAAGGGGATTCTTCCTCTCCTACGCCGCCCCTGCGGTCTTCTGGCGGTCTACTCTCCCTCCGTCTTACGATTTTTCGATCAGGCCACGTGTCCTGGCGCGAATTTAACATTTTTAACCCATCCCAAAAAAAGTGCACAACGCCGCTAAAGAAGTTTTCACTTCAAAAAAATAAATTAAGTTCTTAAAAATTCGGCTTGAATTGATATTGTCTTGATAAATCTACTTAATTTAATAAATATTTAGGTATTGAGCCCAAATCGTCATACTAAATTACTAGCATGTTGATATTTTTTAAAATATGACAGGCCGTTAAAATCTAGGGTTTTTTTTATTGTATATCTAGTATAATTAACTAGTGACAGATATATCTTGAACTACATTTTTGCATACATAACTAATATGTGATCCCTTTAAAAAAAATCATGCAATGCACAGGCTAAAATTTTAATTGTTTGAAAGACTATACTTGAATGCGTTTAAAAAGCTTCAATTTTGGGTACATCCATAAACATATGCCTATGGATATATCACCCTACTCTATAGCGATTGAGTGTAAACTGGCTTATTGTAAATATAAGCATAATTTGATAATAATTAATAAAAGGACATCATTTTTTATTTCACTAATTTCACAGTTTGTTATAGCATTGTCAAAAACATGTTAACTACAACAGCAACTCGTTTGACAAACAAATCGTAGCTTTTGCTCGCACCCTAGATCGTTCCATCCAAATTGAGGACCATCGTCACCTTCAGCCTTATAAATGATCTCAAGGCAACGCTCTGTATCTGGAGTGTCCCACCATTTGGGTGATGCTAGAAAATCATTGTAAATGACTGGCTTTCCTGTTGTAATCCATACGAAGTCCGTTTGGCCGCTTCCATCTCTCGTTCCGCCTATCCAGACACCATTGTAAGGTCCAGCTAAATAGAGTAATGAATAATTATTAATTATTAATGTTCTTCCATATTTATAACAAAATGAAAAATGCTTAGCATAAGTAACTTCGTTAAAATGTGCTTCAAAGGCAAGTTATTTGTAGGATCTAGCCCATTTCGTGTGCTAATATTTTGGTCATCTCTTAGAAGAACAGCAAAATTCATAAAGCAACAATTTTGTCCACCAACAATATGCGCTTAAATAAATCTGAGATAACACCATATTTACATATTTCATTAAAAATGTACTAACACAAACCTTGCTTTTCAATGATGAAAACATTCAGAAAGTAGTACAAAAACTTTAGCTATAAAGCATTAAATGAATTGCTGATCGGACTACTGATGCGTCAAAAAAGTAAATATATAACTGTACACTGCGTCTCAATAGTATATAAACCTTCACTTTGTTAATCTTTGAACGGATTAAGTCAGATAATAATAAGTAATGTAGGCAAAAATGTTTAATTGTTTCAATGAATTAAAATTGTTGGGTCAACTATGCCTGTAGGGATGCTTGTTAGAGGAAGTAAAATATTTAAAGGTGCAGGCCCTCCAACCTCCCTAGGTTATGTAACTTAATCGATTCCAGTCAAAATATATACAGGGCGTGGACAATCTATTAAAACCGCACTATACGACATATGTAAATGTTATATACCTACCTAGATGTTAAAATGAAGGGAGTATCACATAACAACTGCCGCCTTGCCCGCACTAGTGACTAGTGCAGTAAGTTATCTTTTTGCATCCAGAAATATTGTTTAATGGTTAAAGGTGAATTAGTAAAGAACTGACTTAAGGAACAACTTAATTTAGGATGCGCGATTATCCGCTGTTTATATTATTGACATACCTACAGCGTTTGCTCTGATCCAAGCATCTTCTATTGCATTTTCTTCAGACTGTGACATGGGACTGGCTAGCTCCATTCCAATTTGTTTACACAGAACCACCGCCTCATAAAAAGTGGCATTTGATGTTCCAATTAGATATGTTTTATTAGGGCAGGAACAACATTGTGAAGCATCAACTGCTGAAATATTTAATGTTTGTCATTATAATATAATAAGATTTTAACGATCGACAAATGGTGGTTGAACTTTTTATGGTTATACAATCTTAGCCAAATTATATTATCACATGACTCGTTTCTGTGGCTGTTGCCAGTGGCGAGTCGTGAATAGCGACGAAAGGGGAAAGAATGTGAAAAGGTCACCGTTGTTTTCAACCTCCACGGCATATATTGAGTGAAGGAGTAATTAATTACGAAAAATAGATATAGTTAATTAAATCAATAAAAAACGATAATTCGGACGAATACATGAATATTGCCAAGTCATCAGAGTCTCAAGGTTTCACGGCTAATGATAATAAGTAGGGTAAAAATTGGAGGTTCGAATGACAGGGGCTACAGCACGCAATTTTACAGGTCGTTTGCAAGCTGTTTGCTATTGCATGATTATAGGGGGAATCTGTATGAGATAATGATTTACGGAAATCAAATTCAATTTTAAATATATTTATACTTCTAAGGTACGTTGGCCATTTTGGGGAAAAACAATTTAGATGGGAGGAAATAGTACTAAGTTTTCCCATTTGACCATTTTTCACAAATGCTCATTAGGATTCAGAAATATTCCAATAATCTAGACATAATGGATTGATTTGCAGGATATTGCCGCGTTAATATTTGCATAAATAAACAAAATTTTAAATATTTTCACGACTTATGTCTTAATTAAAATTCAAATTTAATGATTTAATCCAGAGACAGAAACTACTTTATCATATATTGCCTGGATTATTTGAATTATTTCTATCTTTGAAATTTGGCATTAGCACATCATATTCTCAGGTTGTTAGACTTGGAGCAAATCAGCAGCCAAAATATAAAATATCATCATTTGTCATAGTTGTATTGCTCTTTGACTGAGTGAAAGGTTTTTTTTTCAGATTATCGATAGATGCTAAAAGTTTCCCTGATCTGGTTAGGAAACCTTATTTAGAGAATTTCTAATATTTAGTAGAAAGTCCTTAATACTTATTCTATAAATAAACAATCAATAGTTATTTATTTGCATATTATCCATAAATGTTTTGAGCTTTGTAATATGGACAACTTTGTTGAGGGGATCTTTAAGAACAGATTCTGTGATAATTGACTTCACAGAATCAATGATAATATAATTCTACACCTAAATATTTGTGGAATACCTACCAAGAACAGAAGCATTTTGAAAAATAAACTTTTTTTTATGATGATAGATCTTTTGAGAGTTTTATTATGCATCCTTACCGGCATGAATTTTTGTATCGAGCGTCCAGTAAACTGCTTTTTATAGCGTGACTGTAATATAAATGTTAGCTACACAATACCCCCCCCCCCAACTTTTTTCTGAAAATATTTGAAAACTTCATGCATGGCCCTCCGCTCGCTACGGGGCCTCAACAAACAGGAACTAACCAAAATTGACCCAAAATCTGAATAGCCTGCACATTTATATTATAGTCGCGCTATAACAAGTCGTGATCTCGCACGCTCGATACAAATAAGATAAGCTACCAGCACGAGCACTGGATGGATCTCTATAATTATTTCATGCAATACATTTTTATTGAGAATTAAGACGTTTATCATCGAGACTGTATTTTATCATATTTTATTAAGAAAAATGTGGTTGTTGTTTCTGTTGTAGAATATTTAATAACATGGTCATAACTCAGTGATCTTCAAAACCACCAAATTAAGCAGTCAAAAGGATTTTAGTCATTAACCGAAGAGAATATTCGAAAATTCATGAAAAGGGCAAATTTCATTTTCCAAATTTACGTCTTTGGTGCGATTTATGAAAACGATTTAAAAATAATCGGACTGTATAAGCTCGGAAATGCAGAATTCATTAAAAAGAGGACCCAAGACCCAACCCAATACCCACTAAATACCAGGGCCTCAGTGCTTGTCGTGTGACGTCATTCATGTAGGCCGTGCAATTGTAATCATATAAGGGGATACATACACTAAAATTTATGAAAACTACCAATAGTTAACTTATTTTAAAGAACGCTAGCTATATGACAGACTTCTTAACAAATCCCAAAAGTTATGTTTGCGTTTTGGTTCAATATCTTGGTGTAGTATTCAATGCGGGCTCACAATTTTCCTACACCAGCGCCAAAATTCAGGATATGCACCTCCACCGAAATGCGAGACATGTTTTTGTTCAATACAATATTCCAAAATTAAGTGTAGCATGAATGATCTTTTATTATGAGTTTCTAGAAATGTGTCCTCAGATTTATTTATTAACTTATTAAATATTATGCGTAAGTAACAGATACAACATTTATAACTTGTCATTGGGGATATAAAAGTCCTCCACGACTATATTTATTAATGAGATCAAAATTCTCCTCAACAATAAATTGCTCGTTATATACCAATTTTAGTTTACAGTTGTCATATTTTAATTTTTTTGAACGTAATATAGCAACAATAACCACCTAATCATGTATTTAACGGCAATACATACAAGTCTTAATTTTGATGTTAAAATACAAACTAACTCGGTATACAAAAAAGTCAATATTCAGGTTATAATTAATAACAATCGCCCAATTAATGCATGGGCCAAGTGTATATTCAATTTTAAAAATAGCTAATCTTTCACCTTCATTAAATATATGGTTTTACCAGAGTCTATAGATATTTAAACTGTGGTTTTTACCTATTTAAAAATACGCCTAACCATATAAATTGTATACATAAATATGCAACGAAATAATAGGTACAAGTTACACGCACTTAAAAGCACATAAATAGTTCCGATTTCAGAAAAATTCAAGAAAATAACATTAATTACCGCAGCCATTATCGGCAAATTCTTAAGCTAATCGTTTATTTTGTTTCCTCTTTCTATTACATCGTCTGACGTGTTAGATGATGCGCCATTGCCGGCTCCATAAGGAAAGTGTTATTTGAGGAAAGTGCACGAACACGGTAGTAGTATTAGATAATTACATAAATAAGTTAAGAAATACCGCATTATAAAAAGAGGAAAGAACATTATATGAAAATGTTTTTTACAATATTCGAGAAATTGTAATGTAAGAAATATGTACAGGGTGGCCCGTTTATTATAAGATGACACCTTATCTGAGAATCTACGGGATGTACCAAAAAAAGTTTAATACAAAAGTTGTTTGGATTTACTTAAGTTCTTAAAATATTATATTTTTATATATACACGGTGTTTGTATTTTTGTGGACAAGTATCAACTTCCTTATTTTAAATAGAATACCCTGTATATTAAGACATTTTTGAATTCATCAGAAAATTCTAGATATATTTTGTATATAATATCCTATACCTAAGTCTAACCGTTTTTGACATATTTTGAACTTTATGTCAAAAATGACGTTTGCAGGTCTAAATATAACTATCAATTTATCCTATTTAAAGCCTTTATTATTTAATTGGAGTTGGTTTCTTGTAGAAAAACTGATATTTTAAAAGTTTAAATAAATCCAAACAACTTTTGTATTAAACTTTCTTGGTACACCCTGTAGATTCTGAGAAAAGGTGTCAACCCATAATAAATGGGCCACCCTGTACATCATATTACCAGGTTATTGCACCATCAAATGTATTTATCTACAGGCGAAAAGTTGTAAAGTGACCTATGTATTAAACTACTGGATTCCTTACAGTCTTCTACTAAAAAATACGTAAGTAAACGAACAAAATGTTATATTATGCAATCTTATGTCGTAAATATTATAATAGTAGCAATCGTTTAAGTTCGATTTAAAATTTTCTTGATTTATGCCCAACAGTTTATTTCAAAATTTGCAAGAGGGTCAAAATTCATGTTTAATTGATATAGGCAAATCTAGGTATTACAATACAGGCCCGTGAAAGGAAGTTAATTTTCATGTATGGGTTATAAATACATTTTTTAAAAATTGGTGGAAGAGAGATTTTGAGTGGAAATAAACATGTAAGATATCAATTTTGGTGAGAATTTATTATTTTAAATGAAACATGGGCGTATAAAATTGGAAGCAAGTTTGAGATGGGTGAAAAAAGATAATGTGGGTCACTTTTTCGAGAAAAAGGCGATGATAGGGATTACCACAGACCGATAAAGGGGATTGTTTGGTCAAAAGGTCAGTTATTTAGTTGGGTCTTGGCCAAATTGATGAAAGTGTGTTATTGTGATGTGTGATGGGTAATGTTCCATATTATTATGTACTTTCCGAAAAAAAAACAGTTTCAAATTTTACGGATAAGTCGATCCCTTCGTCATCTTTTGGAAAAACAATATCGAATTTGAAAATAGTGTGCAAAAAAACAACTTTGGAAGTTAGCGTGTTCAAAATTATAATTGTAACACGTATGTAGACGACGAACTTCTAGGGATCCATGGATATGAAGTTCTTGGGCTACCCTCGTATAACTATATCATTTTCAGTAGAATTTTAATGAAATGGTTTAGGGATTCAGTTTGGCCCGATTCATTATCAAAATTAAATTCTAAGATATATATATACATAGATATATATATATATGTATTATTTATCAAGCTTTTATTTAAGCATTTCGAATTTACTTTTATAAGATAGTTGACCATATTTTGTTACCGCAGAGTTTTCTACCTAGTGCCCCCATAAACCAGCTGTGGGTTTTTACCATAATATCGGGCCCAATTCTCTTTGGTCCTTTTTATTTTTATTTATTGCCAACGATAACCAGATGCACGGTCAGCAATACGTGCCATCCAAGCTTTCTACTCCAGCCGGAATGGATATAAAAAGCAGACATTTTTAATTTTAGTTAGTTATAATTCTGTATTGTTCACGCTTAACCTAAAGTAAAAGTGTTTCTTAAAAAGTGGAAATTTGTTTGTTGATATAAT
>MU183576.1:63041-100671 GCA_016904865.1 Pissodes strobi
TATATGAACAAAAGTGTTATTCCGGGTTTCAATCCGTTCGTCAGTAGAATTGGTTATCTCACGACGTTTCGCCAACATCCCAGTTGGCATTTTCAAGTGTTGCTTCCTCGATGGCTGCTTGACTCGAACTGAGCACCCTGGTCCTGTGCCGGGCCTTTTATAGGCCTGCGTCTGCGCAGATTGTATCTTGGTTCTGCTTGGGTCTATCCGACTTCCTGTGTTTCAGTTTGTTGTCTATGTGTTTGTTCCTCTGATGTGGTTGATTTTGGTTGTTGTTTTTCGATGATGCTTTTCCAGGTGTTGGAAATATTTTGTGCATCATCTCTCCTGTTGATATGTAGTCTTTTTTCTATTTCTATGGCTTCTCTGATGGTGCGTGTTCGAAAATGCTTTATGGGAGCGATCTGTTTTGCTTGCTGGAAATTTATTGTGTGCCCTGTTTCTTGGTGGTGCTGAAACAGAGCTGAGGTGGTTTGTTTGTTTCGTGTGCTGTTCATGTGCTCCTGTACTCTGGCAGAGAAATATAAAATTAAAATTACGACTACATACAGTGTAAACTCTGAATGAACAATACTTGAACAACATTTAACACAAAAATAAATAGTTTCAAATTGTACATACCCTGAATATAAGTCAGATAGCAGATGAGAACGGTAAGAAAGCCATACTGCTATCATAGATATTGCGATGCCTCGGTCACTTTTATATTCAAGTATTGACGGTTGTTATCCGGTTCCTGTTAATTCAATGAATCTTAGACATTCTTGGCGTAGACCTCAATACTTGTCGAAATCCATTCCTCCAAATGTCTCACCACAAGAGCATAACATATTTCTGAATAATACAAAAAACCCTTATGTCAAATGTATATTCCAAGACAAAATATTTAAATTTTTAATCGATACCGGCGCTTCGGTATCTCTATTAAAATATCAAAAAAGCATTGACTTTTCAATAATCGATTTAAACCCTAATGACAAATTTATATTAACAGGGCTTAGCGCTAATTCTCCTGTCGAGACTATTGGCAGTTGTATAATAAATTTACTTACGTGAATATCCAATTTTGAAATCAGAATTCAAAGACATAACTGAAGATCAGTTTCACTACTATGTAAAAAGGCGTGTTTCCCTATGATTTTATGGATAGTTGGGACAAGCTTAGTGAACCTAAATTACCCCCCAAAATGGAATTTTATAATAGTTTGACTGATTCCATGATAAACAATAAAGCTTATGCTCATGCGCAGAAAGTTTGGTCTACTTTCGGTTGTAAATCAATGCAGGAATATTCGGGTCTCTATATGAAGACGGATATTTTATTGCTCGTTGATGTTTTTGAGCAGTTTCGAAATACGTCCTCAAAAACATATGGCATAGATCCTGCCCACAACTATACCCTACCTGGTTATACATGAACTCTTGAACTTGAACTCTTAACTGATTTGGACAAGGTTATGTTTGTCGAAAAGGGTGTAAGAGGTGGATTGAGTCAGTGCTCAAAAAGATATGCTGAGGCCAATAATAAGTATATACCATCATATGACCCATCTAAAGATGGATTCTTATTTAATATACTTTGATACTAATAACCAGTATGGTTGGGCCATGTCACAATATCTGCCTTATGGAAACTTTAATTGGCTATCTCATGAATACATTAATACTTTAGACGTTTCAAATATTTCTGATGATGCTAGTACTGGATATATCTTAGAAGTTGATCTCGAAATTCCTCATGAGCTTCATGCTTCATGATAAAATTTTGCACCTTCGGCCATGCCCAGAACATGATGTTCCTAAAGGTTCTAAAAATAAAAATATTAAAAAACTTTTGGGCACCTTGTATAATAAAACCAAGTATGTTATTCATTATAGAAATTTAAAGCAAGCTTTAGCCTTGGGAGTTAAAATCAAAAAGATACATAGAGTATTATCATTTTCACAATCTCCGTGGTTAAAGTCCTATATCGATCTTAATACATGCCTCAGTGAGTTTGAATAGAACTTGTTCAAGCTAATAAACAACGCAGTGTTTGAAAAAACTATGGAGAATATCCGAAAACACTCATCCATACAACTTGTAACAAATTGGGATTGTCGTTGAGGCATTAATAGCAAGACCTGAATTTAAAAGCAGCACCATAATAAATGAAAATTTATTGATTATTGAGCTTGCAAAATCCGAGGTATTTTTTAATAAACCTATATATGTCGAAATGAGTATCCTAGACCTAGCCAAAACCGCAATATATGATTTTCATTATAATTATATGGCAAGAAACTTCAAACTGCAAAGTACTCTATACAGATACTGATTCGCTTATATATGAAATCAAAAATACTGATGTGTATGATGATATGCGAAAAAACTGTTCTCAATATTTCGACACCTGTGATTATCCTAAAGATAATGTCTATAACATTCCACAAGTGAACAAAAAGGTTTTGGGCATGATGAAAGACGAAAACAATGGTCGAATTATTGGATTAAGATCAAAAATGTATGCTACAAAACTATTTTTCACTGCTGAAGAATTAGAAGAAGAGCGAGTTAAATTAGAAGCTGAAGGAAAGGAGCGTGAGGAGATCCAAACGATTCTGAAAAATAAAGGCGTAAAAAAAAGATTAAGGGCATCAAGAAGTGTGTTATTAACAGCAAAATTACGTTTGAAGACTATGTTAAATGGTTGGAAACATTTACGGAGAAAAGGATTTCTCAAAATTTGATTAGATCTAAAAATCATGATATCCACACAATAAAGCAAACTAAAATAGGTTTAAGTCCTCATGATGATAAGCGACAAATAACAAAAGTTTCAGTAGACACGCTTCCTTGGGGGCATTATTCAATAATGGAAGTTGACTAATGTTAAAAGGTTATGTTGACTAATTTATAGGAATATTATGAATAATGGTTAAAATAGATATTTGTAGATATAGCATGTTATAGTTTATAGCGCTAAGAAATTACTATATTATATTAAATATTAATATCCCGACGTTTTCCGCTCAGCCTTAAAAATGTCTTTCATCTGTGAAGGGTGCAGGGAAAACGTTTCCTCTCTTTCGCATACCTAGTCATAAACATAAAGATAAATGTTATGTTGAGCTAGAAGCAGGAGCCAAAATTTTTAAACCGCATTCAGAAATAGAATGATTAGTTATAGACTTTCTACCAAATTACATCTTATAGATGCGATGTTATATTTTTAGGAACTATAATCAAAAATTATTCATTTGATAGAAAATGGTCTCTCAGATCATTTAAATCTTAAAGTTAATATGGAATTGTATGGCTTATATCTATTGGCTTCTCAAGAAATACGAGATATAAAATCCTTTAACTCGCGTTATATATTTATTTCCAAAAATACACAAATCGAGTGAATCGAAAATCGGAGAGTGTGGCTGGTCTCTAGCTAAGCTCTTGTTTCCAGAATTAAATATAAACAAGTGTCGGTATGTTTTAGGTTAAGATTAGGTACTTAAGGAATTAGATTTATGTACTGTTATACGTTGGAATTTATTAATTATAATAAATATAAAATTGTTGAAGATTTAAATAAACTATGTAGTATATATTAATAAATGAATATAACCATGTATTTTTTTTTGTTTTATTTGCTAATATCAGAAAACAATGTAAGTATAGAATGTGTTTTAAATTAAATTTAAAAATAACGTTAAGTCGCTGAATCTTAATATATAACCTAAAATTACTGATAGATGACATAGCGGCTATTCTATTGATATATAACAAAATATCGGTGGTGACATAGCCTATAAATAGTGTTTTATTCGCTTTGAAAAGTACAATATTGCTAATGTATTTGTAAACAATTTTCGGAAGCTAAATAAATTATGTAAATATGGTCATAATGATTCTGCATCCGTGTGTTTCTAAAATTACATATGAACATGTGTGACTTTCGAAGCTTTGTTCCAAAACGAAATAATTCAACTTCTTGAATGTCATACATGATGATAAAATTAAAATCAACAATATCGCCACTTGTGTCTATAATGGTACCACATTTAGCCCAATTATTATTTCTTTATAATTTTAGCATGTGGCATGGATCGAAAATTACAAAAATCTTTGGTCTGTCACTGGGATATAGGAAATATTATTTTATATTAACTATCTCAATTATATAGGTATTACACTCGTATCCAAGAGCTTTTTCGATTCAAATAATTTCTCTCTTTATTTTTCTATTTTTTAAAAATCTTAACTGCCTAATTTTGGCGAAATACTAAGGGCATTTTATATACCTAGCTCTATATGATTTCTATATTTTATTCTCCCTCATCTATAAAGTACCTACATATAGAAATACTATTTGCCATATTTTTAATATTTGTCACGGTAGTCAAAAATTTCATAGCTATATAACATACGTCATTTATTTTTTCTAGTTAAAGTATATTTAACAATACCCAAGCCCTAAGCACTGGTCTCTAAAACTATAGTTTCCTTGTAATATATATTTCAATGGCCGCAGCTATACAAATAACCTAGTAGCACATTTCAATCGAATAAACATTTCTCTGAATGCGTCATATATACGCTGTGTCAAATCCATGTCTATAGGGCTCGGTGGTCTAGTGGTAGCGTCAGAGTAGTAGCGTGCTAGCCCCGCGTGCCGAAGGTTCGTGGTTCGATCCCCGCAAGACTCGAAAACTTTTTATTAATTTAGGTATTTCCGAGGTGGCCGAGAGGTTCCGATGATTGATGGCCGAGATTTCGAGGATGGTTGAGAAATAAGCTATAGCTCAAGTCGACGACTTGGGAACAAAAATGACCAGGATGGACCTGCGATTTTCTTATGGAGATTTACATGTAAAAATGGTCGGAATTGCTGTAGAACATACATTGCCTATCTACTTATACGATTTTTTTTATTGATCTTCCAAATTTTCCCTTTCATTTTCTCTTTTTTCGCGTTACTTTTATAGCATATTTATTACTTATTCTCATTATGTAATTTAATATTGTGTATGCAATAAAAGCTATGGAATCATCAAATATTGAATATACCACCGCAATCAAGCGAATTATCCTGATATGCACTTAAATTTGAAGGCTATTCAAGGCCTACATATAGGCTACCTACGATACAGGATATGAGCTCGCACCACAAAGAAAGCCCACACCACATGGCAATCATTATTAATCCTTTGAATTTGGTTCAACTTAATGTGGTGTTTGGGTATTCGACCAGTTTCGCGAAAGCGACAGAAAGCACAAAGCGCATACGGGAGCAAGGGAGACAATTCTAGAAGGCGTCGATGTCGCATGTATGGAACGCACACTCGTCATCTTCTGCATAGTGTCCATAGTGGTTCAAGCGTTCAAGATAGTTTCATTATAAATCATAAATTATTTATGAATAAACAATAACCAAATAGGTGACGTTGAGACTGTTTGAATAAATAGGGGTGTATAGTTGAGGTTTAATATTAAAGTTAGTAGCTTGTTCAATCGTCAAAGTGTATAGGAATAAATTGTAAACAACACTTTTTATTAACACGTTTTATTTCGCCTATATTATTACAGCCACTAATATTTTCACCCTAAACCTTAAACCTCAACAAGTACAGTCATCTCATCATAATTACATCACTTCATGGCTCCACACTGCCGCAGTGCACCACTCGCTTTGCAGGGTTGTCACGTCCTCGCCTATTCCAAAGTTACGTCGCCTATAAAATTTGCTCGTTACATTTGGCCATCCTGCAACAAATCATGCCCTCATTAATTTAACTCTCCAGTAAATCAGCTAGATCTTGTCGATCTGCGCATTCGCCATAACACCAAATTGTCTACCTTAAAGGTTTCACCTGCGGTTGCAACCTTGCTCCTTTTATCGAGTATCACCTTCATCTTGTCAGGTTTCCAATCGCCTTTTGCTGTCTCAAAAGAAGTTTGGACCTTAAATCGTCATAGGTCTCGCCTTCCGCCAACATAGCATTCGCCATTTGCACCTCGCCAGTCAGACTCGCATGCGCCTTTCAACCTAACCATTCGCCCTTGTGGTAGCAACTGCATTCAACACGTGTTTTACACCTCGCCCCATCAAAAAATCAGCAAACGCCTTGCTCGTAAACGCCAGTTTGCGGCCGAAAATAATACGCCTTAGGTACCCAAATTCGCCAAACGCCTCTCTCGAAATTCTCAAATTGCAATTTGGGAATCGCCTCAGCACACTGCAATGTCTTCGTCGCCTTCGCCAGTGTATGATTCTGGACTTCCTCTCCCCTTTAATTTCACGATACCGGTTGATGAACGCCCATAACTGTCAAAAGAGGAAAGAAAGCCAGTATACAAGTCGCCAGGAGATGAACAACTAAATACTCTTGCATTCGCCTGTAGATCTAGAGATAGACCGTCAATCAGACACGAAAGCGCCTTTGTACCTGAAAGCTCAAACCTTTCAATCAACGCCATTTTATCATGATAATAATGGGTCATGGTTTCGCCGTCCAATTTAATCCTCGTCATCATTTTCTTGAGCAGCTGAACAAAATCATGCACTCTAGGAAACGCCTTCCTAAGAGCCGCCTTCCGGTCTTCCCATGAGATGTCATACTTATGAGCCGATTAAACCAACTCCTTGCTGCGCCTTGCAATTTCGCCTGCATAAAATACGCCCTCTGCCGCTCTCATATGTCGACCAGCCATGAATATCGTCCAACTGATCAATTTTGCTCAACTACGCTACAGTCCTGGCTGTTAGGATCGAAAGGGTAAATAATGTCGACGTCTGCCCTTGCCCTTAACCCCATACAGCCCGAATTGCAAGCGGAGTCCGCCCTTTCACTACAAGTATGTTCTACCGCCTGAGGAACGCTCTCACCGGATTTTTCGCCTTTCCTGTCGGCCTTGGTACCGCCAGTATCAACGATCGCCTTTTGTTTTGTCGCCTTTGCCATTTCGGCCTAGCTGCCAAACCGCCTTTCAACAGCTTATGGTGTAGTAGTCGAGATTTATTTTAAGAAATGTTTCCACAATTTGTTTAAAAACATATATAAATATTTTTTTAATATAATTTTAATGGCTCAAAAATTAAATTACTTCTCGAATATAACCCAGGGTAAAACATTCAAATAAAATAAAAAGTTTATTTTAATTAACAAAAATTATAAACAAATTGAAGTTTAACTTTCACGAAGTAAGACCCGAATCGTGAAAAAAGAAGGCGGTTAATTATTTTACCTAAAGGAAGCGTAAGCCAAAAGCGCTTAAACTCATTCAATACAAAAAAAAAACTAAATATTAATAAAGCCGCTTACCATTGAAGTAACTTTCATCATACGGCAGGATGGTTAACTTCACTCGAATATGGGATCCGATTGTAAACACACGGAAGAATTGAACTTTAAAAATTTTCGACTGCATGTTATCACGCTGCTCGAAAAACTAACATTAAGAAATAGCAATATGAAAACGCAAGTCTAACAACCTCAGGTCCCCCAGCTTTTGTCTAGGAGACCCTCATTGGCCAAGGGGCGGGCATAATAAAAACTTTTCCAAATCCAGCGAATTAAAATGAAAGAAACATGACCTTATAATGTCCAAATCTTGTTTGGACTTTGAACACACGTGTGATCTAAAAAGTCAAAGATCGGCATGGAAAAATTTCGAATTCTGTGGGGAGATGGGAAAATAAAACCTGTTACAACTCGAACCGTGTTTTCGTCGAAAAATTGAGGACAATTGCGTAACCTCACCCGTGGACTTTGTGCAGGTGTACAGATTCCAGATTTTCGGAAGAAAAATTGCGTCAAAAAGCTGCTATAAAAGCGTGAAATTATCGAAAAAAAATCAGTCTTAAGCTAAACAACAGTTGCAGTGGGTCGTAATGACCAAATCCAAATTTTACTAAGAAAAAACATTTGCAACGGGTCGTGATGCCGAAAAATTTTAAAAATTTAAAATCCTAATTTTCTAGTCGGTAATATGATCTTAGTTGTGACCAACCCGAAATTACTGACTCACAGTTTAGAGGCTATTAAAAATAACTAAGTAATCACGACAAAATTCAGAGCAGCGGTACGAAAATTAACGTAAAGCAACGCAGGGGTGAAATTCGCCAATCAAAAAAGGAACAGATGGTCAACAGAAGCAAATAAGGCTTCAGTAGCAGGTTCCGGGTCTAGCGATAAAATTATAGAGAGTAAGTGTAATTTTAAGATAATAATAATGCTTAGGGTACCAGTATATGTATGAATATAGTTTGTTGTATGTACTCGATAATTTAGTGCTTATTTCGAAAAATTAATCATTGCTAATTGCACCCTGTACTATTGTTGCACTAGAAAAATTAGATCGGGTATGTTTCTGAATATTATGATTATCCCATTAAAATCCACAAAAGCTTTAATCAACCTGCATTTTATTTAATTATACATTGTAAAGTCTATTTTGGCCATAAGCCACAAAAGAATTACCATTAGGAATTGGAAGTATGCAATTTTATCATTGCGGTGCAATATTGTTAATTGATTTATTTTAGTACTAATCCATAATTACTTGATTGGCTCGTTTTAACTTTCATGCTATCAGATAAAAATATGATATTCTAGGAAAGCTGATACACTGAAAAAATTCCTAATGTCTAAATAATAATACCAGTGCAATATTCTTTTGCGATGCAAAAACTGATTATTTGCCGGCATATAGATACGAGGTCATATTAAAAAGAAATTAAGTGAAAAACTTTAGCCACTTTTAAATAAGAAAATGTTCCTTCAATTGTGTACTTCTGCACAAATAATTCGCAATTTCAATTATTGGTTTATTAATTTAAAAACGAAACTGATGTGGCTTTCATTCATTTTAAATATAATAAATATAACTGAGTGTGGAATTAAGTACTGGTAAGAGGCATAAAGGGGTTGTCAACTAAGTGGAAAAATTATGGGTGGTTGCCCAAGTGTATAGGTAAATAATTTTACGTCGAAAATAGGGTGTCAACACACTGGCACTGCGAACCGGGTTACAGATAATGAACAGGAGGTGAAGAAAAGGCCGAATTCTCAGTAAGTACAGGAATAGGGTAAATCGACTTTCATTACAATGGCCCATGGAGACTATTTCATCTTCCGTCGCCGATTCGCCTTCGCCGTGGTCACCCTCGCTCAATTCAGGCTCGTAATCGAGTTCTGACTCGTCACTTCTGCCTTCCTTCATAGGCAATCACTACAAACATATCTTTTAAACACCAATTCCTATGAACGCAGTTATAATACGTCACAATTCCTGCCATAGTAATCGGCACACGCCCTTATCGTAGCTTTTTCAAAAATTGTGAAATATCAATCCACTGTCAAAGATAGCAAAAAACGCTTGCCAATTGTTAGAATTTTTGTGACGCCGCCACACACAAAGAAAAGGATGATTCCAACTCAGGGTTTTTTTTATTCTATATCTAGTATAATTAACTAGCGAGTTAACTAGTATAATTAACTAGAGACAGATATATCTCGAACTACATTTTTGCATACATAACTAACATGTAATCCCTTTAAAAAAACATGCAATGCATTAAATAATTAATAAAAGGATATACTATTTTATTTCACTAATTTCACAATTCATTAAACATTTAGCATTGTTAAACATGTTCTATGTTTAACTACAACAGCAACTCGTTTGACAAACAAATCGTAGCTTTAGGTCGCACCCTAGATCGTTCCATCCGAATCGAGGACCATCGTCACCTTCAGCCTTATAAATAATCTCAAGGCAATGCTCTATATCTGGCAAAGTCCACCATTTGGATGCTGCTAGAAAATCATTGTAAATGACTGGCTTTCCTGTTGTAATCCATACGAAGTCCGTTCGGCAGCTTCCATCTCTCGTTCCACCTATCCAGACACCATTGTAAGGTCCAGCTAAATAGAGTAATGAATAATTATTAATTTTCTTCCATATTTATAACAAAATGAAAAATGCTAAGCATAAGTAACTTCGTCAAAATGTGCTTCAAAGGCAATCTAGCCCATTCGTGTGCTAATATTTTGTTCCTCTCTTAGAAGAACAGCGAAATTCATAAAGCAACAATTTTGTCCACCAACAATGCTTACTATATGCGTTAAAATAAATCTGAGATAATATATTAAATTTTTCTTTAAGAATGTACTAACATAAACTTTGCTTTCCAATGATGAAAATATTCAGAAAATAATACAAAAACTTTAGCATTAAATGAATTGGCTAAAAATCTGACTTCGTTTTATTGCTGATCGGTTTACTGATGCTTCGAAAAAGTAAATAGGTATATAACTATACCCTGCGTCTCAAAAATATATAAGCCCCCACTTAATAATTAATGTAGATAGAAATTTTTAATTGTCTCAATGAAATAAAATTGTTAGGTCAACAATGCCTGTTGGGTTGCTTGTTACAGGAAATAAAATATTTTAAGGTGCAGGAGAGAGGTTATCTAACTAAATCCATTCCATTCAAAATATATACAAGGTGTGGAAAATCTATTAAAACCACACTATATGCCATATGAAATGATTATATACCTAGATGTTAAAATGGAGGGAGTATGACATAAAAACTGCCGCCGTGCCCGCACTAGTGGGACTAGTGCAGTAAGTGATCTTTTTGCATCCAGAAATATTGTTGAACAGTAAAAGATTAATTAGTAAAGAACTTACATAAGAAACAACTTAAAATACGAAATTATCCTCTATCTATATTATTGACATACCTACAGCGTTTGCTTTGATCCAAGCATCTTCTATTGCATTTTCTTCAGACTGTGACATGGGACTGGCTAGCTCCATTCCAATTTGTTTACACAAAACCAAGGCCTCATAAAAAGAGGCCTTTGTTGTTCCAATTAGATATGTTTTAGGGCAGGAACTACAACATTGTGAAGCATCAACTGCTAAAATATTTAATATTTGTTATTATATTATAATAAGATTTTAACGATCGACAGACGGTGGTTGAATTCCTTATGGTTATACAATATTAGCCAAATTATATTATCACAAAGGTAAAACCGATCTTTTCAAACGAATCTCACTATTCTGCATTCAGATTGCGCATGTCATACCTCCACGACATATACTGAGTTATTTGAGGAGCAGTTAATTACAAAAAAAATAGATATAGTTAAATAAATCATTGAAAAACAATAATTCGGATGAACACTTGAATATTAAAAAGTCATCAGAGTTGCAAGGTTTCATCGCTAATGATAATAAGTAGAGTGCACATTGGAGGTTCGAATGACAGGGGCTACAGCACGAAAGTTTACAGGTCGTTTGCAAGCTGGTTGCTACTGCAAGATTAAGGGGAATCTATATGAGATACTGATCTACGGAAATCAAATTGAATTTTAAATATAATTATACTTCTACTAAGGTACGTTGGCCATTTTGAGAAAAAAACAATTTAGATGGGAGGAAGGAGTATTAAGGTTTCCTATTTGACCATTTTTCACAAATGCTCATTAGGATTCAGAAATATTCCAATAATCTAGACATAATGGATTGATTTGCAGGATATTGCCGCGTTAATATTTGCATATATAAACAAAATTTTAAATATTTCCCCGACTTATGTCTCAATTAAAATTCAAATTTAATGATTTAATCCAGAGACAGAATCTATTTTATCACATATTGCCTAGATTATTTGAATTATTTCCATCTTTGAAATTTGGCATTAGCACAGCAAATTCTCAGGTTGTTAGACTTGGAGCAAATCAGCAACCAAAATATAAAATCATCGTTTGTCATAGCTGTATTGCTATTTCTCTTTGACTAAGTGAGAGGTTAATTTTTTTACAGATTATCAGTAGATGCTAAAAGTTTCCCTGATCTGGTTAGGAAACCTTATTTAGAGAATTTCCAATATTTAATAAAAAGTCGTTAATAATTCGCTCTTGCGCGTGTAAAGGGAGACAAGTAGAAAACAGTAGAACTGAGATTTATGGAGCTTAAAATAGGTCCAATTTTTGATTGAATTTTGAAAAAAATCATAATGAATTAAACTAAAGTTTCTGTAGCAAAACTTTTATTTACCTGTGAAGTATAAAAAATCATCCTTAACAAGAAGAAAAAGATGTTCGTTTAAGAAAAAAACAAAGATAACTCTAAATACACAAAAAAAAAAAGTAATCAAACCTTTTTACACTAATCATCATCCGAAGATACTTCATCTAAATCTGGCAAATTATCCCTAACATTCTTCTCAGTAGGCAGTTTCTCATAAAAACTATGAAACACTTCATCGATGTAAGGCAGTAATTCGATTAAATTCTTTTTTTTTTCTTCTCTGATATGCAGTTTGGATATCTGCATTTCGGTAAATCTACAGGAAGAGTGGTTTGACCTCTCCTGCAAAATGACATCGTTTCAAAAGGTTCATTTTCGTTATGGCTTTTCTTGTAGAAAAATATACCGAATGTTTTGTCATAGCGAGTCAATCTTACATTCTTCCATACAAATTTATTTCCATGATCATCCACTTCTCTAGCTTGTAGACACGATTTTAGTAACAAGGGGAAATCGATAAAATCATCCTTTTTCATCTCCTGTACCTTGCACGGGAGTTTTTTGCCACATGATCGTACCAGTTGAAACCAGTCCCTGGGCTGTTCGATAAGGCTCTCATAATGGTTCTTCTTTTTCTTAATAATTGAGTGAATGGTGTCACATTCCATTCTCGTTTGTCCTGGTATTAAGAATTTGTGATCTATGATCTGAAAATTTGAATTCTGCATCAAAGTCATAAACATCGCCACTATGTGACCATTTTTGTTCTGGCCACGTATCAGAATAAAGGGTTATATGTTTAATATTTGATGGTAGAGTGAAAAGCTCTTTATACAAACAAAAACCAATCTGATTTGCACCTCGACCAGATAGCGTTTTCTACCACATATCTACAACATGTAGTTTTGTTGTTGACGCAATCATACATTGTTAAGTTGAAGGTCCATAGTTGCCGCTTATAAAACGCCACTGATGTGGTTAGGCTTGGCGTCGGCAGGCATTGCTTCAAATCAAACGTAAATACTGCTCTGTTCTGGTCCTGCTTTCCCTTTTCCTTATCCTGCTCATTCGCGGAATATGCTTCTTTAGCATCTAGTTGATGTTTGCGCAATTCATTTGTCAATCTTTCCTTTTCTATAAGTTTTGGCATTTCTTATCATACATTGCTTTTTGTCGCATTCTTGGCAGGTATCCTTACTCCATTTTTTTTATGGATATATTCATTGTATGAAAAATAGATTTGTAAACTTTTCTGCTGACAGGCTTTTGAGGTGATATCCAAATTTTATATTCCTCATACATCCTTGTAAAAGTACAAAAAGGCGGCAAAAATGTTTGTTCGATCTGCTATTCGCTCGCGACAATAATGGCTCTTATATGCCGGGATTGAGAGGATGTGCTTCTTAACTAGTTCAATTCTGTCGGTTCAATTTTGTTCTTTGGTGGATGGTGACCCCTCTCATCGTCCAATGTTGTGTCTGTGATGAGAGTCTTTTTTATAACCGTTTCAATAAATTTGTTTGATAAATCAAATGTTTTTTTAAAACACACTTTACACACTTCTATTAAATTTTCATTTCGTTTTAAATGGTACTTATAGTTACATTCTCTTGCGTAGCACCAATCTTCTGAGTTTTCTTTTCTTTTTTTTAAATTGAGCCTGAAATAAATGCCACTCTCTTATTGAAGCTTCCTAATTTCCAATAGTCTTCAAATATTTTGTACCGTTGTTCATTATCAATTCTCTTTGTACATTTCTTTCTACATTTTTCTATAACTGTACATTTACGGCCTCTTATTAATTTTCCTTTTATAGTTGAATACTCCTTACCCTCGTTTCTATTAATGTTTCGTTATCTCCTGGCTTCTCTTGTATTTCCTTTTACTGTTTTCCTGTATTATAAAAGGTTGCTAACACTGCTCACAAGCACTACGCACCGAGCTACGCACAGAATATCCAATACTGCTTATATTATCCTATATATCACGGACTCCGATTTTGGTCGCGTACCTGATCGGACTGGACTGTGTACCCAGGAAAGTGCACTGCGGTTTTCTAATCTTTTTGATTTACGATTCCTTGTTTAATTGCTTTGTTGTCTGGCTTGCTTCTAACGTTAATAGTTACCAGTAAAGGCCCTAGTGAGCTAAATATTAGCAATTTTTTAGTCGCCGGGGACGGACCCCCGGTTTTTCTAGAGCAAAAAATGGATCAGGATGACGATTGCTCATCCTTAAAGTCTGAGGACAGCCGTTCGACTGTTCCCAATGACAGGGTAATAGACAAAACCCGCTACATCCATTCAAAACTTTCGAAAAATGTCGAAAGTTGCACCGAATGTGCCAAGAGCTATCAAGATTTATCTAGTATAACAGGTAAAAGCACTGCTGTGCTAATCCCGCAACTTAACAAAGCAATTGATCACCTGAAAGCTCAACATCAACTTAAGCCATCGTCCTCGATACTAAAAAAGGACATAAAATCGAAAATCGATACTGGCAGGACTCTTATTAAAAAGAGTAAAAAGGAGGATTCGTCTGACATGGAAGTAACGAACGAGGATTGCAGAAAGAGACCGGCTAATAGCCCTCTCGAAGCAGCAATTATAAGCGATAAATCCGCAGATAATTCTGCGACCCTGATAGTCAACAATGAGACGGAACCCTTTAAAACACCCTACAAGACCATAGGGCTAAAGAAAAACATAAAAATTGTAAACCTTGACTTCGGAGGGCCCTCAGTATCCACCAGTAATAGATACGAGGCCCTATCCGACCTTGAAGATGACAGCAGTACCGTGTCAAACCAGGACGTGACAAAAAAGACTGCCAGCAGGACGAGTGCTAGACTGAAAAAGAAGGCACAAGTCCCTATCAAAACCAAACCCGGGCCGCCACCCCCAATCGTTCTACAGGGCAAAATCAATAGCCACCGCAAATTACAGGAAGATATGCAAAGGATGCATATCTCTAAATTTCAGATTAAGTACGCCAAAAACAGTACTATAATCTACATGGAAAACGACAAAGATTGGCAGGTCTTCAAGCGTAATTGTGATAACGAAAACATGAAGTATCACTCTTACGCTGAAAAGCACCAGAAAACAAGGGCCTATGTTCTCAGGGGGCTAGACGGGGACATCCCTATAGCCGAAATAAAAAGGCAATTACTCGAGGAGTATGAATACAATGCTAAAAACGTCTTCGAAATGAAGAAAACGTATGTGCCCCTCTATTTAGTTGTCCTTGATGCATCTATCACTCTCAGGAAAGTGCAACAAGATATTAGGACCCTAATGAACATTAAGGTCACCTGGGAAAATCGACGTAGCACGAAACCGATAATGCAATGCCGCCGTTGCCAGGGCCATGGACACTCAATGTCTTTTTGTAAACGAGACTTCAAATGCTCTAAGTGTGCCCAAGGGCACGAAATCACGTCTTGCACTTCAGAGAGCATTAAATGCGCTAATTGTGGAGGCCCCCACAGAGCCATAAACCCAGAGTGCCCGGTTTACGTATTCAAGTTAAATCAACTACAAAATGCATCAAATAATAAACCTGCCCCCAAGAAGCTTGTTCCTGCACCCTTGCCCGCCACGCCGGCCTGGCAGGGGCAAGGTCGTCTGAATCAAGGCCGGGGTATAAAAACAAGACCCCAACCCCCACCGCAGCCCCAGGAAAAGCGCCCACCCCAACAGCGCCCCCAGGGAAACTACGAGAGCGACTTCTCTAATACTCTTAGAGCCGCCCCCCCGCAAGCTCAAACAGACCCGCATCATAGTAAGGTAGGTGCTCTTGCTAGTAATGTGACTGATCAGTTTTCTAACTTACACAACGTAGTAAACGAGATTAACTCGCTTGTGAACGTCTCAGAGTTGTTCTTTGCATTGGACGAGTTTTGTTCAATGCTTAAAGCATGTAACGGCGACAAGGCTCGTGTAATGCAGGGAACGATTCAATTCTTTTCGACTGAGATTTACAAATACAATATATAATTGATGACTTGTTTCCAATGTATGTTATAAATGTTCTATCATGGTATTGTAACGGTATTAGACAGAAAATCGGCGAATTCAAGCATTTTTTGTATAATTCCAACTTTCAGGTTGTTTTTCTACTAGAAACCTTTTTGCCCGAAGATTTTTTGCTCAAAGTCCGTGGGTATACCGTCGAGCGCTTCGATAGGCGTGCCCGCGGAGGGGGAGTGGCCTGTCTGGTGCATAGGTCGCTGCGATATAAAAGAAAAAATCGCATCGATTCTCGCATAGAACACGTAGCCATCGAGTTGGACGGTGGCCTGTGCATCAGCGGCGGCTACGCTCCACCGGCATTGCGCCTCACGCAAAACGACTTTGCAGTATTCTTTACCCCCGGCAAAAAATCATTACTTATTGGCGACTTCAACGCCAAACACGTTGAGTTTGACGATGCCAGCACCACACATAAAGGCACCGTTCTTCGGAATTTTTTAGAGAACAACCTGGAAATCCTATATCACAGAACAAGATATCCCACCTTCCATAGTGGAAACACGTCTTCGTACCTGGATGTAGCGATGACCCTGGGAATGGCAGGGGTAGCGCCGCCTAAAGTTGTTTGCAACTTCAACTCGGATCACTTGCCAATTAAGATGAGCCTAGCTAACACTAGGCGGCCGGAAGCCTATGGGAAATTTATTTCTTATAAAAATCTTGATTGGCGGGTGTTTCGACAGAGGCTGAGCGATGCAACTGTCATCCCTGGGCAAATCGAAACTATCCAGGAACTAGAGACTCAAGTTGACACTTTAACCCGCAACATCCAGCACGTCAGAGACGCCTTATGTCCGGTAGTCAGGAGGAAACCATTCGTGGAAACTCTTCCTGACGACATCCTAAACCTAATCAATTTCCGGAACCGAATTCGTCGCAGGTGGCAGAGGAATCGCGCTGCAATCGACAGAGTGAGGCTCAACGCCCTGACGGAACAGATAAGGGTGAATATCCGCAATTACAGAGAAGCGAAGTGGATGAAGTTCGTGAACGAGCTCGGCACAGAGGACGGTTCCCTGTGGAAACTTGCGAGGCAGGTTAGAGGAGGCCCGGTCGACATTCCCGCCATTTCACACAATGGCGAGGATATCATAGATACCCGTGGGAAGACTGAGGCCTTCGCTGACTTCCTCGAGAGTGTACACGGAGAGATACCTGATACTGTGCCATTGCACGCTCAAGTAACAGAGGTAATAAGGCCCTTTTTGAAACAATATCCGATCCCGCCCTCTGTAATGGATAAACTCCGAGTCACCCCGTCAGAACTCCGCAGTGCCCTCGGCCATCTGCCAAAGAATAAGGCTCCGGGACCTGATACGATCCCTAACCTGCTCCTCAAAAATATCCCTACCAAAACCCTTATACAATTAATGCATATAATAAATGCCATAATTCGTCTGCAACATTTCCCTAATTCCTGGAAGATCGCGCACGTAGTACTGTTCCCTAAGCCCGGGAAAGACCCTAGACAAACTAGCTCATATAGGCCCATATCGTTATTAAACACACTGAGCAAGCTCACTGAGAAACTCTTATTGCCCAGGATGAACAGGATAGCCCTGAACCGTCGTGTACTCCCTCAGGAGCAGTTCGGTTTTCGCAGCGGACATAGTACTAATATGCTCGCTGCGAAGATCGTGCAGGATATATACGACGGATTCAATATAGGGCATTGCACGTCCCTATTACTCCTGGACATAGAGAGAGCATTTGACCGGGTATGGCATGATGGATTGCTGTATAAGCTTTTCATCACATACAGTTTTCCACTACACATCGCAGCATTAGTGGCGTCATACCTGGTCGGGCGCACCTTCTCAGTGCGCATAAATGAGTCATTCTCATCCCGGAGAATGATCAAGGCAGGGGTACCTCAGGGAACGGTACTATCCCCACAGCTATTCAATTATTACATAGCAGATCTTCCATCCCACCCTGAAACGTCCCTCGCGTTTTACGCGGACGACACAGCCCTCTACTCCCACTCCGTATCCGCACAGGAGGCGACAAATAACCTTAGCGCCCACATGGAGCGAGTAACACAGTATTATCAGAATTGGAAAATCCGGCTTAATGCTGGTAAAACGGAGTTAGCCATTTTTTATCGAAAATTCACAAACATTGTATCAGCCCCTATCCTAATCAACAATACCCCCATCCCTCCCAAAACATCCGTGAAATACCTAGGAATCATTTTTGATATGAGGCTCAACTTTGGAAAGCACATCACTCATGTGCAAGCTAAAAACAGGGAAGTCTTCCATAAGTTGAAGCCTCTTATCAGAAATGGTTCCTGTCTCAGCCCTCAAAACAAGCTCATCATCTATAAGTCAATTATCCGGCCGTATCTGACGTATGGGGCACCTGTTTGGTGCTCTGTGGCCGACTCGCATCTCAAAAAATTGCAAATCCTGCAGAATAAACACCTAAGGGCAGTATTCTCGGCGGACTGGTATACCAGGATCCGGGACTTGCACGCCTGGGCAGGAATCGATTATATCGACGTATATATCGATAAAATGGCGTGTAAGTTCTACACTACTGGAATACGGGGCTCGCCGAGAACTGCCCATATTGCAGATTTGAGGTGCGATGCGGCCATTAGGCCTAAGCATGGCCCCATACACCGCAGAACCACCATGTACTTTACGGAACCGCGGCCACCGGAATAATTGACTTTCCTGTCTTCCCACATTTCCCTAAAACCACCCCCATCCACCCCTTCTGCGCCCCCTGATGTTGTCGATAAAACGACAAATATCAGGAGCGCAGAAGTTGCAGATCTCAGCTTCGACACGGCGACCCAAGGCAAGCTCCCCTCCACTACACCGAAAAGTGTGGTGGGCGGGGCTTGCTAAGGGACCTGGCCGAGCTATAAAAGCTAACCGTCTTGACTGTATTAAATCAGTCTTAACGCTGCTCCCAAGTCGCCTCCATGCTCCCCTGTTCCGGCAGGCGAAGTATGGCACGACGAGCCGGGACTATGCCTAATACCTTGTTACAATTCTCACCTCACCGAAGCTAGTAGCTTGCTACTAGCCTCCTATCTTTTACCTATGTGTATGAATGTTGTGAATGTCCTGTGTTGTGCGTGAACCAAAGAATCGTGTAATGGGGTTTTTCCTATTGTTTTACCCATGTAACTACCCCTCACTATCCCACCCCCCCGGAAAACAAGTCATCAGTTCTATTGTCAGCCGTGTGTAATCTCAAACTGCAAAATATCTGAAAGGTTCCACCTAAGTAGATCAGTTGCGTTACTGGAAAGAGTGCCTAGCTACAAGCTGGAACACAGCTTTGACTCACCATCGGTCATTTGCATTGAGTGAGCATGCTGGGGGGATGCTGAGACGCCCTCAGGGCGATCGCTGCCTTCTGGCGCGTGTTCATTATATATGTCGAATACAAGCTGTGTATTGTAAACTAGGTATATGTATACAAATGTAACTACCTAAATAAATGTTGTTGCTTGCTTGCTTGCCTATATATCACCACAATACTAAGCATCATCATCAACAACATCTTCGCAAAAAAATTAACAAGATCTAAAACGCACGTCCTCTGACCGCAAACAAAACTCAAGAGAGACAACTCCAGGAAATATTAGTGCATCAGGAGACTCAACGCGAGTTGTCTCCGAATGCACTAAACAATTGCGAAGTGTTAGTCGAGATAACTTAAGATAGCTGCCTTTGCACATTAAAAAAAAAGTTGTCTCATCTTACACTACACCAAAAAATGCGCAAAGTTATACATATTAACTTATCTCCTTCAGCACACAAGTAGCTTTTTATGCAACGACCTGTTTGTCGTAGTTAACTCAAAACGCACTTTTTCAGACTTGTCTCCTTTTGCACGCGCACGAGCGAATTATTCTATAAATAAACAATCAATATTTATTAACTTGCATATTATCCAAAAATGTTTTGAGTTTTGTAATATGGACAAATGAGGGGATCTTTGAGAACAGATTCTGTGATAATTGACTTCACAGAATCAATGATAATATAATTCTACACCTAAATATTTGTGGAAGACCTACTAAGAATAGAAGCATTTTGAGAAATAAACTTTTTTTTTATGATGAAAGATCTTTTGAGAGTTTTATTATGTATCCTTTCTTACCGGCATGAATTTTTGTATCGAGCGTCCAGTAAACTGTTTTTATAGCGTGACTGTAATATAAATGTTATATGAATGTTAGCTCCAATACCACCCCGTAACGTTTCTCCAAATATTTGAACACGTTCATGCATGGCCCGCCGCTCGCTTCGCTCGCTACGGAGGCCCAACAAACAGGAACTAACCAAAATTAACCCAAAATCTGCACATTTATATTATAGTCGCGCTATAAAAAGTCGTGATCTCGCATGCTCGATACAAATAAGCTACCGGCACGAGCATTGATTCTGGATGATTTCCATAATTATTTCATTCAATAAATTTTTATTGAGAATTAAGACGTTTAACACACACCAAGTTTGTTGCGGGAATCTTTGAGAACAGATTCTGAGATAATTGACCCCACAGAATCAAAGAAAGTATAACTTTACATACCTAAACATTTGTGGAATATCTACCAAGATTAGAAGCATTTTGAGAAGTAAATATTTCTTTTTTGGTGTTTTGAGAGATATGTATACTTACCGGCACGAGTAGCGATTCTGGCTGGATTTCCATAGTTGTTTCCTACAAACAAAATTAATTTAAAATTAAGACGTTTAACACACACCAAATTTCAGGGATCTCGTTAGCGAAATATTATTGGTCTTCCGAAAAAGAGCTGTACGGTCTTTTTCTTTCCAAATTATATAATATATGGACCAAAAAGCGTCTTATTTATTAAATAATACTATAGAGTTTCCCGAAATCAAAGCAAAAAATAAATTAAGTTTTGTTCTAGTTCGCTAAGAAATAAAATTAACTAAACCAAGTTTACCAAGTATCGAACTAGATTGCAGTCCATAACATTAAAAAATAAAAATACTACCTTTTATTCAAACTTGAATGGAAACTTAAGTTAAGGAATGCTCGACCTCATAAGCGTCTGGGTGCACCGTAATGGATTTCATGATTTCATTATTCATTGACATATTGCGACACTTCACGCATGGACATGCGTAATGCGTGTGAAATTTTTGGTACGCAAGGCTTTCAATTTTTGGTCAATTGCTTTCAAGGCCTGCTGGTCTACTGGTTAGATGGCTGTGCTTGTGAATCTTGAGATACGACGGCGCGGGTTCGATTCCCGTCAGTGCCGACAGATGTTTTTATTTTCTTAAGGTTATGTTTGTTCTTTTTCAAATTTGGGTTAGTTTTGGTTAGTTTTGTTTAGTTGCGCCCCGGAGCGACCAAAGCAAGCGGAGGGCCATGCGTGAAGTGAAATAATAGTCAACGTTTCATAGGAATCATATGATGTAAATGTTGTTTCAATATGTCAATGAATAATGAAATCATGAAATCCATTCCGCTGTACCCAGACTCTTGTCTCGACCTCCGGCTGAAGTTAATTTAAATTGCAACTTATGCAGAGAGGAAAAGCGAGGAAAACGTGCCAAAAATAATCAGACGTCATCCTAATATAAAATAATTACTATGGGAAAATTAATTCCAATAACTTGAATTCTTAATTCTCGTCCGTCTGCATTATAACGCGTAATTGAATGAATCACCTGTAAAATTATTGAACAAATAATCGCGCATAGATCGGGTTTTTTTTGGGTTCCTGCTCTAAACCTTGGATGGTGGGCGGTTGACGAAAAGACGGCCAGTAAAAAGCCAAAGATTGCAATGCAAACATATGTCCATTTGACCCAACAATTTTAATTACCCTGTTTAGGCAAGTGCCGTAGCAATAAAAGCCGAAATCGAAATGTAACTATAATAATCCAATTTTAATAACCTAAATATCAAAGAGCGGCATAATAAAATCGAGATTGGCATTTATAAAACATGTAATAACTTTAATTGCCCCATTAAAATTGGCGACGACTTAAGTAATTGAATGAACCACCTGTAAAACTATTGAACAAATAATCGCGCATTTAGATCGAGTTTCTTTGGGTCCTTGCTCTAAACCTTGGAATGTGGGCGGTTCACGAAAAGACGTAAGAAGCCAAGGATCGGAATGCAAACACATGTTCATTTGACCAAACAATTTTAATTACTCTATTTTGGCAGGTGCGGTAGCAATAAAAGCCGAAATCGAAATGTAAAAACCATGTTAACTATAATAATCCAATTTTATTCACTCTAAATTACAAAGAGCGGCATAATAAAATCGGGATTGGAATTTATAAAGCATGTAAAAACGTTAATTGTCCCATTAAAATTGGCAGCGACCTAAGTGTTCCTTAGTAAACACATTTGAATAGCTGGACACCTGTAAATTCCAGATTCTCGAGGCGAAAAACAATCCTTGAAAGAAGGTATAAAAGAAAAATATCTCGGTAAAAAGAATTAGTTAGAAAATAATCTTCATGCTGTTAGTCTGAAAATATTCTGCATACAAGATTCGGCTGTCGAATTAGTTAAAGACTTAGTTCGTTGCTATGTCTATACAGGGTAGAAAAAATAGTTACATATATTCTACGCAAGTGTAGTCCGTCACTATGCCCGAAAAGGGGCCAGGAAAAATAAATCGTACCGTGGTAGAAGCTAAGTTAAGTTAAGTTCTCGTAGGGATTGAAGCGCAGGTTACGGTTTATAGGATAAGGTAGAAAGTAAGTTGTAGTTGAAGTATCTGTAACTAGTGTAAGAAAATGTAAACGAAAGATAGAGATGTGTTCTGAGAAGGAATTGTAATTGAAACATAGAAATGTTATCGTTTATTGGGTTGACAGTAAACAGAACTAAGTGTTATTGAAATTTGAATTTTATTTTCTTGTAGATCTAATGCCTCAATACCGAATAAAATATTAAAGTTTTAGAGATCGAAAATAGACATCAGCGGGGTCAAATGTTAAGTAATTATGCGACTTAGTTCTTATTATTATGTCTCGTCTTATTGTTTGGCGAACTTTTGAAAGTGACTAAGTAATCACAGAAATTGCCTGTACATATTTGGGTCAACCACAGATTTAATTAAAAATTGCTCTCTTTAAACTGTTTGCTCCTTAGAAATTCGAAATCTCAAATAGTAAGTGAAAGCGGAAAGTGGTTTGGCCTACGTTATTTTTTTTATTAAATTTTTGAAACTAAATTAGAGTACAGAAAAGTAGTATGCAGGTACTGATTCCTAGTTGGTGGAAAATGGGTTGTTGCCCATGGTGTTTAGATAAATTGTTTTCACCAAAATAGGCGGTCAACACACCGGTACTGCGAACTTGGTGTTGGAAAAAGAACCGAAGTTGAAGAAAAGGCCGAAAACATAGTAAGTACATAAAAGGGTGTAATCGGGGTTTATTACAGTAACTTCGTATCAAAAAGACATAAGAGTGAATTGACATTTACAAAATATAATATTTCTTTAGGAATGAATTAAATATGTATCATTTATTATTTAGGATTAGGGAAATATTTGGTGTTTATTTGAAATACAGAGTATGTTGCCAATTGAAGTTTTTAATTTTATCTTATGACATTATGATAGAATTGGCATAAATTACTTATATCTTTTTTGTCATTAACAGCATCTTTTTCTTTCTATATGTGTAGCATTTCTTTCGTTGTTAATTTATGTATTATTACTCCTGTGCTTCTTTTTGTGTAGTGCAGTAGAGGCATTTTTTGTATATTTGTGGTCGTTTAATCTATTTCCTAAATAGTGTGTTATTATTCCTATATATTTTGCAAGGCAATTTAATTTCGAAGTAATGAAATAAGGAGAAATTTTTTATTTTTAAGTTTTTTCACTTTTCCGATTGCCGAAATTTATACAAGCGAGGAGATCAGTTGATTCATATTAAGCACATAAATTAAAGAATCATACTTGGGACTAAGGATCAGTCTATGTAACATATTTTTCAATTTTAGTTGCTTTTGGTTAATAAATAAATAAATAAAATAAATAAATAAAAACGACTTTTATTATTCAAGAATGAAAACTACATTTTTGGACAGCATTATGCTTCAGTGTGGCGAAGTCTAGCTACAAGCTATTCAACTTAACCACTAGAAGCAAAAAAAAAGTAAGTAAACGACAATAAAAGGGTGAAGAATTGAGTGAAAACACTAAAAAGCACTTACATACTATTTAACAATAAGAGACCATACTATGAACCCCGACAAGAACTCACCAAACACACTGGTATTCGTATTCTCATTTACCTTGAGAGTAGGTATATTTTATATTCCCTTTTAAATATGACAAAAGATGTTTTTTCTTTTATATTAGCTGGCAGCGAATTGTACAACATGATTGCGTTATAAACATAACTTCTTTTGAAAAGAGACGTTCGATGTCTAGGGATCGAAAACACACTATCATTTCGTAGATTATTACGTAAACGGTTGCGATGACGCAGTATAAACTTTGCTTTGAGGGGGGAAGGGTGGTTACTTGTTATAAGCTGATGGGTAAAATTTACCAAATGAAGATTTCTGCGCTGCTCCATATTTAACCAAGCCAATTCTTTTATCTTGTGAGACACATGATCATATCTTCGGAGATTGCAAACAAGTCTGCAGCAATTATTTTGAACCTTCTGAATACGAATTTTGGATTCAAGATCCAGACACGGGCCATAAATAAAGTCACAGTAGTTAAAATGTGATAACACTAGGCTTTCACATAAATTACGTTTCAAAGTTTTATTTAAGAAGTGTTTATTTGAATACAAAAGCTTAAGGTTAATGAATGCTCTTTGATTTAATTTTTTAACATGTTCACGAAACCTAAGCTCCGTGTCCAAAATGATACCAAGGTTCCTAGTGGAATCTACCACATTTAAAGGAACGGTATTGATTTTTAAAGATATCTGTTGTTTAACTCTAGTTACCCTATTCTTTGCACCAAAAAACAGCGCACAAGACTTGTCTGCATTTAATTTAAGATTATGTTCCAATGACAATTCATAAATATTATTTAATTCGTTATTAATTAATGATTCAGCATTATGAGCATCATCGACATTAATGTGAGCATACAGCTGTGTATCATCAGCGTAGGCCTGAGCACTACAATAAGCTATAGATTTTAAAATACTAGTCGTGTAAATTAAAAATAATAAAGGCCCAAGAACACTACCCTGAGGAACCCCAGACAGAATGCTCGTCTGCGATGAAGTTACTCCGTTAAGATTTATGCTCTGAGATCTCCCATTTAAGTATGATTTTGATAAATTTAAAGCAAGATCGTTAAATCCATAGTATTTAAGCTTGGCTAACATTAATTTATGATCAATAGTGTCAAACGCCTTTGAGAAATCTAACAAAACAAGCGCCGTAACCTCACTCACATCACATGCTTCGATTATGTCACTGACTACTGTGGCCAAGGCGGTTGCCGTGGAGTACCCCTTCCTAAATCCGTTTTGAAATTCCGGTAAAATCCCATTTACAGTCATAAAATTATAAATTTGTTTGTATAAAATTTTTTCCAAAATTTTTGAAATAGCTGGAAGAATGCTAATAACGCGCAAATCAGAGAATTCATCTGGGTTGATTTTTTTAGGCAAAGGTTTACCCACTGCAACACGCCACATTTGAGGAAAATAGCCCTGCTCAATGCAAGAATTAATTATATTTGTAATGCAAGGATCAATAAAGGGGCTGCAATTTTTTAACATCTGTGCAGAAATCTCATCTACGCCATAGGCATTGGAACGCAAATCACGCAAAATACAGCCTACTTCTTCGGGAGTAGCCATAGTAAAACTGAAAGAACTGTGATCTTTGTAGAAATTTGATTCATAGAAATTAATTTGATTTTGACAGCTATTTGATACGGTATGCAAAAAACTTGAAAAATAAGTATTGATTTGTTGAGGATCAGATAAGTGTTCAGGAATTTCAGTCGATTTATTGGTTTTAATATTAAAATCACTTAATGCAGACCACAGTCTTTTAGGATTTTTTTTTCTGCCATTAATTAGTCAATGTAAGCTTTCTTTTCCCTGCGGAGACATGTAAGGGCAAAGTTACGGAGGTCCCTGTATCTACCGTGATCAGTTTCACTCTTGGTTATTTTAAACTTTTTCAAGGCGATATCGCGTTCCTTCATAATTAATTTTAAGTTTTGCGTGAGCCAAGGAGCCTTGGGCTTGGTAACCCTTATTTCCTTTATTGGGGCATGACAATCATATAATGATAGAATATAGTTATTAAATATTTCAACCTTCCTATCAATATTTCTCTCTCTAAATAATAAGTGCCAAGGAAGCCGTCTCAAATCTGCATCAAATTTTTGTTGATCAAAGTTTTCAAAAGATCTCACCCTAATAAATCTTTGTGAAGTTTTTGGCTTAACTATTGAAAAATTGCAAAAGGTGAGACCATGGTCAGAAATATGATTAGTGCCTATAACACCACTGGAAATAACCAACTCTTTGGAAGTGACGAAAATAGGATCGAGTAACTTGCTAGTATTTTTTGTTATTCTTGTCGGCTCATTAATAATTTGACATAAGTTATAGGATTCTAAGCAAGAAGTGACAAGATTATTTGGATTTAAAAAGTCCGTGTTAAAGTCTCCCAGACATATCACCTCATCAAAGCTTGGGCACAAAAATGAAAAAATATTTTCGCAGTCTTCAATAAATGTTTTCATATTTTTATCTTTAGGGCGATAAAGAGTCCCAACTGCTATATTTTGTGACATAACGCTTAACTTTAAAAATAAAAATTCCAAATTATTATTCACATCAAAATTAAATTGTATTGTTTGGCAGGTATATTGATTCTTGACATAAGCTCCCACTCCTCCCCCTCTCCCTACTCTATCATGCCTATAAAAAGTATAACCAGGAATATCAATGACATTAGAGCTAATATCAGTACTTAACCAAGTTTCACTTAACATCAAAACATCGAAATTCTGCTGCTGAACCAAGACCTTAAAATCATGAAAGCCCGTAAACACCGATCTAATATTTAAGTGACCAAACTTCATAAATAATGTTCACTTAAACACGAACCTAAGTTGGTCTAGTATAAGTTTTATAAAAAAAAAATATATATATAATAATAATTTGTATTCCTTTCTATATGCAAGCACTCTTCACTACTGTAAAATATAACTATAGGTAAGTAATAAAATAAATAAAGAAAATAGCTAGCAAGCAAGTCAGCCATCCATGCACCAGAAATTTAATAGTACAAAGATATATAATGTAATAAATTTTGGTGCCAGATCAAAATAACGATTTTGAATGAATGTATTCAAATACACTGACATAATTAGGTTAGGTAGGTACATGGGATGTCGATACATGCCAAAAAAAAGGAAACTAAACGACAAAACGAAATATTAATCACTTAAAGAAAAATCCCACTATCACAGAGGATTAAACATAATTAAACAATACATATTACCATAAGACAGCAATCAATATGCAGTTCGCCGTGAAACAATCCAACAGATCAATTAGCTGGCACCTTATCAGCCTTAGGCTGTACCCCATGATTTTTTAATGTAACTAGATCACTGTCGGAACCAATCAAGACTTTCTTATTATTAACACTCGCATAGATACGACCACTTAAAGTCCAGGACGATTTTCCCATTATATCACGCACCTTTTTGAACAGTTTCAAACTTTCCTGTGTTAACATTTCCGTAATTAATAAATTTGAACCCTTAAGATACTTTTTACTGAAAAAGACCTGGTCCCGCAACCATTTCGTACAAAACTGAACAACAACCGGTCTTGGATTGAAATTCTCGCTTTTTTTTTTACCAATGCGATAACAACTATTTATATCGCGAATATTTATATCGTTTATTTTCAATTTGCTATGAAAAATACCCACAAGACTTTGGTAAATATTGTTTACGTTCTCGTCGATACCACGTACAACAATCATATTTGACAGCTGAATAAGCATTATATTCCAAATTATCTATTATATCTTGTTTTAATAATTTATATAGGAATTTTTATAGACAACAATTCAAAAAGAGAGTTAAATGATTTTATGTAATTCAACCATTTTTCAATATCCAAAAATATGTACCATTCTGACTTACCCGTATATGGCGATGACGAGTACAATGGCGGCGTTGCCACATTTTCCATTCCATTAGGTTCTGTCTCTAAAACAAACCTTTATATTTATCTAACTTTTGATCTTGGATAATATTTAATATTGTTTGAGGAACTTATGTGCTAGGTCGTCCGGCGCACGACGACGTCGGCGTCGCCAAAGGTTTAATGCGCGGCGAAGTGCATGTTAACTTGCAAAAGCTTCATTTGAAACTCCAAAAAAAAATACATAGAGAAAAAAATGTTGAAATTGTACCGCTCCCTTTCTGCAGCAGTATTTATTGCTGAAGCGCTCTATTCCTGCTCAGATAATAATTTGATTGAGAATAGTATTTGATAAATAAGGTGAGGGAATTATTACGGTTTACGTATTATGTACAAAATTAGTAGTAGGTAGCATTTTAAAAGAATAGTTTGTAATTATTTCAAAAACATATTACTATTTGCTTTATAGATGTGTATTATAGTTCATATTGATAGTGTGCGAAACCACATAAGGACGTTATATTAAAGTGGACTGTATGAAAAGATTGCTGGAGAGAAGAAAGTTGGGAAGACAAGCACAAGAATTCTTTTTACACTAAACACTAGTAGTTATATTTACAAACTTGTACAAACTTTTGAGGCAGGATGGCTGATCGCCAGAGCTTGCTTTAGAGATGTCTCGAAGGCAGTGCTAGATAATAATTATAATAATTGTAAAGATTAGTAGGAATAAATAATCACGCACGCGTTACAAAAGGGAAGCAACGAATGCTTCTCCCTCTCCCTACTTACTTCAGAGGAAACATGCAAGACGGCAATTCCGCAGTATTGCCAACCTAACTACACAAAGTATTTCCTTCTAAATAGAGACAGAGATTGTTGGATAGTTTCCAACAGATAGTTCGTTCTATTAAATCTTAAGTAGTTTCTAATAGGTACTCTAATATATCTTTCGTGGCCCAGAGCGTTCACAAAATTCGATAAGGCGGCTTTCAAAAATTAAAATTCTACTTCTGGACCAGCAGATTTCTGTTTCAAATCTGTTTTAAATCGAAAAACAAACGGATCTTTGCAAAAAAAGTTACTTAGCTTTTCTACTTACAGGGAACTTTGATTCTGCTGTTCGAAAAATTTGCCCCAACTTTTCACAATACTAAATTTTCCTGAAAAATTAATAATAACAAGTTTTCCATATGATGGGAACGTGCCACTGTATAAAAAAAACCTGATTTTAAAATTTATTCCAGGCGCACAAATTATGTGTATGAGAAACGTTCTATTTATAGACGAATTTCACCAAATTCTGAAAAGAATCATCGAGACTGTATTCTATCATATCATAATTCAACTAAGAAAAATGTGGTTTTTGTTTCTGTTGTAGAATATTTATATTGTATATTTATTTATATATTTTTTTATGGCAGTGGCACACACACTAAAGGGAGATCCTATGGCGCTCGACGAGCGGTGTGTGTGCGAAGATCTTGATTGACACGGTTCTTGAAGAGTTGTAGGTTGTAATTAGTGGGAAACAGATGTCCTGGAAGTGAGTTCCACAGTGATGCAGTGCGCCAGACAAAGGAGTTCCTGTAAAGCGATGTTCTAGGTGTTTCTAGTAGACAGGAGTTGCCAGGGGCGGGATGATGCGGGCCAAATCCTGGGAACATCTGCCGTGAAAGTATCTATAAAACAGAGACATCTCGGCCACATGTCTGCGGTGTTCCAGACTATCCAGATTCCGGGTCAACTCCGGGTCGCCGACGAGAAGCACAGCTCTCTTCTGAATGGAATCCAGCAGCTTTAGGGTGTGCTTTGGTGCGGCACCCCAGATATGTGAGCAATATTCTAAGCACGGTCTTATTTGCGCTTTGTACAGCAAGAGCAACTGCTGCGGTGTATAGAGTTTTTGTTGCGAAATAGCGCACCAAGCTTCTGGGAGGCTGATTTTGCGATGTTAGCAACATGGTCATGCCATGACATATTGCTGTTGACCGAGACACCCAGCAGTCCAATTGACAAGGATGAAGGAATGGTCGATCCTGCCATAATGATGTCAGGGCCCGCTGTATTGGCCCTCTTGGTAAACGTTGCTGCTTGGGTCTTTGCTGCATTGAACTGGACCAAATTTCGGTCGCCCCAAGTTTGAACTTTCTCCAGGTCTTGATTAATAGCTGTAATCTGCTCCTGTCTGCGGTGATGAGTCTCAGTCGCTGGTAAGGGTTTTTCTGATCTAAAGTGGGAGACAAGGGTACTGTTATCTGCAAAACTGTAAACAGGATTATTCGTTTCGATCAGCAGGTCATTAATATAAATGAGGAACAGAGTTGGTGAAAGTATTGCGCCCCGAGGCACGCCCGCGTTGATGGTGAATGTGTCCGAGATTTGTCCATCGACTGCAACGTGTAGGGATCGGTTCTTAAGGAAACTGGCCAGCCAGCTGCAGAGAGCGGCTGGCAGTCCGAAGGACGGCAGTTTGTTGAGCAGTCCGTCATGTCAAACTCTGTCGAATGCCTTTGAAATATCCAACGCAATCGCTCGAGACTCTCCGTAGTTTTCAATTGCCCTACTCCATATATGAGTGACATAGGCCAATATATCTCCTGTCGATCTCTCTTTGCGAAAGCCGTATTGATTATCGCTGATTATTCTGTTGTTCTCGAGGTACTTGAGTAGTTGCTGGTAGACTACACGTTCCATTGGAGATTATTGGAAGCAAGGCAATTGGGCGATAGTTTGAGGGCGTGGTTTGCTTGCCTTTTTTTGGAACCAGTTGCACTCGAGCGACTTTCCAAGAGGATGGGTAAATGCCTTTTCCGTAAGAAAGAGAAAAAAGCCTGGAAAAAACGGGTGTTAGTTCGTTGGCGCAGTTTTTTAGCACGATGGCAGGTATTCCGTCAGGTCCTGATGCTTGTTGCGTATCTAGTTCTTTAAGGATTTTGCGAATATCATGGTTATGAAACTTGACTTCTGCCATGGTAGTGTTGATATTCGATATGGTGGGGAGAGTCTTGCCTTGGGGGACATCTAAGGTAGAGTGCGATGAAAACATTTTAGCGAGCATATTTGCTTTTTCCTTGGCTGTAGCCGCCGTGATGCCACGTTCGTCCGTCAAAGGTGGGAGAGACGTTTTTGTAAAGTTGTTACTTACTGCCTTTGCTATCGACCAGAAATTCCTGGAACCACTGGGACATTGCAAAAGTTTATTCCTGATTCTTTGATTGTGTTTGTCTTTAGTTTCGTCGATCACACGTTTGCATTCGTTTCTCGCTTCGACAAAATAATTGCGATTTTCAGCGGTCTGCTTTTGCTGCCAGTACTTGTAGGCTTGCTGTTTCCGACCTAAAGCTCTTTCGCATCTTCTGTCGAACCAGGGCTTTCCTTTTGATGGTAACTTGATGGAATTTGGGATGTATGTTTCCAATCCTGAGGAGATTACTTGCGTGATCTCTTCGCAGCAGACTGACGGGTCGTCAGTGCCAAAACAGACGTTGAGCCAAGGAAAATCTAGGTAGAACTCCCTTAGATCGTCCCAATTTGCAGAATTGTAATGCCAGATTTTGCGAGGCAATGGTGGGTCCTTCTGTATGAGTGGCAATTCACACACCGTTGTAATAAGTTGCCATGAATTTTGTTAACACGATTCTCATTTAAGTTTATGTCATATATCAGTGTGAAGTTTTAATCAATTAAGTCGACAAAATGCCTTACACGGATGAAGAGAAATGCGATATTCTTCAAATATTTTATAAGAATAACAATAATGCGTCTGCAGCGCGAACAGAATATCAACAAAGGTTTCCATTAAGAGCAAGGAATACATCCAAAAATGTTGAATGGGCATTCTGGGAAAGAAAAGTTTTGAAACGAAAGAAGCGCACTATAGCCGTTGATGAAGAAGAAGAATTAAATATTTTGTTATATTTTCAAGGTAGATAAGTGATATTTTGTTATTTAATTTGATAAATTATAACTAGTAATAGTTCCATATTAAGTTTTGAACTGGAGGCGTCGGAGGCTGAAAAATCCTTTTCTCTCCAGATTTCACAATTGACCTCAGAGATAAAAACCATGCAAGATAAGGAAGCTCATCTTGTCCCAACAGCCGAAGAATACAAGGAGATGACGCGCGCTTTGAAGAATGAGCTTTCAGAACTGAATTTGCTGAACAAAAGTTTAATAACTTCAATCAATACTTTAGAGGTTCAAAATAATCTCCATTTAAAGGACATAGATTCGCTTAAAATAAAGTTAGAAGAATTACAAAAGTTCACCAACAGCACCAACCCAGCGGTGTAAGAACCAGAAACAAGCAAACACACTGGAGCCCTTCTTAAAAGACGAGATCAAATATTGGTCATTGGTGAAGATGGCGCTAAGGGAACTGGGTACCTGCTGAAAAAATCCACCGGAGGTCTATTCGACACGAACTGTCAATATCACCATAAGCGGCCGTTCACCGAGACTGTTCATTTATGTAGGACCATGAGTATGAACTTTAATAAGAATGATTTTGTACTTGTATTCATCTCCAACTATGAAGCTATTCAGGGGAAGCAGATATTAAAAAATGACTTGGATCCTCTGTTTGAAATAACGGCCCACACCAATCTAATCCTTATCGGTTGTGGTTACAGTACCGGTCGTCCTGTGCTCAACAACTTTTTGCACAGGCAATACTGTTTTCTGCAGAAATATTTGGGGGACAATAGGGGAGCTCGATTCATACCCATCCTTGGTAGTACTTTTGATGGCAACATGCACTTTGAATCCAAAACCGAACTCATCTCCGTTTTAACGAAGAATTACATAACTCCTAACGCAGCATCAGACAATTTTTTATCCCATTGGAGAATGGGAAACCATCGAACTTACTAAATGTGTCCGCCTCTTACCAGAATGTCGGGGGGCTCAGGACGAAAACCAGTCAACTTCTCTGTATAACAAGAGCCTCAGACTTTGATATTGTTACCCTCACTGAGACGTGGCTGACGGATGACATCCATAATTCCGAGATGTTCGACCCGAGTTATGTAGTTTACAGGACAGACAGA
The DNA here is from genome assembly GCA_016904865.1 of Pissodes strobi. NCBI lineage: Eukaryota > Metazoa > Arthropoda > Insecta > Coleoptera > Curculionidae > Pissodes > Pissodes strobi. Next base: position 96,282 of record MU183576.1, read on the forward strand.
AACTATTGTGCATTGGGTTGCACCAGGGGGGGCGGAACGCTGATTGCCGTGAAATCTTATTTGAGCTCCTTTGTTCTGCCAAGCTGCGACAATTTCTCGTTTGAGGACACTTGGGTGAGGATTGAAAGTGGCCAATCTACGGTTGTTGTCGGATGTGTGCATTTTCCTCCTAGATCGTCCATGGAAACATTTTCGGACTTCATAAAACATGTGGAGCAAATAAAAAGAAAGTACCGAAACGCCAATATGCTGATCACTGGGGACTTCAATCTATCATCACTAAAATTGACAAACGATAATGGGATTCTAGTTCCATCTGACCTCTCTCTACCAGCAGCAGAAACGTTTGTGACCAGAATGTTCCTCAGCGAGTTTGTTCAAGCAAACCATATTGCAAACGAGTTTGGAAACTTCTTGGTCTTTCATGATGATCTTTGCGGGTTTTCAATAGGGGATGTGAGTTTGGCATAATCCAATCTTGTTCAGCATCGCAAACCTATAGAGATGGTCTTTGCTCTTCACACCGAGAGTAGTGTTTATAACTTTGAAAGGGCGGACTATGCGGGTCTAAATGGCTACTTTTCTGATGTGGATTGGAAGGTTCTGGAACAGTGCAGAGTTGTCGATGACTCAGTAGCGCTATTTTACGAAATACTTTATGATGCTGTAGAAAAATACGTTCCAAAAATCTACAGAAAAAGAGGCAAGTTTCCAAAATGGTACACCACAGAGACTATCAGGACCATTAGGAAGAAGAACAAGGCCTACCAGAAGTATAAACACTCAAATTCTCTAGCCGACTACAATAAATATTCTTTACTCAGAAGCAAAGCAAAGCACCTTGTGGAAACTAGCTATCTGTTGTATGTTTCTAATACTGAGCTGATGATTCCCCACAACGTCAAATACTTCTGGTCTTTCGTCGGCTCCCTAAAGAAAAGTGGTGGTATGCCAAGTAGTACGATCTATAACAACAAACAACTGAACGACGAGAATAATTATAATAGATGGTCCATTTGTTTATTTATTTTGTTACAATCTTTAATAAATTAAAATTATTCAACATAATTCATGGCAACTGTGATTTACTCGTTAAAATTATCGCAAAGTTTAATGCGTAGTATATCAAAAACGGCTGAACTTACCCTATACAAACTATATATTTTTGAAATCACAAAATTATGCTCTTTCATAAAGTGGATCATTATACAGGGTGTTCTATTTAAAAAAAAAACATTAATGCAAAATTTTTAGATTTTCGAGTGTCAATTGTTTTTTCTGAAGGCGGATTATAAAAATATAGATAAAATCTTAGAAGTTTTGTATTTACCACTTTCTGATTACTCTTCAAATAACGGCTGTAGAGGGGGTGCCAATATATGAGGAAAGACCCTGTACACTTTCTGAAAAAAACAGTTTCACATTTTACGAATTAGCGGATCCCTTCGTCTTTGGAAAAACAATATAGAAATTGAAAACATGTTGCAAAAAGACAACTTTGGAAGTTAGCGGGTTCAAAATTATAATGGTAACACGTATGTAGTCGACGAAGTTCTAGGTTCCCATTTTCAGTAGAATTCTATTGAAATGGTATAGGAAATTCAAAGTCTTATCAGTTTGGCCCGATTCATTAGCAAAATTGAATTCTAAGATGTAGAACAATTGTGTTAATCACAAAGAGAACTGAATTAGAAAAAACTGAAAAATAATATGAGTAGGATAATGCTCTTCCTTTAATTTCATTTCTTAAAACTTCGAGGGCCCATATATCGAAAACGAATGGAGGTATTTTAATTCAATAAAAGGGAGTTGATAGGTCGGGTTAAATAGAATGTTTCAAAGGTAATAGAAATCTTACGTCTTCAACGCCCTGGACGTCGCGACTCGCGACGCCATAAACATATGAATAGATGGCCAAGGTCTGGATTACATGGGCGCCGGCAGAAGAAATTTCAGGGGGGGGGGGGCAACATGGGCGCCGGAAGGGCAACGTGAAGGGGGGGGGGGGTTCAAGTAGTCGCGAGGGAAAAGCTCGCCGCAGGCGCTGACGCAGGCTAATGCGGAAAATTTTTGAGGGTGCCACGCCCAATTGTTACCCAAAAGTCGCTGTAGCCCTCCCTCATAGATCGGCCTCTGGGGCAAAGTAAAGATATATGGAAACTTATATATTTTTATTGTCAAAAATACTGTAGTATAACCTACCCGGGTCTGTTCAACATAGTTGAATGAGATAAGTTGTGCTTTGTCTTTATTTTGCCAATGATCGTCAAATAGATTAAAAAGAAAATCAATACCTACGTTATGTTATTATTACATCTTACACAATTTTTAATTATTCGGATTGCGCTTCGACTAAACACTATTAGGGAAATTTGAGGGAAAGGTGCGTCATGTAAATTAAACCACAGATTCCTAATACGCCTAATTTATTAAAGCAAAGCGTGCCATACTCCGCCTGGAATTCACGAGGGAAAAGAGCATGGCAGAGAAAACCTCGATCCCAATTCCTAAACCGAGTTATGCTGTACAACCCTTATTAGTATAACAATTAATTAAATTACTGTCTCACGCACTGCAATTTGTCGTTCCACACTTGTGACAATACTACAATACATTCAAAACTGAAGAGTTTAGTATTAGTTAGCCAGACGTCGCCAGCAGGTACTGAGGTCCCATACGGAAGGCTACTCAGCTATAGTTGCAAATTGAGCCAATATCTCTAGTAAGACCTGCAGGCCCATTAATATATATTTCCTTCGTCATCGCTTAGCGATTGATTATATTATGTAAACATTTTTGTGATTGAATAGTATTTCTCTTGTAGGCTGTAAGGTTATAGGATACGGAAGAACGATTCAAATAGCTTATACCTTTACTGTTGCTTATTACTAATAGTCATTTCGATATAATATATTTCAATTCCGAATATATGGTTTTATTCTGTGTAATTGTGCACAGGCTACAGATCTTTTATCATTTCGGGTGCTTATAAGCAATTGGCATCAAGTCAAAATCAAGGTTACAAATTAATGTTAATTTAAATTTCACATAGGTTTCATACAAAAGCAAATCATTAAAAATATAACATTTGTTAAAAGAACGACTTAGGGTGCTTTGCTCGCAAGCTCACGATTTATAGCTAGGATATTTGCTCAGCCAGGGGAGGAAAATGTTAGTGGATTCATCAAGTCCCTTACTTACATTACAATCACAGTCATACTAAAACTAAAATTCCAGCACGAAAAGACAGACCAAAAAAGCAATGTTAGTCACAGCATAAAACGATTTCATTAAATATATACACTTGTTATACCATCAAATATAAATTATCCATGAGAATAAATGAAATATTTCTGCAAGTTATGTTTGTAACAATATGAAAATATATATACAGGTTAATACCATCAAATATGAATTATCCATGAGAATAAATGAAATATTTGTGCAAATTATGTTTATAACAATATCAAAATATATACACATGTTGTGCCATCAAATATGAATTATTATCAATGAGAATAAAATAAATATACTTGTGCAAATTATGTTAATAGCAATATCAAAATATATACACACGTTATACCATCAAATATGAATCATCCATGAAAATAAAATATATAATGGTACAAATTATGTTAATAACAATATTATAAGTTTCATTTTACCGACTTGCAATGACATATTGCAACACAGAAGCAAAACAATTCACCAAAATAAACCGTACACGCCGCTGGCTTCTGACTCTCTATTTTCCGTTCTCGAGCAATACCCTTCGGATCTCCTCCAAAAAACCTCGCAAAAACTCGACTTCAGTAATTTATGACTTGATTTATCTTTTACATGTATAAAGGGTGTCTCAAAACATATACATATATAGGGTGTCTCAAAAATGATTGTATCAGGTCTAATGAAATATTATTTTAAAGAGGTGGGATATCAATACATATATATATTTTCCGTTTGCTAGACTTTAAATTAAACTATACTGTAGCGCAACTTTGATTTAAATTTTGTATTGGAAATATATCTACCCTAAAAAATATACTATGTACTATGAATGTACATACCTATATTTTTCTAATCGGAGAAAAGTAATAGCAGATTTCCTCTCTTTTGTGAAAACCGATTTATTGCTTTTTCAATAACGCTGTCTTTATTATTATTCACAAATTCTCTCTGAACGCTAAGCAAACAGAGACCAGGGAGTCTTTCCTCAGACATGGCTGAACTTCAACCCCCAGGAGGATAATGAAAAATTGTTGTTGTGGCATTGTAAAAAAATAGTCAATGTAATTTTTAGGTGCCTATGCATGTTTCACTGAATTTGAAATGTACTCTTATGTTAAGCGTTACTTTAATTTTCCAGGGGGGGGGGGCAACTGCCCCCCCC
>MU183576.1:100771-117828 GCA_016904865.1 Pissodes strobi
CCCCCCCCCCCCCCCTGCCGGCGCCCTCTGGAAATCTTGTGTTATGTAGAAAGCACGTTAAATCTTAATATTTTTTTTTGTCATTTGAACCTACTCGATTACTCTAATCATTTCTGATTAGTAATTTTTTAATTTTAAGATAGAATACCTAAGGTACACAAGTATTGAAATTCCCTTTTCAGAAGCTTTCGGCCAAGGTTTGACAAAATTTTAGCCTTTTTTACGAAGTGAAAATACGTCTATTTGTGTTCGATATATCGGTCCTCGGAGTTTTAGGCAAAAGGCCCAGTGTGCAAATTTCTGGTACCTTAAAGCATAAATTTAGTGATTTTTTTAAAGGTTTATGATAAAACACATACAGTGATGGGCTAAAATATGGAACAAAAAATTCATTATCTCGTAAACCTCAATTTTTTTTAAAAATGGCTCGAACCCGTCGATTTTGTTTTTCGATCGCGCATATTCTGACATAAAATGTAGATATACAGGGTGTTCCAAATTAGAGTGACAGAAAAAATATTTTTTTATTAAATGGAACCCCCTGTATATTATTGCATATTTGGATTTTGCGGAGAATTCTAGACATATTTCATGAATAATGTCCTATACCTATATCCAACTGTTTTTGAAATATTGACAGTTGAAAATCGACCATTTACCAAGTTTGACAGCCTGTGAAATCTAAACGGCTAAAGATAGAGCAAAATGGTTTGCACTTTCCTATCTTGGTTTTTCATAAGCTATCGTTTGACACTAACTTTATATTTAACCAGAGGTTAAGAAATTCCGGTTAAATTTAACCTCTGGTTAAACCTAAATTTAGTGTCAAACGACAGCTTATGAAAAACCAAGATAGGAAAGTGCAAACCATTTTGCTCTATCTTTAGTCGTTTAGATTTCACAGGCTGTCAAACCAGAGTATAACAAATCAACGAGTAGCGACATAAAGCATCGGCACCTTTGATGTTCAAGGGACCGATTCCGGCAGAGCCGATGACAGATGGACTTCATATTTGTAAACTGCTCAAACCATGAAGTGGCTCGAAAGGAAGCGACTCTGCGCCTACACTATAAAAAACTTGAAGTGGAAAATTGCTAATTTTTCATATTTGAATCCGATTCCGTAAAGCTTTTCTATAATATAGTGGTTTTTCCTACTTTCTGTCACCCTTGTCGATGATAATTTCTGAAAGCTTTCATTATAAAAATATATATTACTTATATTTCTTCGACGATTTATTGATAAAGGAATCTCAATAGTTTCTTGGGATTTTATTTAAATTTTTAGTTTCCTTTAACAACTAGAGAAAAATAAACCCCTGTATTTCATGATTTAATTTATCATGTTAAGATGTTGATGTGTCAATTTTTAACCTAAATAAAGCACTTTGAGCTTACACCCGCCTGGTTTGGAGGCTATTGAAGGGGTGTAGCAGAGGTTTTTGATAGGTAGTAGAAATATATAATATTGTACGACGTTTTCAGCGGTTCTCAAATAGACATTTCTTATTGTACTAGTTTCTAGTTTCAGCAACTTCTTGTTATTATTAATAGTACTCCATTTCTTTAAATTACGATAAGTTATATTTACAAAAGTATTGGGTATATTTTTTGAACCATTGAAATGAGGAGGAAAATTAAAACTTGCAACAGCACAAACTAAAAGTTTTTATTGATTCTGTAACTGTTATCAGTAGGCTAAGGAGATGTAAGTCAGGAGTACTTAATTACTTACCCGAGTTGCCTTAAGGGATTCTAACCCTCGCACCCACTGTTATGAAGACAATGGTGTTAAATTATTAATATAAATAAAAGACAACAATTTTCACTAGTCTAACAACGTTTATTAATCAAAGGTTATTGAAAGTAAATTTGCGGCGTAGATTTCGGCAGAAATGCAACAAAAATGTTTAATTTCAATGTTTAGTAAACAAATTTTGACATACATGTACAACCAAAAATAAGAAATTACCACCTAAAGGCAGGACTAAGCCATCCCAGGGAGGGATGACTGACTATGTCCTCTATACCTAAGGCATGGCTCGAAAAAAAAACTATTACTGAATGATGGTCTAACATTAGCAACCTCTCTTGTCAAGACGACGACCTTGTTCGATCCTCCTCCGTCTCGGTTCTCTATTTACACTGTTGACAGATATATTCGGTAAAAATCCTAGCAGAAGCATTTAAAGGTATAAAACTTGAACTGTCTTCCCAGGGACATGAACTTCGGTTAACTTAAATACTAGCTTTATAAATAAACATTATGGTAACAATTTACCGTTACATAACCCTTCTAATAAACCATACAATATTACTCAAAGCAATGAACACAAATTAACAATACCATATCTAGTTCAAATAACTTAAAAAAAAATTGCTTTAAGAGAACACACACAACTCTAAACGCTACTATTTACATACATACATACATAAGTTTTCATAAATGAGGGTAAATTGTTATGAAATGAAAAATGCAATAATTTTTTTTAACTATACATGTGTGAGGATTTTGAGTTTCCGAATGCCTTTTTTATCAGAACTATTACATTTGAGATGTCTATTATTAAATTTTAAAAAATTAAATATTTTTAGTCTTATAAATAGTTTTAATACAAACAGCTTGGGAAAATTTGAACAGGTATGGTGAAATTGAAGTTTTTCAAATATATTCACTAAATAATTAGAATTTTTTTTCGCCTGTACATATGTTCTCAAACTGCGAGTTGAAAATACTTTCAAGGCTGTATATAAAATGAACCCACTTTTCTGGTGGTGATGATAAATCACCAAAAGTACCTTTAATTGCATCAAAAGCTTTAAAATGAGACAGAAGTTTGTCTACATCAATACTAGTACATTCTCTGCTAAAAGCATAGCAAATGTCACATGAATGTACTTCCAGACACCTTTTCATCAAATATCCACAGACATAATAGATAGCATTCTGTGCTGAAACGGTTTCTTTACGGTAATTGCAATCAGGCAAGGAAATTGCTGCAGTTGATGTTTCCGACTCCTTATTAATAATTTCTACCATGTCTATTGATCTTAAAATAATGAGAACATTATCTAAATCCTCCCTACAATTCATGTGATTTGAGTGGAAATAAATCTGCAAAAATAATTTTCTGAAGGCACTTTGAAACTGTATTGGTGTGGGATTTATGCAATTGTCTCCCTCTTGCCTTACACTTCCAAAGCAATTTTCTAAACAATCAGTCTTCTGGTTTTAAGATATTTATACTAACAGTTTAAAAGTGTTTGCTATAAATTGAGAAGACCTCTTATTGTAATAGACCAACATTTAATAATATTGACCATTTTTGTTTAATACCTTTAAATTTGGCAAAAAATCCAAAGCTTCGTTTAAAAATTCCAACTGTGAATCAGATCTGTCAAATACATTCTTAAATTGATAAGAATTATTTAATGATAAAGAGTTCAAGATATCAAACAGATTACTAGATTTTTCTACAATTTAAATTGTTGCCAAACTTCATTTGGAAGTGCACCCAAACTCATGTATGTATTCATACCACTGGCAATTGTGTCGAGTCGCTCAAAAGTTGAGCGGCATAATTTTTTTAAAAGTTGTGGGATTAAGGTGAGAATTAGTGAGTTTAGGTGCTCACCTGTAGAACTGCTTTTAATCGGAATTATAGAAACATTTAATAAATGACCAAGACGTTTTTCTACCCTGAAAGCAAAAGGTCTGCTTAAGTTACTGCGGGTGGCCTTAATTAAATGACATGGGTCAAAAATATAGAACATATTCTCACCTCCTACCTGAAACTCTGTATTTTCAGGTGTAATTTCTAGACATTTAGTCAAACCAATAAAGTTCGAGCCCATGTCATTTGCTATGCCTTCCACTTTTAAATATATATACTTTAAATTTAAAATACAATCTTCTAAAATAGTGCAGTGTTTATCCTTATCAGTCATTATTTTCATTTTGATTTCAAGGGCCTTATATACTGATTTATTATGTAGTCCTGGTTGACATTGCAGCTCTTCAGCATATATAGTTGGTGAAAGGTGAGAAGGTAGAACACAATTATCTTTTCTTATGTTGATTGGTTGAATATCATCCAAATTCACCCATTTTGTTTCTTCATCTTTTGAAATACTAGGACCTGAAAGTGATAATAATAATGAAGGTATTGTTGATACAGTATTAACAACAAGCATAAGGCTATTTAATTGCAGTCAAACAATATCATGTTAGTACCAATAAAGTGTCTGACAAATATCAATGAGTACAACTCAGATAAAAACTGGAACTATTTATGTGACCAGTAGATACTTTCTATTGGGTACATAACTCATAAAACCGGTAGTGTTTTTAATACATATTGTTTATTAAATTATTGTGATTATAGGATGAGGTGAAATATCTGAATTTTGAGTACCTATCAGGGTACCTAATTACTGTTTTATAACTCCCTTGTAAATAATAAATCCAACCAATAAAATTTTTCTACTCATGGAATTCAACATGATGTTGCTAAATTCAGTCATAATGATTAGACAAACGAAATAGCTGTAACAGTTTGTGTCATGAGAAACAATACTGATACTTTGATTTTTTTATGTCAATGAACAATTGCTATAAAGATTTACCTGCAAGGATCTTGATTTTCTTTGGTGGTTCTTGAGATGAATCTTGACTTGTCCTAAATACCCACTGTAGATATTTACCAAATACTTGCATCAGGTACGAAGTGCTTTCTTGCAGAGGTTATCTTAGAAGAATACATTTCCTCAAAGAGAACTTCACATAGTCTATATGCCATCATCTGTTTAACATGGTTTATTCAGTATATCGCTTCTAATAGAAGCTTCTGTCCAGACTTTGGCACTGGAAGAAAAATTTCATTTGATCTACCTATGATGACTGTAATTTATAAAACTTTAAAAAATTATATTTAACACAAGCTTGGTCATTTTGCAATTTTTGATTGCAATACAGGAGGGGTAGAGAGTACCTAGAGCAAAACCTCCAAACGTCAAGTGTGATGTAATTTTGTTATAAGTTTATCGACATAAACTCGTCTTTGAACTTGCCGAGGTGGTCATTTGAGATATATTATATTTCATACTTAAATCCCATGTTTTAGTTTTACAATAAAGGCATAAAGTTCAAAATATTCCATTAGGTTTTCGTTGTATCCAAATAACAAAATAATCAGTTCTTATTGAGACACCCTTTATATATGGATGCTATACTTGTGTACAACAAATATTATATTTAATAAAATAAAACAAAAAAAAAACAGAAACAAATTAAAAGTTAACAAAAATCTTACAAGAAAATATGTCTCTTATAAGAGGTTGGGTTATCACATAAAAGAACTAAATAATGCTGATTTAGTTACGGTGTTTTAGAAACAGAATCAAATAGCAATTCTGCTAATTTCTTTTTTGACGATAACCTGAATTTTTGTTTAGGAAGATACTAATTATTTTTTTGGAATTATTGGTTTTGGTAAGTTTTTTTGGCAACAAATAACTGTTCCCAACTTGATGCCTAAATATCCATAATTCCCAACTAGCTCATTGTTATTGGGGGGCCAACCTACAATGATGTTTTTCTGTCTATTTTCAAAAAATCCTTAATCCTTTGTTTGTAGTAAACTCCTTTTCATTGTCTTTTATACAATAGTAGCAGACATTGATAAATAGAAGCATAATCTCTCCAAAATATTTATTATTACCCAAACTTGTTGTTCGGAAGATTCGGGAAGATTTACTGGAAATTAGGGCAGGATTCAAACTAGAATATTACATCTGTGATTCAAACGCACTAAGGACACGTTATGCTAGAGAGAAGCTCTTTACATTACACACACAAAATATTTTGTGATTACACAAACCGAACCGCTCTTCCTCTTCTATTCTATTTTCTCTTTTTAGGTTACGAAAAATATCAGGCCTACTAAACATAAAACCCAGGCCTTACAACAAATAACTGCTATATACAAACTAATACAGGCCGGAATAATTTAATTCCTTTACAATAGAATTATTTTGCTGGAAATTGCCCAAAGATTCTTCATGTCAGAACAGCATAACAAATTTTATAGGAACATACTCTAAATAAGAAAGACCATTTTTTAAGCAAATATACGGGTGCATTATTATTCTACTTTTGAAAATTTTTGCTCAATGCAGAATGTGGATATATGTTGTTGGATAAAAAAAAACTTTAAACTTAGAACAGTCTAGCAATACACATTACATGTACAGGGTGTTCACCCATAATGTCCCCCCCCCCCTTTAACTTTGTTAATTTTTAAGGTACAAAAAAAATAAAAAAACGAAATTGTAGGGTTTTTTATGTAGTTTTTGCACACCTAAAGAAAAAAACAAAAAATTGTATAGTATACAGGGTAGATCAAAAATAACCATTTTTTTAAATCTAGCCCCCATTTTTTATTCGATTTTTCGATTCTACCTAAAATTCTAAGCATTTTTAATGTAACACACTATATGCCTACTCCTATTACTTTAGGAGTTATTGACAGTTGAAGTCGCTATTTTTAATTATAATAATAATTCTTTTAATCATATTTAAAACAGAAGTTACAAAAGCACTACTCGAAGCAATGAGGTCGAATTGAGGAAACTCACTATTTACACCTCAATGACTTTAAAAGCTAAAAAAAAGTTATATTCTAAGGTGGCTGTTGCCATAAAAAAATAAAAGAACAAAACAAAATAGCGACTTCAACTGTCAATAACTTCTAAAGTATTAGGAATAGGCATATAGTGTGTTATATTAAAAATCCTTAGAATTTTATGGAAAATCGAAAAATCGAATAATAAATGGGGGCTAGATTTAAAAAAAAATTTCTTTTTGATCTACCCTGTATACTGCACAATTTTTTGTTTTTTCCTTTACGTGTGCAAAAACTACATTAAAAGCCCTACAATTTTGTTCATTATTTTTTTTGTAGCTTAAAAATTAACAAAGTTAAAGGGGGGGGGACATTATGGGTGAACACCCTGTACCTAACGTCTTTTGGAATTCAATTTATCACTTATAAATTGTACTTTTTCACCACTAATACTCCTGTATCAAAATTTATCTATTCTTCAAGAGTAATTACTAACAATTAATTTAAATTTCAATATAAAAAAAAACAACCATTATATTGAGGATTAGTGTTAGTAGCTATGTACTTACCGGCCATAATCTTTAGAGGAAATTTGAAGAAAGATTTTCCATCTCCAGACCTAATTGAACAGGCACGATATGCACAAGAAATACCCGGCATGATTATACACTTATTCAGTTTTGAAATTACGACACAATCACACAATTCAAAACTAAAACGCGCTTATCAGAATTCGTAATTGACAAAAGTCAGTTTGACGGAAGGACTTCATATTTCGCACATGCGCAGCAAAATTTGGTCCCCCAGCTGTCGCTACTCGTTGGTTTGTTATACTCTGGTCAAACTTGGTAAATGGTCGATTTTCAACTGTCAATATTTCAAAAACAGTTGGAGATAGGTATAGGACATTATTCATGTAATATGTCTAGAATTCTCCGCAAAATCCAAATATGCAATAATATACAGGGGGTTCCATTTAATAAAAAAAAAATTTCTGTCACTCTAATTTGGAACACCCTGTATATCTACATTTTATGTCAGAATATGCGCGATCGAAAAACAAAATCGACGGATTCGAGCGATTTTTAAAAAAAATTGTGGTTTACGAGATAATGAATTTGTTCCATATTTTAGCCCATCAATGTATATTTAAATAGATGCAATAAAACATAAAATCAAAATAAGATATAAGAAATATGAAATTTGGTACATGTCTTCTATGCATCAAGTTGGACTTTCTGATGTACAAACAATTTTATTATTTCTAGCAGTGGCGTCCGTACGGGTTTTTCATTGAATATTTTTGGAGAAAAAAATGGTAAGCCACTGCTTTCTCTTAAAATAAAAAATATTTTTGAAATTCCCATTTATTTCTGAGCAAATGTGATCTCTTGATTTTCTGTCGTCCGATGCCTGGTTTTCGCATAAAAAAAACGAAGTCGTGTTACTTCAGGGTCAAATCGCTAAGAATCTGATGCGGTGACAGTTGTGTGGAAATCCTTTTTTTTTCAAGCTATTGAGTTCGTTTAATACCAATCGTTAATTAATTAGAAAATGGATCTTGATGCCTGAAAAACGTGTACCAAATTTTATAAAGTTATCTGCAATAGTATCACAGTTATTATATAAAACAGATTTTTCTCTGATAACTTTACCATCCTATATCTCAAAAGTTAGGACGTATAGGACATACGTTCATATAAAGTTTTTTTTCTTAAAATAGGTCCAAGAATCACCCCCTTAAATATTAGCATGCCATTAAGGAACACCTTGTATAATTCTAGTATTTATTTTAACAAGTATCTGAAATTACGAACAGGTTTGTCATTTAGAAAACAGATCAAAAAGCAAAATACGATAAAAATCATTTTAAAAAGAGCATTTCAAAAATAACTAAGGTCTCCAAGGAACGGAGAAAAGTTTTGCTTGTGTTTTTTTATTCATTGAAAATAATGTCTTAGTTTGGGTTAGTTTTGTGTGTGCGTATTTTTGAAACTTGGAAGGAAAATTGAACGAGCAAAAATTTGAATGGTACATTAAATATATAGCAACCGACTTTACTCAGTAATTCGCTGTATCGTATGCGTAAAGATAATTAATGTAAAATCTAGGTAAAGAAAAAATCAGCTCTCTTATCAGTAAGTAAATACATTTTCTTAAAAAAAAAACAAAGCTTACCCTTACCTGTATGATTCGCTATAACACTTGTTAGCTTTAAGATTAAAGCAAATGAGAAGCTTAAAAATAACATTTTTAAAATGGGTCTTTACAGTCTTATCTAAGTCAGCTAATCAACTGGAAGCTAAGGAGCCAAATGGCGCTATATAAATATGAGAATCAGCCGATAGAAGCGACACCGCCAGGCAGGCAAGGAACAAGTTATGTAAGAAATATATGAACCTTGTAATTTATTATTAAAAAAAACGGTCAAAGAACTTATAAATCTGCTAACCAGACTGTCTTAATTGATGCCGACACGGCGGGTGGTAGAAACTTATGCAAGTATGTTGTATTTTTTTATCAATTTTAATTGAGATAAAGATTTATTAATAGCGCTCATCTCCAAAAATAAAGTTTGTATTCACGCAATTTCGCCGTTGACAGACGATTGCCGTTTCGATCATTTCCAAAAATTTAAAAATACCTTCTTCCTTCATAAAAAAGAAATTTTTTAAAGTCTATTAAAATGTGTTTACTAACTAACTCAATAGCGTAGAAGAAGAAAATATCATTAGTTTTTCTCTAGTCGCAGTCGGTCCGGATTGCCAGTTACTCAAAAACCAAATTTTCCTACTACAACGGAAAACGGAGACGTTGACTGTCCAATAGAGAAGGAATGAATCTGTAAACTTTGAAATATTTAAGCTGCTCCAACATCTTTTACGTCTTTCACAGCGGCACAATCTCGAATTAAAAACTGTACAAAATTATAATCAATTATTTTTTAAATTCATATTTCGAAAACTAATTATTTTTCCCATAAAACGGCGATCATTATCGAATTCAGCAGATTTGAAATTAACGGTATGGTAGCAAAAAAAAATTATTTTTCAAAAAAAAAAAAATCCTGGGTTGATATGAATTTTCTTTACCTAATCTAATCTAATAACATTTATTTTCCTAATTACATGTTTTTGTAGACCTAGACTATCGCTATTTTTACATTTAGTTTGAAAGCGGTTGTATTCAGTCTATAACACTGTATAAACTACCACAACACGCGCTACAAACACCTGCGTTTGCAGGTGTTTGTAACGCAGGTGTTGGCCCTGTATTAGCGACTGTCAGCGGCAATTCGGTATGAATGTCAGATTACTTAGGCCATTGTCTTTATACAAAGCTTAGGCTTAAAGCCTCTCAATCGTGCTCTAGTTTTGTTTGCCAAGTGGCATGTTAGAAGTGTGCGTTGTTTAAGAAGTGGTTTTGTGTGTTTTGCAGGGAAAGCATGAAAAACCCTGCTTCTCGTTGGACAATACTAACATTAATATGTACATTATGTACAATGAATGGATATTTACATGTATTTACATATATATACAATAATTTGGAAGTAATCTATTTACTTCCAGTTCAAGGGGTCGGAATTTTCATGTCCCGCAAGCCAAGCTCATTGACGGACATTGCGTTTCAGTGGTTGCGTTTATACTGCCGCGATTCGGCTGGGGTACTCGTTTTATAGTAGACTCTAGTCCCTTAACAAGCCCCGCCCCCCTTGTCCGAACAAAGGTGGGTGGGGCCTGTCTCAGAACTAGTCGTCTCGCTGGGTATAGTCGGTTCTGCACTTCTGTGCTCCTGTTCGACGTGTCTTTTTTCATGTATGTTTTTGCTGCAAAAAGGGCCTTTTGGTTATAGTTTTCTATCGAATATCTACTGTATATACAATATATTTACAATTTTTAATGGTTTTAATCATTCACGGTGGCTCTAGTTCTTTATAGAATAGCAGCGTATTCTTGTAAATGGGCCGATGTCGTATGGTACTCTGCTGATTATATCTCGCATCTGCAATCCGCGCTGTCAGCGGCGATCCTCTTATGCCGAACTCAAAGAATTTACTTGATGTTCTTTCAATGAACTGGTTGATGTATTCGATGTTTGTCATCGCATGTAAATCTTCAATTCGGACACGATCGAAGACCGTCAATGACAGCGCCGATCGCAGATATCTGTTTTGTATAGTTTGGAGCTTTTTGATGTGCGTTTTAGGCGCAGAGCACCATACTGGGGCTCCGTATACTAAAGCAGGGCGAATGATAGCCCTATATATTATAAGCTTGTTTCTTGGGCTTAAGTATGACCTTGTGGCCATAAGCGTATGCAGGCTTTTCTGTATGACTGCATTTTTCGCGCAAATCGCAGCTATATGCTTAACAAAACTTAATTTTTTGTCGAAGACGACTCCTAAGTATTTAACGTTGTCTTTTGGTTCGATTTCAATACCGTTAATGACCAGAGGTGTTACCTCGGTGTCTTTTGTCTTATGGGTAAAAATGCCAAGTTCCGTCTTCGACGCATTGAGGTTTATCTTCCATTTTTGGAAGTATGGCAAGATAAGGCCCATATGTGCTTCGAGGTTGATCTTTGCCAATTGTGCGACCGACGACTGCGTGTAGATCGCACTGTCATCCGCGTAAAAAGCGCAAGAATTCAAGGGATGAGACGGATAGTCAGCTATATAATGACTAAAGAGCTAAGGGGATAATACTGTTCCTTGTGGCACACCTGAAATGATGGGCCTTACAGTAGATACACGACCTTGGATTCGCACAGAGAAAGTGCAATTTTCCAAGTATGACACGATGAAAGCTCTGAGGTGCAATGGAAGTCCATAAACCACAAATAACTTGTAGATCAAGCCACCATGCCATACTCGGTCAAAAGCCTTCTCTATGTCTAGCAGCAACAGCGCAGTGTGCTTATTTTCATTGAAACCGTTCGTGATTTCCTGTGCTAGTTTCTCCGCGAGCATAGTGGTACTATGGCCGCGGCGAAAACCGAATTGCTCCGGTGGCAGGATGTTAAGCTCATCCACCGCGCCGCTAATCCTAGGCAAGAGAAGTTTCTCTGTGACTTTTCCAAGTGTATTCAATAATGAAATAAGTCTATACGATGCCGGAAGCCTCGCATCTTTGTTAGGCTTAGGGAACAGTATAATTTCAGCTCTTTTCCAGGGAGTAGGGAAGTGCTGAAGGCGGATAGTTGCATTGGCAATATCATTGTCTTTAACAAAGGCAATATGCATGAAGTGAACGATGGCTTTATTCGGTAGATTCTTTAGTAGAATGTACGGAATGCCATCGGGGCCGGGAGCTTTATTCTTGGGTAGACGGCAGAGAGTTTTACGGATCTCTTGCGGCGTTATCAAGAGCTTGTCAAGTATTGACGGGGGAATAGGGTATTTCCTGTCCTTGAACAGGCGCGCAACGTTTGTGATTTCCTCATGCAAGTGGGTTGTATCAGGCGACTCTCCATAGACGCTCTCTAGGTGGTCCGCAAAGACCTCCGCTTTCTCACGGTCTTCAATCAGGGTATTACCACGAAAATGAATTTCCGGATAATCCACGGGGGCCCCACGGACGCGCCTAGCGAGCTTCCATATTGAGCCGTCTTCCTGACTTATTGAATTTGCATAAGTCATCCACCTGTCATTACGGAAAGCGCGGATCTGTGTCCTTATCTCTCCCGTCAACGCTGTGATACGTACTCTGTCGACTCGTGCTCTGTTTCTCTGCCATCTCCTTCGAATACGGTTTCGAAAGGAGATTAAGTCTAGGATGGGTTGAGGAAGGAACTCTGTGAACGTTTGTCTTTTAACAACCGGGCACAAGGCGTCTCTGACGTGCTGGATATTGGTGACTAAGGTTTGGACTTCATTTTCGAGTTGAGGGATGCTGTCAATTTGCCTTGGAATGACCGTTAACTCATTCATTCTTCGTCTGAACTCCCGCCAATCTAGATTGCGGTATGAATGCAACGTGTCTCGCGTAGGTTGCGGTCCACCTCGCAAACCGATCTCTATTGGCAGGTGATCAGAGTTCAAAATGTTCAGCTCACGAAGCTGAGAGTAGTTGGTCACTCTTCGGGAAACTGCGACATCCAAGAACGAGGTAGTAAGATAGTTTGCCGCGTAGAAGGTAGGATTAGGAGTGCGGTGAAACACAATGTCTGGATGATTCTCCAGTATCCCGTATAATATACGACCCTTCCTGTTGGTTCTGCCGCCCCATTCGACGTGCAGGGCATTCAAGTCCCCCAACAGGATGGTCCGCTTATTCACAGGAAGGAGATTGAGAAAGTCTTCTTCTGATAGCTGAAGGCGCGGGTGAGCGTACCCGCCGATTACCCGTAGACCACTTGCCAGCTCGATGGCCACATGCTCAATGCGGGAGCGGATGTTTGCAATTTTCTAATATACTAGGGGTCTACGGATAAGACAGGCCATGCCTCCGCCTCGTAGTGGGCGGTCGTACCTCTCTACCTTCCATCGTGCGAATTTCAGCACGAAATCCGGCTCGATGTTCGTTTCATTTAAAAATATTATGCTTGCATTGGTATGATAAAGAAAATGCTTGAATTCAATGAGCTTGGACCGCAGACCATTACAATTCCAACTAACTACTTTAATATACATTTAAAATGAATATTTACTCATTTCTTCTGTGAAGAAACGCATCGACGCCTGGAGTATTTCCATACGGTTGCCCCTGCAGGCGTCAAGCGTCAATGCATAATCTTCCAGACATAAAATAAGTTGATCAAGGTTAACCAAATTATTTATTCGATCGACAATATTTTGGAGAGAATTTAATTTATTCGTGATATTAATTTCGGGAGGTTTATTTAGAGCATTATGTTTAGCTACATTTTGCGTTGACATTCTACCGCTATTGCCACTAACCTGTCGTGTATTTGTTTCTATTTTCGGTCTTCCTCCGGTTTGTTGAGTGGGCTTGAGCGGTGGAAAGCTTCGGTTGAACTCTCTCTCGTTCTCGGTGGCGTCATTTTGATTATTTTGCCAGGCGGGCCTTGCTGGCGGCGGTGCTGGTTTATACTGCTGTTGCTGTCTGCTTTTTTGGGTGGGTTTCAGTTGCTCAAGTTTGAAAAGGTATACAGGGCATTCTATATTGATCGAGGGGTGCTCTGCCCCACAATTTGCACACTTTTCAAAGTCGGCATTGCAGTTTGTGATTTCGTGTTTCCCTGCGCATTTAGAGCACGAAACCTGTCGCTTACAATAAGTCGCTGCATGTCCATAAGCCTGGCATCTTTTGCATTGCATAAGTGGTTTTACGTTGCGCCTATTTTCCCATGAGATCCTGACATTTAGTAGGGTCTTAACTTTTTGATTTAGGTGCTTGAGCGTTACATTTGCATCAAGCACTACTAAGTACAGAGGTCTGAGCGTTTTTTCATTTCGTAAACGGATTTTACGCTTAGTTCATGTTCGTCTAGGATGGCCGTTTTGATATCTTCCTGCGTTACGTTGCCATCAAGGCCTCTAAGGACATAAGCGTGAGACTTCTGCGTTTGTTGGGCATACGAATGGTATTCCGTATTTTCGCGCTCTAAGTGCCTTTTTAGGGTGTCCCAGTCCTTATCTAGCTGACAATACACGATTACGGAATTGCGAGTGTATTTCAGGTCGTATTTCTCGATTTGCATCGTTCGTAGGTCGCTTCTTAGCAAATTGTGGTCCGCTGGCCTCCCTTTGATTACAATGGGGGGTGGTTGAGTGGTTTTGGTCTTTGTCTGGGCTTTCGGCTTAGCTTTGGCTTAGTTTTAGTCAGGATTTGTCGCTTGGCTGGGACAGACGACGCAATGCTGCTGGTTTCTTCAACCTCTGTGTCTGACAGGGGTTGAAATTTATTAGCCGTCGGTATAGGGGTAGGTGCCCCGAAGTCCAGGTTCACAATTCGAAAGTTTTTTCGAAATGGAATTGTTTTGAAAGGCACTTTGAATGCCGTTTGTTCATTAGCATCAATCAGGGTAGCAGGATCCGACAGAGGTATGGGCGGATCTTTTAAGGGAGGCGGAGCTTCGCCGCTGGAGCTAGGTCGCTCTGCTTCTTTCGGGCCCTCTTTTTGCGCCTGTTTTTGTGCTACTTCTTTTTCCGCAAGTTTTTGTTTTTTGGTTGTTTGGTTCTCCGGCGAGCTATTGCTATCTTTGCTGTCATTTATGGGATCTTTCTTCCTTCTGCCTGTGTCTATCTTGGCTTTTGCCGGTCTTTTATTACTTAATTGTGCATGCCTTTCGCTGAAATGAACTCTCGCTCTCATTACAGCGGTTTTAACCTCTCTGTGCTCAGTTGCAGCTCCTAGGATTTGCAACAGATGTGCACATTCTTTGCAGATGCTAGCGTTAATCTCTAGTTTAGAGATTGTCCTATGGGCTATCTCCTTATTCAGTGGCCTGTCGGCATCAGAGTCGACGGATATCTGGGATAAGGTATCTTCATCCCCGTCCATTTAAGAGTAAATCGGGGCAATGCCCCCGCAACAAAGAAAATAACCACTAAGGGTGCTTTCTAGCCTATAACTACGTTACGACTAGAGAGATAGGTCAGTTCTATTACTAGAAATCCGCTTTTGTTCGATTTATTAAATCTCGCAGTGCTCTTTCACCCGGAACACCAACAGGTCCTATTCGAACAGCGATTCGCATAGGAGTAAAATCGGGACCCTTTAAAGTCTATGAAAATGTGCTTATTAACTAATTCGATAGTGTTGATGAGGAAAATATAATTAGTTTTTCTCTAGTCGGTCCGGATTTCCAGTTAATGTTATTCACAAACATTCCGCACCAGCATTTTGGATAAGCAAGTGTTTACGTAAAATGCTTGATATGTGAAAGCGGACTGTATATAGCAGAAAAACTCTTCTTAGACTAACGACCCATCGTTTATTTAATCACGGATTATTAAATAAGTTCAAATAGGGTGGCAAACACTTTAGTCCTTTTGCAAGAGCCGGAATATCAAAATAAAACCTCTCGCATTAAAATCTTATTTTTGACACTGCCAGTTTTGTTGACAACTGGTCCTATTGTTGTATTATACATAATACGCCGTTTGTTACTTTCCCGATTTATTGTTTAGAACTCTAACATGCCCCCCCACCTTGAAGGAATTAACATGAACTTCAAAAAAAATGTACTATAGAGAAATACATAGACACAAATCATATTCTAAGACATTGGCCCTTGAACCTAAAGCTAAACATATTATGATGAGTAACATCTATATTATTCTAAAAACTAATAACGCTGTATGATTACGATTCATTCAGAGGAAGTGGGCATAATTTAACTACTGAACTTCTTATAACACCAGATATTGTTTTGACCGAAACAACGCGCACAATATTGTCATCACCAGGGTGACGCTCTACTACTCGCCCTAAACGCCATTTGCAAGGTGGTAAATGGTCATCGTGCACTAAAACCATTGCCCCTATAGAAATATTGACAGTGCTTTTTTTCCACTTTATCCTCTCTTGTAGTTGTCCTATGAATTCCTTATTCCACCTCGACCAAAAGTGTTGTTTTAGGCGTTCTAATTGCTCAAAAGGAGAAAGGCGATTTGTAGGAGTTTCTAATAATTCTGGATAAGGAATGTTTTGAATTGACCGACCAAAATGTGCAGGAGTGAGTGCTTCCAAATCGTTAGGATCTGTTGAAAGGGGAGTTCAAGGCCTGGAATTTAATATACCTTCTATTTGTGCTATGACCATGTAAAAACTCTCATACGTAAGCAGAGTGTTGGACAAACCTCTTTTCATATGGTGTTTTGCTGACTTAACTCCTGCTTCCCAAATACCGCCGTGATGAGGCGAATATGTTGGTATGAAGTGCCACTCTATGTCAAATCTATGGATACAGGTTTCCTTTAGAGAATCCCTGTTATTATTAAGAAAAGCACCCAACTCCCTGAGTTGATTGCGAGCTCCCACAGAATTACTGCTATTGTCACTGTACACCTTGGATGGTTTGCCTCTTTGAGCGATAAGACGTTGAAAGGTCTCTATGAAGGCTTGTGTACTTAATTCAGAAACAACTTCCAAGTGCACAGCTTTTGTTGACAGGCAAATGAAGCGGGCAAGGTAGCATTTCAAAATTTTACAACCTCGTCCCTTCCGATCCTTTATTTGGAACGGCCCCGCATAATCGACACCAATATTTGTGAATGGTAAACTAGAGGAAACACGAAGCTTGGGTAAGTTGCCCATCAATGGCGTGGAGATCTTTGGATTGAACCGAAAGCATACCATGCATTCTCTAAGAGTGCGTTTAGAAAGGTTTGTACCAGCAATAGGCCAATAATTTTGTCTCACCTGACATAGAAGTAGTTGACGCCCACAGTGCAGCATCATTTTATGTTCATATTTAAATAGAAGTATAGTAAAAGGATGTTTAGAATGTAATATCGCAGGATGATAT
>MU183576.1:117838-129185 GCA_016904865.1 Pissodes strobi
GGAGATCTTAACCAAGAATTCGCGTGCTTGGCGAAGTTCGAAAATCGTTAGTATACCACTGTGCTTTATCTAGAAAAAGGAAACATGTCATTATAGTTTACTTCATCGAAAGATTGAGCTGATTTGCGAATTTCCGGAAGATCTTCAAGAAACAAAGGTTTTTGAAATGTTATGTTTGGAGGCCAACTATCGGAAGAGTGCTTGAACCATGATGGGCCATGAAACCAAGACAGTGAATTAATAATATCTTTCGGCGACATTCCTCGCGAAAGAAGATCTGCAGGGTTATATTCAGTTGGGACATGTCTCCAACAGTCAATTGGTGTTAGATCTTGTATGGAAGCAATGCGATTTCCTACAAAAACTTGTAGATTATTTGGAGGACATTGCAACCGAGACAGGACTACTGAAGAATCGCACCAAAAAACCACCTTGTCCAGTTTGGTAGTGATAGAGGCCTTCACCTTGTCATACAATTGAGCTAGCAGCACAGCGCTACACAATTCCAAGCGAGGAATGCTTACAGTTTTAAGCGGCGCAACACGGGTTTTGGAAGTAAGGAGTTGCACTTGAACTACATTGCCTGAATTCACAGACCTAATGTAAATACAAGCACCATATGCGCTAGTCGAAGCATCCGAAAATCCGTGAAGTTGAACTGATTGCGCGTTTGCACAGATAACTTTCCTTGATATTTGTAGAGAATTAAGCTTAGTTAGGTTTAACCTAAAATTCGTCCATTTTTGTGCTAAGTCTCCTGAGACTTGTTCATCCCATGAAAGTTGTTGTGACCATAGCATTTGAAGCAACATTTTTGCTTTTACCACTACAGGACTTATAAGTCCAAGAGGATTATAGATTTTGGCGACTTCAGATAGAATTACACGCTTCGTAACATATTTTGGAGGGGGTGTCAGACTGATGTGAAACTGAAGTGTATCTGATTCACATGACCACTGCATTCCTAAAATCTTGCTAGTATCTGAAGATCCAAAAAGGTGCTCTTGATCTGAATCCGACGCTTGAATGATATTCAAAAGATCTTGACAATTAGACTTCCATTTTCTTAACGCGAAACACCCCGACTTTAGAATATCTGAAACATCTTGGCATAGACGCACTGCTCCTCTGAAAGAATCAGCCCCCGAAAGAAGATCATCCACATAGAAATCTCTGTTTATTTGAGATGCAACTAGATTTAATGATTCTTGTTCAAGAGCTAACTGCTTTAAGCAGCGCGTTGCTAAAAATGGAGCACTTGCTGTACCATATGTCACAGTGTTTAAAGAAAATGTTTGAAGTTCATCCTTTGGATCAGCACGCCATACAATCAGTTGCAAAGGGCGAAACTCTGGACTAACTTGTATCTGACGGTACATTTTACAAACATCTGCCGAAAAGACGACCTGGTGTTGTCTAAATCTCAAAACAATAGAAAATAAGTCGTCTTGGATCACTGGACCCACCATTTGAATAGAATTGTAAGAGAGGCCAGAACTTGAAGCAGCCGAACTGTTAAATACAACTCTTAACTTAGTTGTTAAACTGTCCTCCTTTAGGACACCATGTTGTGGAGAAAAATAAGTGACTAGATCACTTACAGGAGAAAAGGATGACATATGTTTTAGATTCTGATATTCTGTCATGAATTCCACATACATATCTCTTAATTTTCCATTTTTTGAAAGTTTGCGCTCTAATGACATAAACTGATTGTATGCTTGATTATACGAATCACCCAAAACTTCTGGGGGTTGCTTTAATGGAACTGAAACTATGAACCGCCAATTTGAGTCACGCCGTACTGTCTCAGAAAAGTGTTTCTCAGCCTGAAGCTCCTCCTCGGAAAGAATTGGCTTTGATGAAACTTCTTCAAGCTCCCAGAACTTTGCCAATTGTGCTTGCATGTTTTTGAAAAATTACAAAAAGTCCTATTTGAATTTGGCCTCCCAAATGGTCCCGAAACAAACCAGCCTAGCTTACTCTTCTGGACGATGGGTTTGCCAGGGCCCAAGGAAATTCTCTCGTAGCACACAAGTTCCCAAAAAACGCCTGCCCCAATGAAAACATCAACAGGTCCAGGCTCAAAAAAACTGAGGGTCTGCAAGAGTGCAATGAGCGGGTATATTCAATGTTACTGGATCAAAGTAAAAATTAGGTAATTGACTTGTAATTTGAGGTATAACTAAGTAGTTAATAGTTGGAATGACACGATTTGATGGAAATGTTACAGGAACTTTTAATGACTGAATTAAGTTGACCTATACCACTGACAGAATAAGAAATCTTACTTTGATGAATGTATAACTTATCCACGCACTCCTGAGATATAAAATTAGACATAGAAGCACTATACAGTAGAGCCCTACAGAGATATTTCACCCTTGGAACTGGAAACTTCAACTAATGCAGTCGAAAGCAAGACTTGACTTTGCACACCTTGATTGTGTAATGAAACTTTCGAATCCTTTCTTTCATTATAATCAGGAGGACGCAACAATGAGTTGTGGTGTTGCTTACAGTGCTTATACTTACTTGACCGACATTTCTCCAATCTGCGACCACTGTGCATCAGTTTTGACATAACTTTTTAGATTCAACTGCTTCTTGCCGTTCAGGAATAGAGAGTGCCAAAAACTTATAGCAATTGTAGATTGCATGTTCCTGTTTGCAATGGTAGCAAGAAAACTTTTTTCCATTTTCATTAAAGAAAACCTTATTTTCATTTTTACCGTTCTTCTTATGCATCGATACCTTATCAAAAAAATCAGCCCGAGAAGAAAGAAATGATTTGAATTCACACAGAAAAGGAAGCTCATCATCAAAAACTTGTTGCTCCCATTCCTTAATTGTCTCCACATCAAGTTTACTCGAAACCAAATAAATGATCAAAGGATCCCAGTCCGTCGTGGTGATGCCCAGGTTTTCCAAAGATCGAATATTTTTTGAAATAATATCTACAATGTTCCGAAATGTATAAGAAGATTGAGCTTTAACCTCGGATATATTAAACATTGACTTTATGTGGTTGTGAACTATTAACCGTTTGTTTTCAAACCTCTGACATAGAATATCCCACGCTAACTGATAATTCTCAGAACAAATAGTAATTATTGCTTGTATACATTGTGAAGCTGGTCCCTCTAATGATGCCTTTAGGTACTGAAACTTTTCGATGGGTTCAAGATATTGATTTTTATGTACTAAGGAAACATATAGATCCCTAAATTCTAACCATTTTTCAAAGTGTCCTGAAAATTTAGGTTAGGATAGGTAGCTTAGCGCTGGGTCTTTTAGCAGTATGAACATTGGACATAGAATGCTGGAGCCCCACACCAGTCGGAGCATGCATTGCCATGGGTTTAGAGTCATTTGATAGATATTGTTTGATGGCTGAAATTACCCCGAAATAATTTGTTTCGAAATCCTCCAACTCACTTTCAGTGAACCTATCAGGGTCGAGACCTTGTAACTCAAATTGTATATCTGTAAAATCAGAAAGCAAATTTGAATCTATTTCTTTCAACCTTAGCTCTATCTCAGTAATGGTGGCAGAATTAGGATTTTCATCCTTAGTTTGATGAAAATAGTTTGAAAGTCGAGACAACTTTGACTTTAGGTAAGATCGTTTACGAAATAAAGCTTCGATTTGATTTTTAGCTGTCACTTCCTCACCAACAACGTCAGTATTTGAGAAGCCCGATTTACAAACTTTAGAACGTTTAGGAGCCATTTTCTTGATTGGAACTTAATTTATATATACTCTATTTCGAAATGGTGCGGAGTAATAAAACCTACTTATAAATGCAAAACGCTAACAGAGTGGTCAAATAAATTTTTGTGATTTCTAAATATTTAGCCACAGCTGTTATAGCCTGCTGTATTATATTTTAACCATTCCACCCTGTTTTGCATGGCAATCCCGCTGCAAACAATAGGCTTTATTAGCAAAGGGGCCATTTTCTACCTGCAGTAGCGTACGTTTGGGTATTTAATTTAAAATACCTGTTTTACCTAAGTACTTTTATTTATTCACTTATTTATGTATATTCAAAAACAGTTAGTATTACTGTAACATTTTATCACATATAATATTTATATAATAAGGTATAAGAATTGCGATTTTGTGTAAACAGTTATGTAGAGAACTATGGTATATCATTTTCGTCGTCAGAAAAATCCGTCGAATCTTCGTCATGTTCCAAGGATATAATTAAAGGCTCTACAATTAGGTCAATTAAATGGTCTAGTTTCCACATTTTTTCTTCTTCTTTTATAACATGCTCAATACACTTACGCCATTTTTCAGAATCGACATGTTTTAAAGATTCCTCAAAGATAATTTTAACATCTTTCATTTTAAACGTCGTGTTTCTCCTTGCTACATAACTTTTTACTTGGGCCCAAACAAGTTCAATGGGATTTAATTCGCAATGATACGGAGGCAGACGAAGAATAGTAATATTTCGTTTCTGTGCAATTTTGTCAACTACATACTCGGTGAAACGAGCTTTATTTGAGGACACTATGGACAACAGTTCCTTTTTCACCATACTTTCATCAAATGGTATGTTATTCTGTCTAAACCACTGAATAATATCCGCTTTTCTCCATGAATTAGTTGGTATTCTGTCAACTTTTCTGGAATGATAACTCGCATTGTCCATCACTATGACAGAATTAGGCGGAATGAGATCTAACATTTGTTCAAAATATTCTTCGAACACATCGCCATTCATGTCTTCATGGTAATCGCCAGAATGATTTGACTCAAACATTAACAAACCGCCCTCAACAAAACCATCAACACTTCCAAGGTGTGTAATAATCAGTCCCTTTCCTTTCCCAGATGGTGGTTTTAGTCCGGTGGACCAGCCTTCTAAGAATGCTTGACGAAAACTTGAAATATTTTTGTCTTGCCAAATCTTCCCAACCGTATATCCTTCATTAAGCCATGTTTCGTCCAGATAATAAATCTTTCTATTCTCACTTCGAAACTGCTTTATCTGTCTTAAGTAATGTCTCCTCCAGCAAATAATTTCATCTTTTTCGATTAGGAGCGATTTTCTGCTTTGTTTTTCCCAGCTGAAATTCATTTGTTTTAAAGTTGTCCACAATTTCTTCCTGCTTATCGTTGGAGACATATTTTGGTCTTGCTTCAAGGCTCCTAAAATTTTGTCGATGGTTGGTATTTCCTTATTAAAATAACAGGAATGTACTGTTCTTCTAATTATAAGTTTGTAGTCTTCATCGATAGGCACCGTCTTTCTTCCTGAAGATGGTATAGGTGGTTTTACAGCTCCACTTTTTCGTTCACACCTTAATTTATATATCGACGTTTTTGAAACACCCGTCATTTGCGAACACATTTCCACCACAGTATCAACGCTATACAGAGGATTTTGATGTTTGAGGGCGTCATATACGTTAAGAATAATATTCTTTTCGTTAACAGAAAATGAACATTTGCTCGCTCGTTTCACTGGAGAGAAAACTGAATTAGCCATTTTAATTGAAACTATGAAATGAAACAAACACACTGTGTCTTCTTCGGAAGAACAAATATAACTGAAAAATTACAATTACTTAAACTTTAGGGTATGCATACAAAAAATCGTCAAATTTGACTGTTTACAATAGTAATAAAAAAACCTAAGTGTGATAAATATAATGCTGGGAAAGTCCGAGTATTAGGACAGGTAAACGTTTAAAATATGTACGTATATGTACGTAATTATGTACGCCTATGTATCAGCCATCAGAAAATGATTTATTACTTCGCATCATTTCGAAATAGAGTATAGGCTGGTTCGGCTGAAAGAAAGTCTAATATTTTAACTAATATTGTGCATATTAGGCACAAGTTTAGGTATACCTACTGAAAACAAGTAATATGTTTTTAGTATAAATAATGAGTAAAAACCTTATGCCCTGTAACTGTAAATAATTGACATGTTATTATCTAAAAATTAACGATCTGTACTGCCTGAAATGCCTGGCCTTTCTCATGTACATACAGGATTTGAGCTATAGCAAGCTTTTTAGAACCTCTTTACGTTAAAATAATACAAAGCCTAATAATAGCTATCTAACAATGACCCAAATACTTGTAACAAGCAAGTCAGATACTTTAAATAACACTACTAATAAAATTATTAGAACACAGTTGTGGTTTAAATATTGCACACAACTAACTTCAAATACTTCAAAAATGACAAATAACATTACCCTGACTTCTTATGCGTTATATCGTATAATACATTTTGATTACAAATCTTTAACACACATAGATCACTGCAACATCAACCTAAAATAATAACCAAATGTTCTTAGCGACCTCAAATGCTGAGGTATATAATTGCAGTGAATACTAAATGCTCAAGTAAACTTTAAATCTTGGAAAAGTTTTTGTTTTTTAATATGAAAATAATGAATTATTACTTGAGCTATTATGGATTAAAATGATCAAAAACCCAGATGGATTAGTGTCTATTATCGAAATGTCTTTATCTAATTATTTGATTATGTTAGCAAAGCAAATTCCTTTAGATATTTGTCTTTCACTACTTAGTATGAACTTGCAATCTGCCAAATAGCTTTGGAAAATTCCACTGGCTGGAAAATTACCGTACATGCAAAATCAAAACTTTACCTTGAAGTTCCTTTCTTTGCAATTTATATCACCTTGAAAGCCTCAAACTTGAAGAACCATAACTTGAACCAGGGCCCGTGATTCTTTTCATAAGGGTAACTAAGGAACTGCACTTTGATGGTCAAAGCTTCAACAAAAAACTGGCCTGTATCCGGCTCGAAGGACCAAATGTTTACGTAAAATGCTTGATATGTGAAAGCGGACTGTATATAGCAGAAAAACTCTTCTTAGACTAACGACCCATCATTTATTTAATCATGGATTATTAAATAAGTTCAAATAGGGTGGGAAACACGTTAGTCCTTCTGCAAGAGCCGGAATATCAAAATAAAACCTCTCGCATTAAATTCTTATTTTTGACACTGCCAGTTTTGTTGACAACTGGTCCTATTGTTGTATTATACATAAGGCGCCATTTGTTACTTTCCCGATTTATTGTTTAGAACTCTAACAGCAAGTTCTCAGTAAATTAGAAAGGTTTTATTTCTTTGATCTTACGAATTTTTCCTTTCAGATATTTTCTCTTCTTTTCACGTTGATTTCACTCTGCTCAGCACCTTTCTTTTTTTCTTGAATTATGTGGCGGTCTGATGAGTCATTTCCGTTGCGTTTTTCTAATTTAAGAACTTTTCCATTGAATCGTTATTAGTAAGTACGTGTTGAATTATTTTCAAGACCGTTAAGAATATATGCATTTAAAAAGTTATTTCTACTATCCAAAACAATAGAAAATGCTCTTTAGGTCTGCATTTCTTAAATTTAGTTATTTTTATAATATTCTCATTATCCATTGTCTCGCTAATGTGTGTATGCAATAAAAGCTATGGAATCATCAGATATTGAATTATACCACCGAAATCATAATTTGGCCCTAAAAAAAGCGCCAATTTAGATATATCATCTGATTCCGCTTGAAGTTATATAATAGTATTTAGGTATTGAACCCAAATACGTCATACTAAATTACTAGTATGTTAATATTTGACAAAAAAAAATAATAAAGCCCTTAAAATCTAGGTTTTTTTTATTATAAATCCAGTATATTTAAAGACAGATATTGCCATGCACAAGCTAAAATTCTAGTTATTCGGGAGCCGGCTTGGCTAAATACTATTAATACGTCCACAAAGCTTCAATTTAGATATATCACCCTACTCTATTAGCGATTGAGTGTAAACTAACTTATTGTAGGTAAATATTATGCATAATTTGATAATAATTAATAAAAGGACATACTATTTTATTTCACTAATTTCACAGTTTATTAAACATGTAGCATTGTCAAGAACATGTTTAACAACATCAGCAACGCGCTTGACAAACAAATCGAAGCTTTTGCTCGCATCCTAGATCATTCCATCCAAACCGAGGGCCATTGGCACCTTCAGCCATATAAATAATCTCAAGGCAATGCTCTTTAACTGGAATTGTCCACCATGCGGGTGATGCTAGAAAATCATTGTAAACGACTGGCTTTCCTGTTGTAATCCATACGAAGTTCGTTTGGCAGCCGCTTCCATGTCTCGTTCCACCTATCCAGACACCGTTGTAGGGTCCAGCTAAATGGAGTAATGAATAATTATTAATTTTCTTTCATATTTATAGCAAAATGAAAAATGTTAAGCATAAGTAACTTTGTCAAAATGTGCTTCAAAGGCAAGTCATTGTAGGATCCCGCCCATTTCGTGTGCTAATATTTTGCTCCTCTCTTAGAAGAACAGCCAAAATTCATAAAGCAACAATTTTGTAAGCCAACAATTTCTTAGCATGCTCACGGAGATAATACGATATTTAAACTTTTCTTTAAGAATGTGCTAACACAAACCTCGCTTTCCAATGATAAAAACATTCAGAAAATAATACAAAAACTAAGATAGCTAAAAACCTTTAAATTAATTGGCTAAATATCTGACTTCGTTTTATTACTGATCATACTACTGATGCTCCAAAAAGGTAGAAGAAGAATTGAAGGGAGTTGGCGCTGGTACCCGCCTCTGCCACTGCAACTTATGCAGGTTTATTGTAACACTCCGAACCATGCTTAGAGGACCTCATCCAGTCTGGTCTTCATAATCAGACTCCATAAATGGAGTACCGGCCTTTCCATGTACCTTGCAGGTCCTGGTTTGGTCTCTCATAGCCTTACATACCTGAGCCTACAGAGAGCCTCACACTTGCACCACACGTGTTTTGGAGTTTCCTCCTTATCCTGACAGAACCTGAAAAGGCTATTATCTGACAGGCCGATCTTTTCCACGTGTCTGTTCATTCTACAGTGCCCTGTCAACTGACCCACTAATATTCATTCTTATCGTCTTGCGACTCCTCTTAAGCAGATCTGCCGTGAATTTTGGGGAGCCGTGTTTTATGAATTGTTTGGCCTGTTTAGAGATTGTTTATCTATCGAGCTTTTAACTGCTGTTTTGAAGACTCTGCCTGCTATCCCGCAGTAGGGCTCAGGTCCCAACGTATCCTTACTTGCGCCCCGTTTTGCAAGTTTGTCGACTTCTTCGATGTCTTGATGGCCTTTATGTCCCAGAACCCACACAATGGTGAGCTTATTGTTACGACCAACCTCTTCAAATGCCCTTATGCAGTCTTTAACTAGTACAGATCTAACCTTGTGTGCACTAACTGCTTTTAAGGCAGCCTGACTGTCGTAGTATATGACTACCCTCTTTTTTTCAATGTTCAATTTCTCTATCTCCATGGCGCAGTGTTGAATGGCCGTGACCTCTGTTTGAACCACTGTGGTAGATGTTTATGGAGATATTTGGCCTTGGTCCGTGGACCCCGGCTTCCACCTCTTTACTGGTCTTAAAGCCGTCGGTATACCATGCTTGGTCTGCTTTTATAGGAGGCCCCTTCCTCCCATTCTTCTCTGCCTACAATTGCTACTGAGAAGAGTCCATCAAACCCATAGGAGGGGGGTTGTTTCGTCTGATGGCATTTCAAAGGGATACTTGATCTCCCCGTTCTTCTATAGTTTCCAGCTAGTGGGCCTTTCCCATTCAATGATAGGCTTGTTGCCTTGCTTGAGCCGGTATTGTACCATTCTTACGTTCCCTTGTATGAGGATGTGTATGGAAGTAGATTTAGCAGGACTTCCAGTGCTGCAGTTTGGGTTGTTCTTATCGCCCCGAGACGCACAGACATGCCAGCCTTTGTACGCCTTCTAGTTGCCTGATTGCACCTGTTTGCGTGGCCTTTATGCCCCAGGCTATAGAGCCATAGGTTAGCATAGGCCTTATTATCATTTTGTACAACCACAGATTCAATTCGGGGCTCAGCCCCTAGTTTCTCCCGCAAAGTCGCCTGCATCTGCCCAGTGCAATTCTTGCCTTCTGAGTGACCTTGCTAAGATGCGGTCCCCAAGTCATACCTTGGTCAAAAGTGGCACCTAGGTATATAACTTCCTTGAAAAAGGGACTTATTATCCCGCTGAGCATTGGATTTTTCAGATCCTTTAATGCTATTTTCTTTGTGAATGGGACTATTGTGACTTTCAGCGGATTAACTGACAGATCCTCCTCTTCACGCCTTTTGCTTACCTATGTCCAAGGCCTTATGTGCTCTTGTTGAAACATAGCCCATATTTCTTCCCCTGACTACTATGACTAAGTCGTCTACGTAGGATAGGCAGAAGTATCGTTCATTTTCCATCTTGTCTAGTGGACTATCTGTCAGAATGGCCCACACTAGTGGTAATATGACTCCTCCCTGTGGGCAGCCCTTTCCCATCCGCGCCGTAACCGTATCCGCCCGCACCTATGGTGGCAGTTATTGTCCTATACTTTAGGTTTCTTTGGATCCAGTTGCAGATGGTTGATGGGTTTCCTTGTGTTTGAGTACCTTAACCAGCGGTTTGCTGAAACGTTGTTGAAAGCACCCTCTATGTCTAGAAAGGTGGCTAGTGCCACTTCCTTATCGTCTATTGTCTTCATCAGGAATCTATTTAGATCGCCCAAGGACAAATCTGTAGACTTTCCTGGTTGATACGCATATTGACGCTCGGTAAGGGGTTTTGTTGAGGGTATGTTGTCGCGGGTATACCGATCGACTAGTTTTTCCAGTGTTTTAAGCAGGAATGAAGTTAGACTTATTGGGCTGTATGACCAAAGAGTACTTATTAAAGAGTGGACAGCGCTTTGATCCCTGCGCGGATGCCGCCGTGACCTCGTCCCTTTAAACTGGTGGCGCAGCGTTGCCAAGAGTAATAGTTTCTCTTACAAGCAATGCTGCCTTTTACCTTTCAATTTATTAAAAAAGCGAATATGGCCCAGATGAATGAATTGATTAGAGGTATGTTTCTTAGTTGTATAGATCGAAAGACATCAATAAATGCAAAACAGGTTCTATCTACCGTATTTTAAGAATGTAAAATGTATAATTGTTTTTTTTTATTAATTTAAATACCTTTAAACAAGAAAATATTAGGTTTCATGTTTTAATTTGAAATTTTACAAAAAAGCACCGATGAGATCATGTTATTAAAATTAAAAGTGGTACTTTTTTATTGGGCGAATTTTGAAAACTTTATGAACCTTAGAATTTTTCAAAAAATTTTGGAATAAATGAAGAATTTTAAAAAATGTTATCCTTCATCTTCATATTTTCGTTCTTTCGTATTCGTAATTAAGATTTATTTTCATTTCGTATTTTTATTACTTATAATATTTAATAGTTACTTGCTTA
>MU183576.1:134185-168693 GCA_016904865.1 Pissodes strobi
ATATGTATATATATTTTATTTTGATGAAAGATCTTTTGAGAATTTTATGTATACTTGGCAGCACGAGTATCGATTGTGGTTGGATTTCCATGGTTATTTCGAAAGACATATAATTGTTTTATAGGTCTTTGGTTATTTCCTGTAAAAAAAATGTAATTGTGAATTAAAACGTTTAACACATACCAAATTTCAGGGCTCTTGTCTGCGAAATGTTATTGGACTTTCCAAGTTATATAATAGAAACGCCATATTTATTAAATAATACTTGGAGTACAAAATATTTTTTTGTTGTCACTACCTCCAAAAGAAGAGCCAGTATAGTAAAAATCAATTTTTAAAAACTTTAGCATAGTATCTAGAACCGCAAACACAATAACACCTTACCGATGAGTAACTTCATCTCAAAAAGAAATAAGAGCTTAGTATCGAATTGACATTTGCCAAATATAATATTTCTTTAGGAATTAAATATATACCTGCCATTATTATTTTATGTACAGGATTAGGGAAATATTTGGTGTTTGCTTTAAATACAGAGCATGTTACCACTTGAGCTTTTTAATTTAATCTTATTAAATTATGATAGATTTGGCTTAAATTATTTATATATTTTTGTCATTAGCAGTATCTTTTTCTTTCTTCATGTGTATCATTTCTTTCATTGGTAATTTATTATAGTTCTTTTCTTGTATCATTTTTTTTTTGTTTAAAATCGAATTTATGCCCTGTGCTACTCTCATGATTGTGTAGTGTAGTAGAGGCTTTTTTGCTATATTTGTGGCCGTTTAGTCTATTTCCTAAATATTGTGTTTTCATTCCTATATATTTTGTAGGGCTATTTAATTTTAATGCAATGAAATAAATTATACCCAGGAAATAAGGAGGAGGTTTTTATTTTTAAGTTTTTTCACTTTTCCGATTGCCGAAATTTATACAAGAGAGGAGATACAGTTGATGTCATATCTCATAAATAGCAATTGAAAGTTTTCTAAAAGTGTTATTTATGAAAGGGACTAGATTTCTTATTAAACAAATAAATTAAAGAATCATACTTGGTACTAAAATATGTAACATATTTTTCAATTTTATTTGCTTTTGGTTAATAAGCATTATATATCAATCAAGTTTTCGTAATTTATATAGGAATTTTTATAGCACAACAATTCAAAAAGAAAGTTGAATGATTTTATGTAATTTAACTATTTTTCAATATTCAAAAATATGTACCATTCTTACTTACCCGTATATGGCAATGGCGGCGTCTCCACATTTTCCATTCCATTAGGTTCTGCCTCTAAAGCAAATCTTTATATGTATCTAACTTTTGATCATGGATAATATTTAATATTATATATTCTACTAAGAAAAATCCGGTTTTTGTTTTTGTTGTAGAATATTTAATGACATAGTCATAACTCAGTGATCTTCAAAAGCACCAAATTAAGCAATCAAAACGGTTTTAGTCATTGACCGAAGAGAATATTTGAAAATTCATGAATAGGGCAAATTTGAAGTCTTTGGTCAGATTTATTAGAACGTTTAAAAAATATTGGGACTGCAACACTAGCGCGATGTCATTGAAAAGACAAGAAACGGAAAGAAAACGTACGTCCAAAATACTAAATATCAACAGTACTTTCTTACTTTAAGAATGATTGGAACGTTGTTGTATTAGTGTTGACTGTTGGTCACATGAAACTGGATTAATATACTATAAGCTCGTTCATCCAAAAAATATATTGAATGTTTTGCGTAAAATTTCTTCAAAACTGAAACCCTAATTAGCATTTATGTGTATGAAAAAAGTGTGATTCCATAGTTATCGTTTACATTAATTTGCCTCGACAGATTTAAAAATAAAACTGTCTGATTAAACAGCAAATCCGAATTTTAATGTAGCACAGGTTTTGAATTTAACTAATATAATTAAAGAGAACATTTTAAAAAGAACTGAATTCTGAAAAGAAGGACATTTAAAACCATTGGTAAAAAAATTATTTGTGTTTTTTATTCATTGAATATAATTGCCTTAGTTGCTGTTTATTTGTGCGCATTTTTGAAACTTGTAAGAAATAAATGAGCAAAGATTTGAGTGGTAAATTAAACATATAACCAACTGACATAAATACTGAGAAGTTTTAAATTTTAAGTAACTACCTATGTTCTGAAAAGTATTTTTCAAGAGAAAGTAAATACGAGCATATTTTATTTCCTTTCGATCACAAAAATTGTATTCAAACAAATTATACGGTAGTCTGTGCCAAAAAAACTACCAAGCCTTAATTGGTTCGTAAGACTCTAAAAATAGCCTTATTGCAGTTTAATTTCCATTTTGCTGCATATTTCTAAAAACGATATCCCGCTTGCAAAAGCAAGAATAATGAAAATGGTTACCCTATAGCTAAGCAATAAACAGAACATCGCATTTATTTGGGTTGTCACATTATTTGAGTTAAAGTGCGATCCGATGTTAAGTATGCGTAAAGATAATTCATGCGAATTCTAGCTAAAGAAAAAAATCATATAATGGTCTCTGCAGTGGTTTATTTAAGTTGACAGCGGAGAGTATTAGTCCATTTTTAAAGGTGATTTTTGATATAAGTTTAAATAATTGTTGTTTACCCAATAACTGGAAAAAGCTACTGTAATTCCATTACACATATCTGGCAAAAAATCTAAACCTACAAATTATAGGCCAATTAGTCTTACTATATATTGTACAATATTTGAGCGAGTAATATGTGATTATATAAGGAATCAGCTTGATTAATCAAGCTTTTTTTTTATTGTAAACAGTATCTTTTTCGCCCCTCATACTCTTGCGAGTCCGCCCTTCTCACATTCACTCATATTAAAATTCAGTTACTTGAGAACAATTCTCAAGTAGATGATGTAGCCTCAGATTTTCAAAAGGCTTTTGATGTACTTCCCCACGATAAGTTAATGAGTTATTTTTCTAAATTAAATATAGATACGAGAGTCATTTTATGGGTTCAAAGTTTCCTGCAGGGAAGGACTCAGGGTGTCATGGTGAATGGGGATGTTTCCGGGTGTCCCGCAAGGGAGCGTTATTGGCCCTTTAGCCTTTCTAATATTTATTAATGATATGCCCAGAAATATATGCTCAACAGTGCTATTCTTTGTTGATATTTGTCTGGTTTTCCGGACGGTCAGAGATTATTATGATATTGTCACGACTAACAACCATCCGAACGTTTTTGTGCTACCCTATAGAACTAGCCGCCGCGCCGTGCCCCTCGCTTCTCTGTCTGTATGAATCATCGCCCGGCCGGCCGCGAAGTTTCGGGATCGCTGGAATTATCTCGATGGCCTCGTCGAGATCATATAGAGTGGCCTCGGAATACTTCCCGAATATTCGTGATAGATTTGAGATTATATATAAGCAGACCTAAGGCGAATGTTAGTCAGTTCAGTTCAGTTAATCATTGAGTGTTGAATAGATATTAGTTGTAAAGTTATAAGAGTAGTTTAGAGTGTTAAATTGTATACAGTGGTAGTGAATAAAGAGAGTATTAGTTGAAAATAGCAAAGTTGTAATTCTGTTAAGAACCCACGGGAAAAACGTAACATTTGGTGTCAGAAGTGGGATTGTGAAGGGACCGGACTTGCGAAGTATTTTTCGAGGAAAGAAGAGGTACAAGTACGTCAACGAGACCGTTTGATTGGTGGATTCTGATAAAAGTTTATAACATTCTATGGTCAATACAAGGCAACAAACGGCAGAAATGAAGCAAATTAATAAAATGTTGGCCGATTTCATGGAAAATCTAAATGCTGAGAGACAAATAGAACAGGACCGGCTGCAGAAAATTTTTCAAGATCAAGAAGATAAGAAGCAAGCGGATCGGGAAGAGGATGAACGTAGAAGGCAAGCGGATCGGGAAGAGGATGAACGTAAAAGGCAAGCAGAACAAGACCGGCTTCAGAAAATTGTAAAAGACCAGGAAGATAAAAGACAAGCGGAACGGGAACAGGATGAACGTAGAAGGCAAGCAGAACAGGACCGGCTTCAGAAAATTTTACAAGATCAAGAAGATAAAAGGCAAGCGGAACGGGAAGAGGCTGAAGGTAGAAGGCAAGCAGAACAGGGACAGCTGCAGAAATGGATGCTGGATGTAATTGTAGGCGAGCAAGGAAAATTACAGAAAATATTGGACGGACAAAATGAAAAATTTGAAAAAGAAGTAAACAATATTCAAAAAGAAGTTGGAAATGTACAAAAATAAGTAGGAGACGTACAGAAAGAAGTGAAGAATCTACAAGCAGAATTTACCAGACTAAAACATCAAGCACCCACCGAGAGGGCATTCGCCTCAGGACAAAACATCAAACCTCCAACGTACGACGGTCAAACATCCTGGACAATGTACAAAAGACAATTTGAAGCCGCTGCTGTTGCCAACGGCTGGAATAATGAAGAAATGGCTACATCACTAGTGGTAGCGCTTCGTGGATCTGCCTTGGAGCTACTGCAGACCATTCCCATCAGCCAACAAGGGACATATGACATACTTGTAGCTGTCCTGGAGAGACGATTTGGAGACCAACACCGAAGACAACTGTATCAGGCACAAGTAAAGTCTCGGCATCAGAAGCCTGGTGAAAACCTGCAAGAATTTGAGGCAGACATTAGACGTCTCATTCAATTGGCCTACCCGGTAGCGACAGAGGAATTTCAAGAGGAACTTGCTGCCCAATATTTCGTGGATGGTATCAGAGATCCAGAAACTCAGAAAATGCTACGCTTGGCCAAATTTGATAACAGCAGTGAAGCTTTGGGTCGAGCCCTAGAAATCGAGGCGGCCTGTAACATCTCCAAGCCAAAAATCAGGGCCGTATCCATCCAGGAAGAAAAGCCGACAAACAGCTGTGAATTAAATGAGATGGGTGAAACTTTGAAGAAATTAACGGAAGTTCTTCAGGCCACAGCGAGATTCCGGGAGCCAATGGAAGATAGGCCACGTAACCGAAATACATCAAATAAGTGCTATAGATGTGGCAGGACTGGACATTTCAAAAGAGACTGCCGAGTACAACTACGGTCTAGATCTCCATCCAGAGACGCTAGGGCCCCCAAGTCAAATCAGGAAAACTTCAATTAGTCAACATTGCGGGGCGGGTGTTGGCTAAAGAAGATAAAGCCCCCAGGATCGTCTCCATAAAAAGCCTAGGAAAAGCCGCCGACAGTCTAACAATTACAGGAAAGATCAACGGAAGAGCCATAACAATTACTGTTGACACTGGTGCGGCGGTATCTTTGATAAGGTCCAACAGAGTAAATAGAGTAGAGGTTCTACCCATATCAAAGAATGTAGTTTTACGTACAGTTACCGGTGAGACAGCTGAAGTACTTGGGGAAATGGATATCGAACTTCAACTGGGACGAATTAAATTACACCACACAGTGTTAGTAGCCGACATCGAAGACGAATTTATTTTGGGGATGGATCTCATCGGTCAACATGGATTCTCTTTTGACAACAAGCTTAATCTTCTAAAGTTTGGCACCGAAGAGTTCATCCTTAACAAAACAGACGATGGCACACCGACTAAAGTAGTGGCGGCATGTACTGTCAGAATAAGCGGAAATACCGAGCAGATAATTTTTGGGAAATTGGAGAAGGATTTTGGAGGCTGCATCGGACTTATCCAACACCACGATTTGCCTTGCAAACACCTCGTAGGC
Organism: Pissodes strobi; assembly: GCA_016904865.1. Lineage (NCBI taxonomy): Eukaryota > Metazoa > Arthropoda > Insecta > Coleoptera > Curculionidae > Pissodes > Pissodes strobi. The sequence continues at coordinate 139,893 of MU183576.1, forward strand.
AAAGCACTAGTCAAAACCGACGGCGAAATACCGATAAGGATAGCAAATATTTCATCCAATTCCATCAAAATCAATAAAGGAGATGTAATAGCCACTTGCGAGCCGGTGCAATGGGTAACCAGTTGCGAAACGCAGTCAGAAGTAACACCCTCAACATCACCTAAGGAAGCCCTAGAACATTTCCATAAGTCGTGGCAACATCTGTCTTCGGAAGAACTGAAGAGAGCTACACAATTTATCAAAGAGCAGAGAACAGCCTTTGAAAGGAAAAATGGCAATACTGGAAGAACGAACATCATAAAACATAAAATCGACACTGGAAGTGCTCACCCCATACGACAGCATCCTCGGAGGCTACCAGTGACGAAGCAGCAAGAGGTTACCACATTAGTCAACAAGATGCTTGACGATGGAATTATTGAGGAATCATCGAGCCCATGGTCGTCTCCTGTTGTCTTAGTCACCAAAAAAGATGGGACTACCAGATTCTGCGTGGACTATAGAAAGCTCAATGACGTCACCAAGAAAGACAGCTATACACTTCCCAGGATTGATGACACGTTGACGACACTAGCAGGTTCTCATTGGTTCTCAACACTCGATTTAAAGAGCGGATACTGGCAAGTAGGCATCGACGAACAAGATAAGGAAAAGACTGCCTTTTCTACCGGAAGTGGTTTATATCAGTTTAAAGTGATGCCCTTCGGATTATGCAATGCCCCCGCTACTTTTGAGCGTCTTATGGAGGTTGTTCTACGAGGCCTCACTTGGAAGACATGCCTGGTCTATCTTGACGATATAATGGTAATGGAAAAAACTTTCGAAGAGCACCTACAAAATGTGCATGAAGTTTTTACTAGAATCAAGAATGCTCAGCTCTTACTGAATCCAAAGAAATGTTTTCTTTTCCAACAAAAAGTTGAATTTCTCGGGCATGTTGTGTCATCAGAGGGAATCCAAACCGACCAACGGAAGATTACAGCAATCAAGGACTGGCCTCGTCCTCGCGACAAACATGAACTGCGGAGCTTCCTTGGACTATGTACTTATTATAGAAGATTTGTTGAAGGATTTGCAAATATAGCTGCACCACTACATAAGCTCACTGAAGAACGAGCTAATTATAACTGGGATCATAACTGCGATTCTGCGTTCAGGAAATTAAAAGCGGCTCTATGTTCTAGTCCAATATTGGGATATCCGGAACAAAAGGGTAAATTTGTATTGGACACAGATGCAAGTAACACCGGCATCGGAGCAGTTTTATCGCAAGTACAAGCAGGGGAAGAACGAGTTATCGAATACTACAGTCGAACACTTTCGAAACCTGAACGTAACTACTGTGTAACCCGAAAAGAGCTTTTGGCAATAGTACGGTCTGTTGAGCATTTCCATCAATATCTATATGGGCAAGAATTTTTGATAAGGACTGATCATGCAGCACTTAAATGGCTTTTGGATATGAAACAACCTGAAGGACAGGTAGCCAGGTGGCTTGAAAAGTTACAACAATATAATTTTAAGGTTAAGCACAGAGCAGGGAGATTGCATAATAATGCAGATGCTTTATCCAGAAGACCATGCGCGGATAATTGTAAGCATTGCCAAAGAGTAGATCAACGAGAAGGAATTACTCCGATTAGGCAAACGAAATTTGAGGTTGATCAGCAGTGGACCACAGAGCAACTTAAAAAGGGTCAGCTTGAAGATAGTGAAATAGCACTATTGCTAACAGCTAAAGAAGAACATCAACCAAGACCAAGCTGGAGCGAGATATCAACTAAAGGACTTGCTTTTAAAACTCTGTGGGCTCAGTGGGACTCCCTGGTGGTGGAAAATGGACTTCTTAAACGAGCCTGGGAAAGCGCCGATGGAAAAGTAGTGAAGACACAGTTAGTGGTACCAAGGAGGAAGATATCGGAAGTTCTGGAAGAAGTTCATAATGGAAAGTCTGGTGCTCATCTCGGAGTGAACAAAACGATTGACAAGATTCGCGACAGATTTTACTGGGTCAACTACTGCCAGGATGTGAAATCGTGATGTCGGCAGTGCTCAACCTGTGCCGCAAGCCAAGGACCCAAAACAAGATCTAGGGGCAAAATGAAACAGTATAATGTGGGCCTACCGTTTGAACGTATCGCCATTGACGTAGCTGGCCCTTTTCCAGAAACAAATAATGGTAACAAGTACATTTTAGTGGCAATTGACTACTTCAGTAAATGGCCTGAAGTCTTTGCGATCCCCAATCAAGAAGCTGTTACCATAGCAGAGGTCCTTGTGAATAATTTATTCAGCAGGTTTGGTGTTCCGTTAGAGCTGCACTCAGATCAAGGACGCAACTTCGAATCCAAGGTTTTCCAGAAAGTCTGTGATTTACTCAACATCCATAAAACACGGACTACCGCCTTACATCCACAATCAGACGGCATGGTTGAGAGGTTTAACAAGACCATTGAAGAACATTTGTCAAAGGTCGTAGATGAACATCAGAAGGATTGGGACCAACACATACCACTATTTTTAATGGCCTATCGATCAGCAGTCCATGACACGACAGGACTAACACCAGCCATGGTTTTATTTGGAAGAGAACTCCGCTTACCCTGCGACCTATTATTCGGAACGCCAGACAACCAGGATATGGAAATTCAAGACTACGCGGACTCCCTTAAGGAAAAGTTACTATACATCCATGAATTAGCCAGAGAAAACACGGAGAAAGCCAGTGACCGAATGAAGACACGATATGATCTCAGAGCTAATTCTATGAGATTTCAGATGAACGATAAAGTCTGGTTATATAATCCACAAAGGAAGAAAGGAAGATCTCCCAAGATAACGCCAGTATGGGAAGGACCCTATACAGTCATCAAAAGAATTAATGACGTTGTGTATAGAATTCAGCGTAGTCCCAGAAGCAAACTGAAAGTTGTTCACCTCGACAGACTGAAAGCATACCACGGACATGCAGAATCTGATCGGGACGATCAGGTTTAAGCGGGAGGCAATGTCACGACTAACAACCATCCGAACGTTTTTGTGCTACCCTATAGAACTAGCCGCCGCGCCGTGCCCCTCGCTTCTCTGTCTGTATGAATCATCGCCCGGCCGGCCGCGAAGTTTCGGGATCGCTGGAATTATCTCGATGGCCTCGTCGAGATCATATAGAGTGGCCTCGGAATACTTCCCGAATATTCGTGATAGATTTGAGATTATATATAAGCAGACCTAAGGCGAATGTTAGTCAGTTCAGTTCAGTTAATCATTGAGTGTTGAATAGATATTAGTTGTAAAGTTATAAGAGTAGTTTAGAGTGTTAAATTGTATACAGTGATAGTGAATAAAGAGAGTATTAGTTGAAAATAGCAAAGTTGTAATTCTGTTAAGAACCCACGGGAAAAACGTAACAATATGCTCACCCTTCAAAACGACTTGTTGCAAACTGAAGCTTGAACTAAGTTGGATGGCATGAGGGTGAATGGCTCCAAAAGTCAGTTTATTACATTTGGCAAGAGGAAGATAAATTCTGATTATAAAATTTTAGATAGTTTAATTGGATCAGTGGATCAATCACCTTAAATATTTGGGAGTTAATTTGGCTTCTGACCTTCACTGGGATTTTCATATTTCCAGCTTGGTTAAGGATGTCTACAAAATTTTGGGTTTTGTCGTGCGAAAATTGAAAAAGGCCTCTAGGGAAGCTGAACAAAGGCTTTTTTAACTTATGTTAGACCCATACTTGAATATTGTCCCACTGTGTGGCATCCTAACGAGATTGGACTTGCAGATGATTTGGAAATGGTTCAGAGTTCAGAGAAGAGCGGTGCGTTCGGTTTATTTCAATTTTAAGAGGGATTTTAGCTCTTTCTTGGCTCTGCAGAACTTAAAATGGCCTACTTTGGATCAAAATAATGATTTATAAATTTAAATCTGACATTTCTTTCTTGCGGGACCTAAAAGATGCACTGCGGCCACCTCCCTATATAGGTAGGAATGACCATCAGTTTAAGATTTATCCTCCAGAAATTTAGGACAAATGTTGGATTTTATTCTCCAGTGGGTGTGGGGGTGGCAGACTGTGAAACCTTTTAGACAAGTCTTTTTTTCATGCTTTATCTTGCCTAGTCTCTACTTATTTAAGAGCAAATAAATAGGTTGGGAACCCAGTTGTAAATTTTAATTTAGTAACTTATTGTATTTGTTAATTTTTAGTTTAATGTGTTTATTCATTGCAACCACCAGCCTCCTTAGCTATTGCTTGTGATTTTAGTAAATAAATAAATAAATATAAGTAAGTAAATGCATTTTTAAATCAAAATTTCCAAACACATTTTCTTAAAAAAGACAAAGCTTGCCCTTACCTATATGATTCGCTACGAAACTTGTAACTTTAAGAGTAGAGCAAATAATGAGAAGTATAAAAATAACATTTTTAAAATGGGTCACTACAAACTTATCTAAGTCAGCACTTGGAGGCTAAGGAACCAAAGGGCGCTGGTTTAATTATGAGAATCATCCCACAGAGTAAGGTATAAAAACCTGCAATAAAATAACTTATGAATCTGCTAACCAGACGGCTGGTAAAAACTTCTGCAGGAATGGAGGTCCATTTTACGCTACGCTACTTTGATACGCTAAAACACTCGTTAAATTTAAGATTAAAGCAAAAGTGAAGTATAAAAATAACATTTTTAATATGCGCCAGTGCAGACTTGTCTGTCAGCTAACCAACTGGAAGCTAAGGAGCCAAAGTGCGCTATTTAAATAGGATATGGAGAATCATCCCACAGAATGCTGTGTAAGAAATATATGGACGTTGTAAGTTATTGGAATAATTTATAGGGGGAGTTATTATAAAAACCTACATTAAAATAACTTACAAATCTGCTAACAGACTCTTTTACCCGACACGATGGGAGGTAGAAAAAAAACGTGCAAAGCAGCAGAAAATTAGCTATTCAAAAATTAACCAACTACAACGGAAAACTGAAGTTTTTACTGTTGAATAGAGAAGGATAAAATTAAAAATAAATTTAAAAAAATAAAGTTTGAAATATTTAAACTGTTTTAATCTGTTCTACTTCTCTCATAATCAATTATTTTTTAAATTCATATTTCGAAAATGAATTATTTCCCAAAAAACGACTATCATTATCGGATTCAGCAGATTCAAAGATAGGTATAGCAGAAGTAAAATGTATATTTTCCTAAAAAGGAAAATCATGTGTTGATATGGAATTTTCTTCTTAAAAAATCAATACATTTTAAAGCCAATGGAAATGTATTTGCTAACTAATTCGATAGTGTAGATGAAGAATATATAATTAGTTTTTCAGTATTCGGTTCGGATTTCCAGTAGTTCACAAACGTTTCGCAGCAACATTTTGGACCAGCAAATCAAAGTACCCTATAAACCAGGAAAAGAGTTAACTGCTCTTTTTTGGATCAAATCTTTTCAAATAAACGGAGCCTGTCAGAAATAGAAAAATAAACGGATTCTGCAAAAGAAACATAACTTTTCTTCTTAGCTTACAGGGAACTTCGATTCCGCTGGTCCAGAAATTTCATTTTTTAACACAGTTAAATCTTTCAAAATTTATAATAAAAAGTTTCCCATATGGTGCCAACTGTCTAGACAAAAGACCTGGTTTTTTAATTTTTCTATTTAGATGACCAGAAAAAGAAATGCTCAACAAGAAAAAGGCTTTGGACCTTAAAAATTACCCACTTTACCCATTTTTTTAAACAACACTGATACCAATGTTTTTGATTCATCATAGTCGGTAGGTACCATCATGTCAAATTAATCAAAATCTGTAGGTACTATCACTGAGGCCGAGAAGGGTCATTTCCATAGACTGGTATTGCCGGAAAAGTACGAACCATCTATAATCATCCAGGTCTTTGGCATAGTTTATTATCTTCATCCCAGGTGCAGAAATTTGGAAAACTGTTCAATGCATTATCAAAATTAGACTTATAATTATTATCTTAAAGACCAAAATGGACGAAAGTTTCCTTATTTATATTTTACTCGAAGTTTGCCAAATTGTGAAATCATTAAACGAAACTGTATTCTATTTACCATATTCTATTACAAAAATACGTTTTTCTCCGTTTTAGAATATCATATTACATTAATAATCCAGTGGTTTTCAAAAACACTACAGTAACCAAAACGATTTCAATGATTGACCGAAGAAAACCCATGAAATCTGCAAATATTTCAAGTGAAAATATCAAAGCAAAGTATTTTTCTACATTGGTTGATTATACTCCCCATGTGAGCTATCACGAGCAAATTTCGTTTGCAAAAGATATGATGTTTAAAAAAGAGTGGAGTTACTGTTGCAGAACGCTTCCTAACATTTTATTTTGTAACTGATACAAGATGTGAAGGGTTAACTATGGTATGGTATGGTAGGAAGAGGGGTCGCTCGGCAAGATTTGCCCTTCAACACGTCGACCACAATAATTGATCTTTTGTGTATTCATATCTCTTTCGATAATCTCAGAATATTTCGTGGGTTGAGCTTTTGTAGATCTCACAGTGCCACAAGGGCATTTTCGAGATAACTCTGACATTCGTAGAGTAAGTGCTCTGACGTTTCAGCAGCCATAGTTTGGCAGAATATGCATCCTTCATCAGTGGCTTTTCCCATTTTCTTGAGGTGGTACCTCCAGGGGCCATGTCCAGTGAGAAGGTCTACGACCAGTTTTATCTAATTTTTTTTTGTAGCTTGAGAAACTTTTTTGTTTAGTTAAGCGAGTGAGAGATGATTCTTTTGGCCTGTCTCTGCCCAGGTGCATTGGCCCAATGTGTCTCTTTCCGCCTTTTTCCCCAATTTCTGAGTTCATTTCATTACGTGTCCTCTAGTGATGCCACATGATGGTTCATGCTCGCAAAAGACCTGTGCACCATTCCGTGCTTGCTGATCAGCGGCTTCGTTGTCTTCTACACTCCCGTGCCCTGGGACCCACATTAGGGTGAGTCTGTTTCTATTTGCCAGTTGGTCTGCAGCCAACCGACAATCCCACACTAGCCGGGAGTTGATTATGCTAGATGCTAGCGCTTTTAAGGCTGCTTAACTATCTGATAGGATATAGATCTTTGCACCTCTTAGGCCTTTTGGGCACATTCAGAGATGGCTATATTGATAGCATTTAGTTCTACTTGAAAGATTGTGGGAGTGTTTCCTAAAGGTGCAGAGATTCCTTCTTTCATCCTTGATCTATCCTGTGTACCAGACAAGTGATCCCATCTCTAGTTGTTTTAGTATTTCCCCTGTTGTATTGCGGTCTTCAATTACCACTTCAAAGGAGCGATCAAAATGGAATTTTGTTTCCATTGTATCGGTTGGTTTGGTCATCGCCTCTATCTGGATGGCCTTCAGAATTTTAAGGTGACCAGTCAGGTTTCCTGGCTTCAGGTTTTGTGTCCGAGTGACTCTATACGCACTGATCCAGGCCTCCTTCTCCATGCATATGTGCAACGTAAGGAGGTCAAGTGGGGTTTCCAGAGCTGCTGTGGGGCACGTTTTCATAGCCCCTGTTATACTTATACTATACAGGCTAACCTTTGTACACTTGTTAGCTTTCGCTGTGTTGTTATTTTCTTTGTTTTTACCCACCACGCAGCAGACGTAGGTTATAATAGGCTTTTAAGTCCCATGTTTTATCAAAGAGTCGTCGACAGGCCCAAAGCGCTGCCATTGCTTTTTTGATAGCTCTTTCCAGGTGTGGGTTCCAGGTTAGTTTCTGGTCAAGAACAATGCCAAGAAACTTAACCTCTTTTGAAAGCTCTACTGTTGTCCCTCCCAAAGTGGGTGCTTTAAGGTTCAGTTTCCTTCTTTTTGTGAATGGGATTACTACGGTTTTGCTTGGGTTGACATTTAGTCTTTCCTGTGTACACCATGTGCTGACAAAGTTGAGTGCACTTTGCATACGTTCTGAGAGAACGTTGTCATGCTTGCCTTTTATTATTATAACTAAGTCATCTGCGTAACCTCCTCGGACTTCACAGCCTGCTTCAATCTGTCTTACCAGTAGATCGTCAACAACCAGATACCAAAGTATGGGCGATAGGACCTCTCCTTGAGAGCATCCTTTTATTACTTTAACAGTGACGGCTGTTTCTCCAATGGTCGCGGTGATTTCACCGTGAAGATCCATGCTAACCAGACGTGAAGTCTTCACGGCTGGTTAGCATGGATTTTATCCATTTTGTGGTGGTTGGTTCCGCTCCTCTGCGGATTGTGGCACGCTGAATGGATGCATGTGTGGTGTTGTCAAATGCACCCTCTATGTCTTGAAATGCACACAGCGCCACTTCTTTTTCAGACAATGCCTTCTCTAAATTGCGGACGAGATTTTGGTATGCGAATTGTTTTGCATGCAGTGGAGCATTAGAAAGGAACTTGCTTCTGACGTGCCTAACGATAATCTTTTCCATCGTTTTAAGAAGGAAGGAGGTTAAGCTAATGGGGCGGTAAGACTTTGGTTTTAAGTTTTTACTGAAAACAATATAAAATTACGGTTTAAATATTCGGAATATACGCGTACAAGGATCAAAGTGTACAAAATAGTTATTGATGTAATCCATTACGAAAGATCTTATTTTGTTTAACTCTGCGCCACGAGAAGGACGAACCCCCCCAAAAGATCACTAGTTGCTCAAGATGGTCTCTCAGGACGCGTTTCATACAAAATGTTTTCTAGTTTTGAAAATTTAAGAACTAAACTTCTAAAAATGATAAAGTATTTTTTTAATATCTTTGAAGTCAAGTTGATCTAATATATTCAGCATAGTTTTCTTCAAATATAATTTATTCTCTGCTTCAATCAATCGGCGATCTGTTTCAAAAGCTACATTGCAAGTTTAACATTACAACCTTCATCAAATACCCAGATACAATGCAACTCTATTTTCTTTGACTACTAGACCCTCTCTTTCAATGTGAAAGTTGTTCCAATGATTCGGGTGTTTACGAGGTATTGGAACAGTTCTCACGCAGGAAAGAAAAGGTGTGGTCCAAGGAAATAAAGATGTATCATATTCTTCAAATATACGATTGTTCCCGTCGCATTAAAATCCACAAATTTACATTCCTATCACGCCTTTCCATCCCACGTGGGAGCAGTTCCAATTACTAGAGAATTCCCTAGATCATATATTTAGTATAAATGATCTAGGGAGAATTCAGTACCAAGAACTCACGTCTACTTTCACCAAATTTTCGATCTTAGAACCTGCGCATTTAGCAGCAGCTCAGTGTTATTTTAATATTTCACTTCACGCACTGCCCTCCGCTCGCTTCGCTCGCTCCGGGGGCGAAACCAAACAAAACTAACCCAAGGAAGGTTCAAAATTTGTGTATGTAAACGCGAGTCTTCCAGAACGCGTGTTCTCTAGCCATTGGAACAGCTTTTACGTGGGAAGAGAAGGTGTAGTAGGGATGTAAAGTTATCACTTCTATTATATCCTCTCTTCCCGCGTGGAAGCTATTTCCATGACTCAAGAATTACCTCCCGGGTGATGATTCTCGATTGATTGAAACAGCTCCACGCGGAACCCTCGTCTAGTTCCGAAGGTGCCGCTCCCCGTAGGAAGAGAAAGTGTCGTCCGGGAAAATAGGGATGTATTGTCGTCTTCAAATATGTGATTATCCCCGTCGTTCAAAAATCAATGTTTGCATTCCCACTTGAGGGCTGTTGCAATGATTCGAAAATTCATGAACAGTTCGCAGTTGTTGCCCCAATTGTGAGTGATGGGGGTAATTCTCAGGTAATTGCAACAGATCCCACGTAGAACGAGAGGATATAATAGAGATGTATTCTACAAATACGCGAATGTTTCCATCGATTGCAAATCGATGTTTACATCCCCATTGCACATTCTCTTCCAACGTGACAGTTGTTCCAGTGACTCGAGAATACGGGTTCAGTCAAGGCCACCTTATAGAAGGTGGCCTTGGTTCAGTTCGAGCGGCTAAATCAAACTCTTTATTCCAGACTTTGATATTTATTTGACACTGACAGCTCAGTCTCAATCAGCTGTTGCTGTTATAAATTGGTGTTTTGAATTTGTTTTTGTACTCTGTTTGTATTATTTTATTTACCAATACCAATACATCTTTGGTGAAGTTGAAATAAATATTCTATCTTTTTTTTAAATCATACTCTTTTACTAAAATTATTGTTATGATGAAACCAGTTTAATGGAAATAAATTTGTAAATAAGTATTTTCTTTGTAATAAATCAACAGTGATTTTTTAGAATTTTTATACCTATATTCATATTCAGCTATGACTATTGAAATGACTCTCCCTCTGCTAAAAGACCCTCAATTGCAATTTGGAGCTATAACTTTCTTTGCGAAGCAACACAAAGGCGATACTTGTGGAAGTAATGGCCTTCCGTTGACCCCAAATTCAATTATCGTGGTAGGAAGGGCCCAGATTTTAAAGACCATTAAAAGTACATATTTGTGTCAGTATTTAGACATTATTAGAGGAAAACATGGCAAGTATTTATAATTAAAATTAGCTTCTTGTAAGTAGAATAGACATTTTATTTTAGAACGCACTATTGTTGTGTCACAATATTGTGGAACTCCGTTAGTGAATCTCATAGGAAAGAGGACATTTGAGCCTCTTGAAATAAAACGAATTGCATACCAAACTTTAGAAGGCCTGAAAATACTACATGATAAGAAAATTGTTCATCGAACTTTAAGCAATGAAAATATACTTTTGCAAACTAGTGGAGATATTAAATTATTTAATTATGGGCTTTTCCATATGTCTGACTTGGGATCTCTTGTTTCTTTTCCTGTTTTGTAAGTATCAAAATTAATTTAAAATATTTTTTCTTCTACTTAGGTTATGGTTCTTTGTTTACATTTTAACACCATATTCAGTTATGGATATTTCATTAATACGACTCCGTGGCGCAACGGTAGCGCGTCTGACTCCAGATCAGAAGGTTGCGTGTTCAAATCACGTCGGGGTCAAAACTTTTTTACATTTAATTAATTCTGTAAACTACTGTAGGAATTTATGCTGACCATATGTAAGTTTAGTTTGATATATTTATCAATAATATCCATTATAAAACACAAATTATGGCGGGGCTATGAATAAAATTTTAATATATTAAATTATAAAAATTTTCGGGATTTGCCTAAATTCTGTTATTTTTACTACTGACTCGTTACGCTTCTTGTATGTGAAGGTTTCATTTTGAAACCAGTAAATATTCCCCTTAAGTTTGACAAAAAAGCAGAATTAAACATTTTTGCCACCAAAGGCCACTTTTGGACATACAAAGTGGAGTGTTTTTATTCTTGAATAGTTTCCTGAAATGCCACAATTTCGTTTCGAACTAGTCATAAAATTTCACAAGTATTAGTACGAGGTGATTTATCCGAGGATTTATCTATTCTTATTTATTTATTTTAAATAAGAATAGATAAATCTTAAATATCTTTATGAAAAAAATACTGAATTCACGGGTCTATCTAATTTGTTGACCATCGAAAAAAGCTGCTGACCGCCCCTTTTCCAAGAGCCTAGAGCCACCAAATTGCCCACGATGATGCTACTCGATATGACGCTTCTGCTACCACCCCTAACTACCCCCCAACCCCCTCCAGAATTTCACTCCCATCTTGCACATTTTAATAAAAACGTGTTGACCGCCCCTTTTCCAAGAGCCTAGAGGCACCAAATTGCCCGCGATGATGTTACTCGATAAGACGCTTCTGCTACCACCCCTAACTATCCCCCAACTCCCTCCAGAATTACACTTCCCTCTTGCACATTTTAATAAAAACGTGTTGATTCTGGTGGGTTGAGGGGTGGTAGCAGAAGCGTCTTATCGAGTAGCATCATCGTGGGCAATTTGGTGCCTCTAGCCTCTTGGAAAAGGGGCGGTCAACACGTTTTTATTAAAATTTGCAAGAGGGAAGTGGAATTCTGGAGGGGGTTGGGGGGGCAGTTAGGGGTGGTAGCAGAAGCGTCTTATCGAGTAGCATCTATGTAGGAAATTTGGTCGCCATACCTTCTGCAAAAGGGACTGGGCAACATGATTTTTAGATCGTCAACAAATTAGATTTACCCTGAATTCACTGAGTCTCAGGTCTCAAAATAATATCAGTATCCATCGCCACTGTATAACAATCGTTATACAGACTGTTAGTTGTTAGTTTAAAGTATTGCCATATAGTCGATGGATTTGTTTGGTATTATTGTTTTCTATTTAGATATTTTTTAATATGTTCGTTTGTATTCTAGTTATTTACATTTTATATATTATTGTGGCCTTGAGGAAACCTATCATACCGCGTGAACTTGCCTAAAGTGCATTACATTTTTATATATTTTTGTATTTTACAATTTGGGTAAACCTAATAAATGTTTTTTATTTATATTATTCTTTTTATTAAGTTCTGTAATACCATAATTTGGAAACGTCAATAGATTTTTCTTAAAGCACCAACATTAATTAATAATAATAATAATAATAATAAATGACTTTATTGCAACATTAAAGAAAACATTACAAAAGGCGGAGTTGAAGTTGGACTTCCTATCTCAACCTAGGCATATCATAACATTCTTAACTCAGAACTAAAATTAAAATACATTTACTAACACTAAAGACAAATATAATTTACAAGACAAGAAAGCAATATGAACATTGAACAATAATAACAATAATGGACAAACCTGCTGTGGTCATTTATAATTAATTGTACAGAGAAAAATCTTCAAAATATCAACACTAAAGATTAAAGAGACTGAAAGAAAATTGTAATACAAAATTATAGTAATAATACACAAATATATGGGGTGGTTATCTATGACAATACATTATGATAGTGGTTAAACAGCAGGATGAGGTTATTACGAATCTAAAGCAAGTTTTGAATATTACTTTCATGATAAACTTTAAATCTGGGTCCAGAAATATTTTTAAATTCAAATGACACTTTGGTGACTAAAAGAACGCTCATAAAGAGCTGTTGTATGTTTAGGCGGTGTTATGAAATATTTATGCCTGAGATCTAAATTATGTGCATCAAATCTGAATTTAATCTTATCATAAAGATAATCAGGTGATTTCCTGCATATAGTATTATTAAAAAGGACAAGGCTATGAAGCAAACGTCTTTCTACCATGTTTAACCACTTTATCCCACGCAGAAAGCCCTTTTAATGCAGTTATTTATGTGCTCTGTAAATCTCAAGTTGCTGTCCGTTGTGATTCCCAAGTTTTTTGCAGAGTTGCAGACACTAAGAGTTTCATTCTTCATTCTGACGTTTAGAAGATCCCTGTTCCGAACACAGCACTGCTTTCGACCAAAAAGCAAGAGCTGGGAGTTCACGGGATTGATTTATGAGTCAGTCTATTGTTAGGTTCCTCAATACCATCAGGACCAAAGGACAAATACAATTGTGTATCATCAGCATAAAAATGCACTGCAGAATATCGCAAATACGTCTGAAGTTGAGATGTATAAATTAAAAATAGTAATGGGCCCAATATTGACCCTTGGGGTACATCACAAGTTAAGCCCAATATCCCCGATATCTTCCCATTTATTTTCACCGCCTGCCCAAGCGACTGCCTTTTATCTGCAAGGTAAGAACGCATCAAATGTTCCGCACCTTCCTCAAAGCCAACATAGTTCAAAATTGCAACAAAAGATTGTGATTGAGGCAATCAAAGGCCTTTGAGTAATCCAGAAGGACAAGTCCAGTTAATTTACCGCGGTCTGATGCTTCCAGAATGTCATCCGTTACAGTTGTACAGCTGTAATCTTTTCGGTAGCCAGACTGAAAGGCAGGAAGTATTTGATTGCGTGTAGCATGCTCTCTTACTTGGGCCTCCAAAACCCTTTCAATTACCTCAGAGAGGGTTGGTGTATGCTAATTGGCCTTAAGTGTTTGAGTTCACTGGGTGAGTTCACCTTAGGGAGAGGCAACACATGTGCTGTTTTCCAACATTCGGGAAATGTACTGGTTTCAATGCAAAAGTTTGTAATATGAATAATTATTGGTATTATATGGGGACAGCAGCGTGTGAGCATTGATAAACCGATCCCATCACAACCAACAGCCGCGGATTTGATGGACGATATTGCCTTCTCCACCTCCTCTCCTGTTGCCAGTTTAAACCTAAATTTAGCAACATTATTTTTTGTATTATTCAGATTGAAGTTTAGAGTATATAAATTAGGGGAACCGCACTGAGCAACATTTGCAAAAAAGTTATTTATTTCATCTGGGGTACCCAGCTGTTCTGGTACTACTTTCTTAGCTTGAGAATAAGCATCTATATTCTTGAGCAATCTCCAATTATCTTTTGGCCCATTATTCTGAATACCGTTCTCAAGATAGGCTCGCTTTTCCCTCACAATAGCTGAACACACAAAGTTTCGAAGCTGACGGTAAGACTCCCAATTTTCAGGTGTCTTTCTCTTTTTATATTTTGATAATGTCTTGTCACGAAATGACATACTAAATTTTATATTTTCTATTAACCACGGGGCTCGTTTTTTGGTGATTCGAAAAGTTCTTTGAGGAGCATGCAAGTTAAATAGCTCTGTTATGTAAAAGTTAAAAGTAGTTATCTTTTGGTCAATGGTTGGTAATTAAAAAATATCATTAAAGGGCACATTTTGAAGATCGCTATAAAAAGCAGTTTGGTCGAGATACCGATAATCTCTACACGTAGAAAAGAATGGCTTAGGTTTAAAAATCTCTACACACAAGAAAATTATCACAGTTTAACAAGTTTTTACAGGTATTCTCTTCAAACCCGCCGAGAAAGTCTCTCAAAGTATCGCGCCCTGGTGGACGATAAATTAAACCTAAAATGGTTTTTGTGTTTTTTATTTTGAAATTCACCCAAATCTATTCGGAATATTCTGTCTTGCAATCATTAATCTCTAAAAACCCAATTGAATTTTTAACATACAAATGAACTCCACCGCCACGACCAGTGACACGGTCCTTCCGCACTAGCCTAAAATTTGTGACATTTACTGCCTCATCTGCAAATGCAGGACTTAACCAGGACTCAGATACTGCCAAAATGTCAATATCATGATTTAAAATATAAACTTTAATATCATTAATCTTAGGTAGAACTGATCGCACATGTATATGAGCTACATTAGGTTTCTATTATTAATCTTATTACTTAAATTCAACTGTGGCATTTCAGTTCTGTGTACTATAATAAATTTTACTTCTAAGTCTATCAACAAAGTACTTAAGCGATGTACAATCAGAATTTCTTACCCCGTGATCTGTAGCATAATTTAGTTAATATTTTTATTTTTTATCATACTGTTTATAATTGTATTTTTTATCATGCTGCGATTCTAGGTACTATAAAAGTTTATAAAAAAAATAAGAATAATTTTTCTTTATAAATAAGTATTCTATTTGTAACGCAATTCGTAGTTCAAAATGAAATTGAAATACTCGCCTCGGTCTTGAACCGCGTCTGATTAATATTTTTGTAGGCAGGTACTATATACAGCCCCGGAGGTATATTTAAATGGTCTGAACAATCCGTATTCAGATCCTAAGGCAGATATATGGTCACTTGGTATTTGTTTGGTAGAGCTAGCGTTAAATAAATTACTGTGGAGTTCTTTAAAGCTGGGACAAAGAGTCAGAAAAATCTTGAGCATGCTGCAGGCCAACACCTCAATTTTTGAGAAGATCGCTAGGGAGCATAATTGTCTTGATCAGTATTTGGTAATGTATAATTTATTATCACTTTTCTTAAGTGGACTATGGAGGGAATAACACTATAAATTTCCCTCTTAATTAAAATAGTATTAAGTGTATACACTCTGATATACCTACAGAGTTTATGATGAAGATTGGATTGGAATGAAAAGTCAAAAAATGCAGTTTACATTTCAAGACAATCACTAAAATCTGAAACAGAGACAAACCACTAACAAAGAGTTAACAGGAAGAATTTACTGAGCTATAACGAGAGTCCTGCAAGATGCTCGCATTTTGCGGGATCGTCCTTTCCTTTTGCAAGCTGTCCAGCATTTCATGCGGATTCAAACCATGTACCTTGATGTTATGATAGCATACTGGAGTTGACTTGTATAATACAAGCCATTAACATTTTGTACATAGTTCTTGTATATAATGTATATGTTGTATCTAGTGTGCTGTCTTTTAGAATTATGACCTTCTGCTCCCTGAGGGCAATTCAAGTAAGGTTTTTTATGTAACTTTTCCTTACATAAACAGCCCGAAAATATATTACACACCTAATAAAGTACTACGAAACTCCAGCTCCGGCCAACTAAAGAAATAAGCGACGTTGAAGGGTATACTCCCATGTAACGATCAAGCTTCCAGCAGTACTGCTACCCTTAGTTTTTTTTTAAGTAGGCTATAAGAACAGCCCCCTACTGGTGTCATACAGGTTGGCCACGACGTTGAAAGAACAACGTCAGGCGTAACAACCAGTAGTAGTAGATAGTATAGTATAATATAGTATCTAGACATGCTTATACTAAGCTTTGCAGTTGTCCTATATAAATAATCGAAGTAAATTATATCATCATAGGTTCCGCAAAAATTTTCAGTTTGAATAGCAAATTTACCTTTTTGTCCTTTTTTTAACGATATCGATTATTTTGCTGTATCGATATGAAGAATCCCATCTTTACAGAAGCCGGAACCTTAGTCCCTTCCGATTTTAAGGCCTGGCCTAGCTTAAGAAAAGAAAAGGGAGTTAACGTTTGCATAATCGATTTTCGAGACCGTTCTCGGGAATCACTGAGTCGTTGGCGTCTCTGGCCTCTGTTTAATCACCGGCGTAATACGATCTTTTACTGTCCTACGCCATTATACTATATTAGCCGCTTCTGATTGGTGGGTTAACGTCACTCTAGAGTACTGTTAACTCTCCACGCATGGCCCTCCGCTCGCTTCACTCGCTCCGGGGCGCAACCAGACAAAACTAACCCAAATTTACAAAAAGAAACAGACATAACCTTTAAAAAATATAGAAAACATGTATTGGCCTCGACGAGAACTGAACTCGGGCCGTCCGTATTGCAAACACAGAATCTGACCACTAGACCATCTAGTTCTGGTGGAACAAACTGACTTAATCCACCAATTAGAAGCGACAGGTATATATCATAGTGGCGTATGACTGGAAAGGATCTTAAAAAGCTAATCATCGTTTATTAGTCACTGTCAGTTGAGTGGCACTAGTTGTTTGTTGTTTTATTCGGCATCGATTGCTGTTTGAGTTTGCGGTTTGTTAAACGTTACCTAATCGAAGAAAAATTAGAAGAGTGGAAGGAACAAAAATTTGAACCTGGTAAGAGATGGATCGAAGTATTTAAACATTTTTAGGAACAAGATATCTTATAATTTTTTTTTTAAAATCGTGTTCTTTGAGTCTGCCAGGACCAGGCACAAATGCGGTAACTGAAAGAATATTCAAATAAAATATGGACGATCGAGAAAATGCAGTCAAGCCTAGATACATTAAAAACCCTCTTATTAGTTAAATACAATATGCCATATAACTAACAACAATTTTATGAGTATATTAAAAATAATGACAATTTTTTAACGAAAATTCAGCTCAGAGAAATATGTTTAAAAAATTCAATATATATATTGCGTATTTTTTTATTTCTTAGTATGGATAATTATTAATTTATTAAAAAAAAATAGTTTTAAAAATTTTATTTTATTCTTTGGTGAGTTTTAAAAAAAATAGGGCGTGGCACCGAAAAAATGCGCATTGGCTACTTCTGCCTCTATCTTTTCCGTTCTTCCGTCCCGCATTGGTCAACAAAAATTCTGGTCACCTTATCTCTGATCCACATTAATTTGCGAAGAAACAGACAGCCTTCTTCTGAAGAAGGAACAAAATATTCAGCAGCTGTCGGCTACTAACACCCCAAATTGGAGTCTCATATCTGAGGTGTGATTCAAAAAGGGCAAAGTAGACTCTTCTAAACGCGTCCTTTTAATTGCAAAACATCCTGACGAAAGCCTCCCACTCAATTTCAAAATGTGATCCTCAAACCGAAGTCCACCATGAATCAAAACACCCAAGAACCCAGTCATCGCTTCCTCCCGAAGAGGATCGCTCCCCAACCGCAAGTCGTGCATATAACACGTTAACGAACGTTAAAAGAAAGGCGATTGGCATCACACCACTCCTCAATCCTTAACAAGTCATTAGTGAATTTTTCCCTAAGTTGTTCAGCATCCCACTGTGTCGCGTCAGCAAAGAGTGTATGTTTTCCTGATATTTTATCCTCATTTACATAGATCAAGAAGAGAAGAGGTCTACACTCCCTTAGCATCAATATTGTTACAACGTTTATAGACAGCTCTATTAATCTTGAAATAGCAGTTTATTGACAACTCAATGCTATTTGAATGAGAATGAGAATAGAGTGAGTACCTATAAGTAACAATTAGACAAGTTAAAGGTCGATCTAATCCAGAAGGACTCATATATTCGAAAACAAAGGAAATTATCATTGAATCTAAAGAACAGGGCATGTGAAATTGAAGGTGATTACATGAAACAGATAAAGGATTATCAACTAAATCAAAATTTATCTAAACTAAGAGAGGAGAACAGGACACTGGGAGAAGCCCTGGATAAATGCACAAGAGACCTGGAGGAGGCAGGCAACAGATTAAAGGTTCTGACTGAAACGAAGGATTGCATGTTAACGACAATTCAAACACTAGAAGTGAAGAAAACAAAGTACTCTTGTCCGACATCCTGGAACTGAAAACCATTCTTAAAAATTCCCATACCCCAAAAGAGATGGCTGATAACTGCACTCAGACTGACAACGTCAATTGTGCACTAATAACTAATATAATCACGGCTGAGGACAAAAATTTAAGTATAATCCTCAACAACAAAGGTTTCCATTGTTGAAGACGACCAATTTAATGATTTTTTCTGCTCTGTAGCGGCTTCACTTTCGAATAAAGAAAATTTATATAATGACCATAGAAAATATTTAAAGAATGTGTCCGTCAGGGATTCCTTTTATTTTGCACCTACCGATACTTTGGAACTAAGAGCAGTTCTTGGGCAAATACAGAATGGTAAAACATCGGTTTGGGATGATATTTCTGCAACAGTATTGTTGAAGCTCCCGGATTTGGGTTTAGAACGTCAATAGATATTTTTCTTAAAGCATCAACATTAATTGTATTTTTTATCATGCTGCATTTCTAGGTACTATAAAAGTTTAATAATAAAATAAGAATAATTTTTCTTTATAAATAAGTGTTATATTTGTAATTCAATTCGTAGTTCAAAATGAAATTGAAATACTCGCCTTGGTCTTGAAACGCGTCTGATTAATATTTTTGTAGACAGGTACTATATACAGCCCCAGAGGTATATTTAAATGGTCTGAACAATCCGTATTCAGATCCTAAGGCAGATATATAGTCACTTGGTATTTGTAGAGCTAGAGGGGGTCTTGGTTGAATGCATTAATTTGTCTTTTCTTAGTGGATCAGTTCCATATTTAAGGGTGGTGATGGGAAATGTCCTTCACACTATAGACTGATTGTTCTTCTGCCCACTTTATCGAAGATCGTTGAGGATATTTCCGAAACAAGAATGGTCTCCTTCCTGAAGGTCAGTAAAATATTGAGCCCTAAACAGTTTGGTTTCCAGACTGCAGAGGGGACGAGGGATGCAGTGTTTGCATTTTTGGAAGATCTATACTTGAAACTCAACGATGGAAAGGCCGCCGCAGCAGTGTTCTGTGATCTGTCGAACGCTTCCGACTGTGTGGACCATGAAATACTGCTGTGGAAGCTTGGGTCTTATGGGTTTCAAGGGATATCACTGAGCTAGTTCAAGTCTTACCTAACGGAAAGACTTCAGAGTGTTTCTTTTAATCAGTGCAGTTCTGAACAACAGAAGCTGGACTATGATGTGCCTCGGGGATCGGTTCTTGGCCCGATACTATTTTTAATTTATATTAATGATTTCTCGGGTCTGGACATCTCTGGACAGTTCACCCTGTTTGCGGATGAGGCAACCATTCTGTGACATAATAAGGATGTCACGGTACTCGGCCAAACTGTCAACACTGACTTGGCAAAGATTAAGCAGTGGTGCGATGCAAACGGCTTGGCACTCAATGTATCGAAGACTAATGTGATGTCCTTTGGATTAACTTGGATGCTGTGAGTTTGAAGAGTGAGAGCTTGAATAACTTGTCGGAAAATAAATTTTTGGTTATTTTTATCGATAGCACACTTAAATTTGAGGGCCACATAAACAAGCTTAGTTCGAGGCTCGCTTCAAACTGCTATGCAGTTCGAGTCATCTCAAAAAATCTGGATGCTCACATGGTTAGGAATTCATACTTTTCACTGATCGAGTCTCATTTGAGGTATGGGATTTGTTTTTGGGGAGTATGTTCAAGGCGACTATTTGATAGCTTGTTTGTTTTTTTTTAAAGGACGGTTAGATGCATGTGTGGAGCCCGTCCGAGAGATTCGTGTAAACCACTTTTTCTTATGCACGGTATACTAACAATGCCGTCCATGTTTATTTTGGAATCTTGGAATATAAGTATTAAACAAATGCTGTACGTCATTATCCCACTAGCAGTGCTGCTAATTTACCGTTGCCTATACCCACTTCTACACGAACAAAGAACTCTGTCATTTATAACAGTAGGCAACTATTTAACCACTTACCCATGCACTTAAAGCAAATGCAGAATGATAAGGGGTTTAAAAGGGGAGTTAAAAGATTGCTTGTTTCCCGAGCCTATTATAGCGTAGCCGAGTTTCTTGGGGAAAACTTTTTAAACTTAAATGTATTTCGTAATGGTAAACGTTCCTATTATGTATCTAGATGTAGTTCGGACATATTTGTATATCTGTTGTTTTATTTTGTTTTGTATCTATTATTTTGTATTTTGTATCTTAGTGCTTTGTCTATAGGAAATGTTATTTCTTGGCAATAAAGCTTGATTGGTTGATTGATTGACCGCAAGGGATAAGTGCATTCCAAACAATGTGTTATGATATGGAATATGGATATGGAAAAATTTTATATGATTCATTAAAAAATCAAATGATAGACTCTGCTTCTCTATGTGTTGTGTGTAGGCCTGGAGCTTCTTTTAGGGAAATTTCATCAAGTTCGGACTGTTACATAAAAGAAAATGACTTCGTCATACTGATTGTTAATCCTTACAATCTTCCAGTTTCCTTGCATGATGTTACATACCTGGCAAATAAATGTTTTATGTTAATTTAGTTATATGCACTTCTCCTACTGAATATAAAATTTGAAACTCAGATAAGGCCATAATTCGTTATGTTGCCAATTTGAAGATATTAAACACTAATATGACATTGTTGATTTAAGCAAGTATTTTAAATTCAGTGATTTTGTAAATTGTACTTATTCCTTAAAAAATAGAGATTTATCTAAAGTAGCAAAAATCTTGAAAATGCAATAATTGGCTTTTAATCTAACGTTAAGTATAACTGTAGTTTAATACATGTCCGACGGAACTCAAATTCATAATTATCAGAAAGCTCGCTAATTTGTCCAACAAGCAATCGGTAAGTGATTCTTTTTTAGTGATGAGCCCTCTTCTTCTTCAAAACAATACAGAGTTAAGTTAAAAAATTAAAATTTGTTCTTCTTGCTACTACTTAACATTCAATCAGTCAGAAATAAAATAGACGAATTGTCTATACTCCTTGAAGACCAGAATGGCTCAGAAATCTTACTAATTACTGAGCATTGGTTGAAACCTACCATGTTGTGTTCCTGGTTACTTCACGGTTTCTGTTTTTACGCGTGAAAATTCAATTCACGGCGGTACTGCAATCCTGGTCAAACAAAATATCTGTGATAATTTTATTGTTGGTCCAGTATCGAAATACAATGCGCTACTGGTCGAGAAAGAATTTGAGTTCTCCATACTTTATATAAAAAAATTTAATATGTATGTGTTGTGTATGTATAGACCTCCGGGCTGTGATCTGACTATCTTTTTTTCAGAGACTTGACAGTCTCTTGTGCAGTTTCCGGTACATTCTAGACTGGCTTTGGGGGGTGACCTAAATATTAATTATGATGTTGAATCCTCTTTACACACTCAAACATTAGACAATATATTTGGGTCCTCCAATTTACAAATGCATGTAACCAGTCCTACGCGCATCACTCAGAATCGCTCGTCAATTTTGGATTATTTCTGTACAAAATTTTGATATAGAGGATGTGAGGGTTTTGTCAGCAGTGCTATCTGATCATGAGGCTGTTTTAGTTGGGTTCCCGCTAGGGGTTGATCGGATGAAAGGGAAGTGGAGAATGGGTAGAATATTTAGCACCCAAAATTTTAGAACCATTGGCATACAATGCGCAGCCGTACAGTGGGACCATGTTACGTATTCTCCCGGTCCACTAAGTGCATTTCACCACGAGCTGACTACCCTTTTTAATAAAGTCTTCCTGATTAAAAAATTAAAGCGTAAAAAGGGTAAACCCTGGATAACATCTGCTATAAGAGTCTCCTCTAAAAATTTGCGCAACAACTTTTTCGTATCGTATTTTAATTCATATAAACAGAGTTACAGGAAACCCATTAGGAATGCCTAGGATTTATATTATAAACATCGTTTTTCAAAAGCTGGGAACAAGACAAGAGAGAACTGGTCTATCATAAATGACTTAAGAGGCAGACACGCCTCGTGCTCTGGTGCTGTCGACGTGACGTGACGAATGGTCTGAATGCTCTTTATTGTTCTGTGGCGGAAAGAATGACTTCTAACATGGAGACTGGTGGGCACCCTTTGAATTATCTTAGCGAGGCGAACGTTCCCTGCAGTTTTTACTTTCGCCTCGTTGATGTGACTGATTTGAGTTCGATGGAATGTCCATTGGGGTGTTTTTAATTCAGTCATTGGGGATTTTTACCTGGAAAAAAGTCGGGAAGTTTTGAAAATTTCCAGGTTTGTCGGTTTCGGGATCCCTAACTAAAATCCGTAAAATGCACAATTCGACACTTGCCGCCGGCGCCGCCATCTTGCCAAAATCGGCATTTTGCAGATATCTCGAAAACTATGCATTTTTCGAAAAAAATATGTAGACATCAAAATTAAAGAAGATAAAATTTCCTACAAAAAAGGTTTTATGAAAATTTTCGCTAAAGGTAACTGTTTAGGCACAAAATCCCTGGAAATTTTACAATTTTGCGTAAATTATCATATATAGCCGATTTTTCGAAATCAAATGTATAGTATGGTTCACTAAATTTTTTTTTTTGAGGCATTCTACAATTTTGTCATGAAACAGTGGCGTATCATTAATTAGCTCAAGTTATTAATTTATGAATAATTAATTTTAATTATTGAAAATGCTGTACTTGTTTCCACCCCACCCAAGAGTACATGGCGCGTTTTTTTAATGTGGTTTCCCCTGGGGCCTAATCCACTTGGTAAATAAAAACCCTAAACTTATATGCACAAGCCCGACGGACCTGTCTCATTGATGTCAAAGTCGATTGTGCCTGCTATGCTGGGCTCAGGATGGTCTTTCAATTCGTCGAACTCTTCATCTTCAGCCACCAGAGGAATATCCACAGACAAATCTAACTCATCTTCATCGGATTCGTCGAGTGACACTTCAGTGACGTTGTCGCAGGATTTTCCATTGCAGTATTCACAAATTATTGAACATTTTAATCCTGCTTTTCTGCACCCGCAAGCTTTACCACAGTTGTTTGTCTTGCATTTACTGGATAAAAATGACAATAAGGAATTTGGAGCTGGATCTTTCAACGCTGTTACTGGAATAATGCCTGTTCTTGTTTTCTTCCAACCCCATTCTTCGGCGTCTTTGGTACAACCATACCATTGCTGAACCTGGTGGTAAGTTCGCAATGAATGCTGTCGTTGTAGGTGGTAAAGACGCCAAATTAAATTTACTTTTTGTTACCGATTTCACAAAACAGTGGTATCGATATTTATCCAGATTTATGTTATCTCTGTCTTTGCATCCATAGAGAGCAAGAAGAAATTTATCACCTGCAATAGCAACTTCGTCAGCGGTGGCATGCTTGTTTTGAAATGCTTCTATAGAAGCTTGTAAGTCTCTACGTTTTTCAAGAGTTGTTAAAGTGTTCCGCTTCCCTTGGTTGAATAAGGCCGACGTCGTATCACACCCACTATTGCGTGGAGGAACAATATGTTGTCCTTCACCGCTTCGACGCCATTTAAACTCTGCGACGAATAGATGCTGTCGACTGTTTTTCCTCTTCCAGGCTTCAGGAGGTATACATTATGGTGAGCCTTGCACAGTGCTGTCAACAGAACAATGAGGTCGATATCCTCTCCAACAACGACAACGTTTTCATATGAAGATGACATCTCGATTGCCGTATTTATTATTAATGTGTCTGCGTCTTCTGTAGCCTGGATCACTGTGAAGTGCACTTCTTCAAATTTCCTTTTCAAGATGGATATAGAGCGACCTTTGTTTGCATCGTTTGATAGGAAATTTGTCTGTGAGACTGTGAGGGTCATGGACTCATGAAACAAAATATCTGCTGTACTTTTTTTTTGTGATTCTCGCTGTCGTTCTGCGCTTTTCGTGCTTTTTTTCTGCAGCGTCTGTAGGGTAGCCATCGAAAACAACAACCCCGCATTTGACTGATAGTGTCTTTGTACATAATTTACGTAACTGTTGCAAATCGAATCAAATGCTTCATTTCGGCTCCAAACAACTCGATGCAACAAGTATCCACCGTCATTATGTACACTTTGTTAGGTCCAAACTCAATGTCTGTAACTGGCGAAAAAGCTTTGTACAGTAGGGATTTCGCTGTTTTTCGCATTCCGGCTTCAGAAAACAAGGACAATGGGTACGGAGCCAACTCATACTGTAGATGCTGTTCAAGTTCTTCATCGCTCTGTTTTGCAACACAAAGTCTCTGGAAAATGAGTAGAAGGTCAATGGGCACCACTTTATCATCACTACGAATACTCGAATTCACTGCTCCCAGGGGCAGTACTTTGTCTTTGCGTCTCAGAACCACATCACCAAAGTTTTTCCCAATCATATTATTTATTCCAACTTTCCCAATTCGCTCTGCATCAAAACAATTTATTGTTTGATCTCCAACAACGCCTGAGGCAATGGACAATATTTCGTCGACGTCTGGGAAAGGTGGGTGTTGCGCCAAGCCAAAGCAACATCTTTTCCACATCATTGTCGTCTCGAGTAATGCGTGAATTTTTCATATCCACGTGTTGTTCTACAGATTGCAAATACGTTGTGCAGATCACCATTCCTAGTGTCCACCTTGAAAACGCTATCTGTTATCCCTCGTCCATGTGTGAGACCACCAATAGATTGGGCATCAAGGTTTGTTCAATGGTCATGTTTGTCCAAATACCTAACCAGAATTGTTGCTGCGTCTTATTGTGAAAAATCCGCCGCTTGTAAGTTTTTGGTATTCATCAGGTGGCATTTTCTCCTGTAGGGATAACATGTCTTGCAAATATAAATTACCAGATTTCGCATAATTATGGTGGCCGCTCGCGTGAAAGTATGGGAGCATTTTCTGAGCTGTCTCCAGGTGGAGTTGCCAGTTACCCATTTCTTTCTGCTTCTATAAACTGCTTCACTAGAGTCACCATTTTAAAATATTGCACCCAGAGTTTCGCGGTTGGCCCATCGCTTTCTAGTTTTGTTAGTGCCTCTTGAAATTTTCCGGTGATTGTTTGAATTAGGTCTTGGTAATGTGTTGAAAAGATCGTGACTTTTATAACAGGTTTCAGCAGGCAGATTAGGTTTCTCTAATTCTGGTGTGCGTTTTGTTTCGTTTTGCTTATTATGAGTTCCTTATTCCAAAGCGAATAAACTTTAGTTATAAAATATACCTAGCACAGGCTAGAAATGTATATCTGTGCGTGTGTCTTTCCGGTTCATCATAAGCTCAAAATATTACGAGAATTCATAACAAATATGTATGTAGATAGATAAAGCAGTTTATAGAAGTTAACGAAATATGTTGTCATAAATTGAGCTCTTATGTCTAAACGGTTAACTTTAGCGAACATTTTCATAAAACCTTTTTTATATGAAATTTTATCTTCTTTAATTTTGCTCTCTACATATTTTTTCGAAAAAGGCATAGTTTTCGAGATATTTGCAAAATACCGATTTTAGCCTCCATCTTGGCAAGATGCCGGCGCCGGCGGCAAGTGTCGAATTGTGCATTTTATGGATTTTAGTCAGGGACCTCGAAACCTACAAACCTGGAAAGTTTCAAATCTTCCGGACTTTTTTCCAGGTAAGCCCCTTTTTTGATCGCCAATGACTGAACTATTTAGAGTCTTTCAGAATCAGCTTTGCTTTCACTCGCGAGTGCGATTAACGTTTCTTTTCAGACCTGCGATTTTCCTTCCTGCTTGAAACAGACGATTGTGATCCCTTTGCATAAGGGGGTGACTGCGAGGATCCATCTAATTTCCGTCCTATATCACTGCTTGTCACCCTTTCGAAGGTGGTTTCGAGCTGGTAAAATCGCGGCTGGTTAATTTTCTATCGGCATTTAATAATAAATAATAATAATAATAATAGATGCTTTATTGTCAATAAATTTTCCAATTTGTAGACAAAGCTAAAGCTAGAGTACAAAACATATAAGAACACAAATAGAATTATACAATAAAAAGAAAAACCTAACTATACAAAATTTTATACAATTGTGCAAATTGTACGTGGTCAAAATATTATTTAAAATATTAAATATCAAAATATTTTCATCAAATCCTAAACACTAAACACCAAACATTATCCATTAAACATGAAATCATTAAACCAGTGTGTAAGATGCTCAAAATTAAGTATTAATTAAAAAAGTCGTTGACTGCGTAAAAGGCTCTCTCCAGTAAGTATAATCTCAAAGCTCTGCGAAATGCATGAAAAGATGTTATTGACTTCAGTTCAAATGGTAGATAATTATGCATTTTTTTCGCATTGTACAATATAGAGCTTTTAATTAACTCTGAGCGTGGGGTTGGCAGATAAAGATCATGCTCCGCATTCCTAAGTGGATAGTTGTGAAATGGCCTATCTGGAATGGCAGATGCGGGCTTGCGGAGTAAGCAAACCGATTCAAATATGAATATGGAAGGAAGAGTTAATATTTTAAATCTTTTAAAGTAATCCTGGCAGTGAGTTCTACTGTTTAGTTCCAGTGAATATCGAACAGCTCTCTTTTGTAATTTGAAAATACGCTCAAATTGAGTCCCACAAGACGTACCCCAGAATGGAAGGGCGTATCGGAGGTGCGACTCAAAAAGTGCATAATAGACTGTTCTAGCAGTTGACACATTAAGCTCCCTGGAAACAGTTCTTAGCGCAAAACAGGCAGAACTTAATTTTTTTGATAAGGCATCGATGCGCAAGTCCCACTTCAAAAAGGTTGTCCACAACAAGCCCCAAGAATTTCACAGATTCAACGACGTCAATAGTGGTGTTATTAAGTAAAAAAGATTGCAACGTACAAAACAAAACAATATGACAAAACTTTGGTTTTAGAAACGTTGAGGCACAGGAGATCAGAATCGCACCATGATTTAATGGTGATTAAGTCGCTAGATACAGCTCTGTGAAGCGCCGTAATATCCGGGTTGCTCCAAGTGAAACTAGTATCGTCCGCAAAGAGACAGATGCTAATGTCCAGACAAGCAATGTCGTTGATAAACAGCAGAAACAAAATGGGGCCTTGTACTGAACCCTGGGGTACTCCACAATCTATTGGCCTGCAAGAAGACATTGACGTGTGCAACCCTCACAATCTGACTTCTGTTATTAAGATACGACTTAAACCATTCGAGAGACACTCCTCTGAATCCGTAGTAATGCAATTTGTTAATTAAGATATTATGATTTGCACAATCGAAAGCTTTAGAGAAATCACAGTAAATGGTTGCTGTAGAGTGATGGTTGTTCAGGTTGGAGTATACATAATTAAAGAGGGAAAAAATAGCATCATTTGTGTATTTGTTACTTAAAAATCCAAATTGATGGGTAGTAAGTATTTTATATTTAGAGAGAAAAGATAGAAGCCTTTTATAATAATGTGGGAACGAGTGCAATTGGGCGATAGTTCGAAGCTTGGTCTTTATCTCCTCCTTTATCCAAATTAATAATTATTGCCGACTTGTTAATTAAAGTAGTAAGATGGTGTTGGGAAACACCCCAACACGTGTATAACTTTCGTTTTTCACCGTATAGTTTGGTGATAACACCCTGTATGTATGTAGTATGAACGAGCCATAATAGATCCATGAATAGATTTATTTAACCCCAGGTAAAGAGAAATTTATGCATTTAAATCAGCCTATGTCAGTTCTTCACGACCCCTTAGTCCCAACCTTGATGGAAGATCCCTTAGTTCGAATCTGTACACCAGTACTGTCAGTATAATAGATTACAATATAGCAACTTTTCACTCGTAAAGGAAAACGTTTGTAATCGTTTTCAATTTAATGTATCCTTGTCTCAGTCTGTGTTGTGTGAGCAACCACGTGTCAAATAAAGAAAGAAAACAGTTTCTACCCTTACAGTCTCAAATGAATTCGGTATGTGCCGCCGCCCACTTTTTATTATGTGGATTTGCCGCTAGGCGGCCAGCTAGAAGCTCGAAGAAATTAGTTCAGTCAGTACTCTGCTAACACTCCACGTTGCTAGATCGGT
>MU183576.1:168703-199741 GCA_016904865.1 Pissodes strobi
TATTTGTAGAATATCTAGTGTACCTCAGTTATCTTTGTCCAAGATTGGACAAAGACCTCATTTGGGCAGTTTAACCCAATTCCTCGAAGCCAGAAAGATAGCGTCTCCTTTGGAAAATTGAACGTAAGATGGCGGATTGACATTCCTGGTCGAATAATTTCTGCAAGCAAGGTGAAAGCGGGATGTTATGGTTTCCGTAAAACAAACAAAGGTTAAGTTGGAAAGTAACTAGTAAAATCTCTCCCTGTTGAAGATACAGGTAAAGCAGTCAAAGTTCAAAGGTACGATGTGTGAACGTTGCTAAGTTGGAGATCTAAAAGCATTAAAATAAGAAAGATAAAAAAACTCAGTTTTAAATCAAACAATCAAGACTTTTTAGTAGATATTAATAATTAAGAACCTTTTGTAATATTAGTTGTATGTGTAAATGAACGAATGCTTGAAATTAGTCTAAGAATTGTATATATATTTCTATTTTTCATATCAAATGCAATTTACACCTGCATTATTAAATTAAATCAAACCGAATACATGTTTCAGTTCATCCTATAGATATAACCTCATCACCCTATGGTAATACAGTTTATTAAAAGGGGTTAATTAATAATTAAGATACCACCCCCTCCTTTATGGTTTTAAGCAATAGAAAATCAATTGTTTATCCCGACCAGATGGCTTCAAGAAACTCGAAAAAGAAAAAGCAGCAAAACTTTATAAGCAACCGGGTTGTTTATTCATGGAATGCACTGGAAGAACAGACAGTGACAGCCCAAAGTGTCAACGCATTCAAGAATAGACTGGACAGGGAACTTAAGAATAATGCAGTTAGAATGATACACTACAGTGCATAAACAGTTAAACCTGCACAAACACAAAAAAAACATACTTAAATGCAGCAATAGCTTCATCGGTTTTTACCGCCTGCTATTGGACAAATTACAGGATTATTTACGAGGCCCTCAAGATCTATAATCGTTTGGGCATGGAGTGCAAACGGTTGCCATACTCGCGGTTTCGGAGGAAAGTTAAGAGTGTTTTGGTGTCTTATTACAGCCTGGAGGAGTATTATAATGATAGTTGGTAGTTGTTTTGTCAGGTATTTTTATCATTTGTATTTTTATTTGTATTTTTATTGTATCTTTCTTCCTATATTTGTTCTCACTTAATTTTTAATTTTATTTTTACTTTATATTGTATTATATTACTTGATCTTATTTTTTATGCATAAAGAACTGCTTTGTAGACAAGAGATTTGTTCTTCTTACAATAAAGCACAGTTCGACTTTGCCTTTGACTTACTTTTACTTTTGAAATTATTCCCTAATAATCGTGCAGGCTACAGGTCTAATATTTGTATGGGGTCATAGCATTAGCCATGCTGTTCAGTATAGATATAAATATTTTTCGATATTATAGTAATAACGAGTATAGAAATAGAAAGCCGTATGATGGACAGATATGTGAAGCGCAAAATTGTTTTCTATGAGTAATAGAAAAGCATAGAAAGTATTTTTGAATAAAGTAAAGAATAACGAGCTTACTTTATTATACATATCATTTTTTAATAAAATATAAAATTAAGATAATTTTAATGTCATGAGTAGGTATATATTTATAAGGCGAAGAATTTGGCAGGTAGAACCTGCATAAATCGACTTGAAATATTTTTGTAGAACGGCCGTTGGCCTTAAAAAATATTAAATGAAAAACGTTTCTTAAAACCTAAATACATGTCATTTTCTTGTACTTTTAGGAATTACCTGAAGATTTAAGAGAATTAATTGAGGACTGCTTAAATATTTTCCCAACAAAAAGACCAACGTGCGAGCAACTTTTAGAAAAGAATTGTTTTGCGCATTTCAAAATAAAACCGCTGGAAAATATGAGCAAAATATGCGAACCATTTGACATTTTTACTATACATGAATTGTACTATTGGTGGCAGCTAGCGGGAGGGGATGTATTTCAGGAACTGAAGAGACAGGGACTTATTAGATCTAGTCCTCCAATTTTGTCTGTTCCTAGGTAAAATATTAATATATTTTTAGTTGCTTAGTCCATTACTTAGCATAAGCATGTGGATTAAGAAGTTTCCTTAAAAATTTGAGCCTTGGAAACTTAATATTTTCTTAGAGGGAAACCAAAATAGAATATCAGCTTCAGTGCTTTAAATAGAGTTCCTGAAACAGCATTTCATATTTTAATTATCGCCATTTGTTTAGATACATGCAAGTAATAAACACCATATAGGTAGCTTAATTCAATAATTATGAAATATTGACTTGTGAAAATGTTGACGGCACATTGACCTTCTATAAAATTTAACCGATCGAACTTAGAACAAAATGACAGAGAGTAATCGATTCATTGACACCAAATTCGGGTTTAACCTTAAGTGCCAGTTTTTTTTACTTACAGTATTTACTTAAATTTAATGATTTTGGTTGTACTATACAGAAAATATTATTTTATACTTCTAGTCTGGTGTTGATAGAAGGTACTATATTAGGCCAAGAACGAAACCCTTCGACCCTCTATGACCCTAGAATTGTACCAATGGCCTTAGATTCTCTCTATCAGCGCTTTGCCAATATTCCCTTTCCGGTGTTTTATCCCCTCATCCACTGCAAATCAGATATTATATCTAAAGCTGACCCACCTCCATATGATGCAACTGGATTACCTTTGATCATCAAGGAGCGAGATCCTGAATATCAGTTACATAGAGTGATTTTATTGAGACGACTTTTACACGTAAGTTTTAGCATTATTTATATATTTAAAACACTTACACTGACATTTCCTGAAGGGCTGTGGCCTGTGCATGAAAAATATTATATTATGGGCTTTACTTATAAAAACAAAACACTTATGGTATCGTTAAAAATTTAAATACAAAATAATTTATAAAAAATCTAAAGACGTTTCAGAATTTTTCGTAATTTTCATAAAATGTGAATTTACCTGTGCTATATAGTCTAAGGAATTTACTCATCACTATTTAAATATATACATATATGAACTAGATATATGCATCGCTAAGTTATCTAGAAATTTAGACTACTTGTAGCAGTGCATTTTTTTTGTATGGTAGTGGCACACACACTAAAGGGAGATCCTATAGCGCTCGACGAGCGGTGTGTGCGCGAAGATGTTGATTGACACGGTTCTTGAATAGTTGTAGGTTGTAATTAGGGGGAAACAGATGTCCTGGGAGTGGGTTCCACAGTGATGCAGTGCGCCAGACAAAGGAGTTCTTGTAAAGCGATGTTCTAGGTGTTTCCAGTTGTACGACGAACTGATGCGCTTTTGCCGTCTGTCGACTGTCTGACGGGCGTTGCCAGGGGCGGGATGAGGAGGGCCAAATCCTGGGAACATCTGCCGTGAAAGTATCTGTAAAACAGGGAGATCTCGGCCACATGTGTGCGGTGTTCCAGACTACCCAGATTCCGGGACGCCGACAAGACGCACAGCTCTTTTCTGAATGGAATCGAGCAGCTTTAGGGTTTGCTTTGGTGCGGCACCCCAGATGTGTGAGCAATATTCTAAGCACGGTCTTATTTGCGATTTGTAAAGCAAGAGCAACTGCTGCGGTGTATACAGTTTTTTATTGCGAAATAGCGCACCAAGCTTCTGGCAGGCTGATTTTGCGATGTTAGCAACGTGGTCATGTCAGGACATATTGCTGTTGACCGAGACACCCAGCATTCCGACTGACGAGGATGAAGGAATGGTCGATCCTGCCATAATGATGTCAGGGCCCGCCGTATTGGCCCTCTTGGTAAACGTGTCTGGTTGGGTCTTTGCCGCATTGAACTGGACCATTGGTTAATAATAATTGCTTTAATCTGCTCCTGTCTGCGGTGATAAGTCTCAGTCGCTGGTAAAGGTTTTTCTGATCTAAATTGGGAGACAAGGGTACTGTCATCTGCAAAACTGTAAACAGGATTATTCGTTTCGGTCGGCAGGTCATTGATATAGATGAGGAACAGAGTTGATGAAAGTATTGCGCCCTGAGGCGCGCCCGCGTTAATGGTGAATGTGTCTGAGTTGCGTCCATCAATTGCAACGTGCAGAGATCGGTTCTTGAGGTGTAACACGTTTTTCTTATTGAAGTTAAAAGTAAAGTTTTTTTATTAAAAACAAACCTAGCACCGGAGAGTCGAGTTTACAAAGCCCGGCTCCGGTAGTCGAGTCGTAGAGCGCCACCAGTTTTTTCCAACTAAACTGAAAAAGCTCCGCTGGTGTTGTACGGGGTTGCTAGGCGCGCGTATCAAACAAAGAAATTCAATCCTTAACTTAACAAGAAAACACAATCTATAGTTTAAGGAACAATCTATTTGCTACTAAGTCTTTTTTTTTTAAAACAAAGCAACAAATACTACAGTAAAAGTTTTGGCCATTTAAACGCAAAGGAATGTCAAATGATTATTAAAGTAATTAATAATAGTGGTGCAATATGGCGATTGTACGGAGACCAATTCAGTTGTTAACATTCGGTACTGTATGCCTTATACCTAAACGCTCTAAACACTACAATCCGAAGTGATCACTTTGATTTTACCTAAGCTTATTACATATTACATATATGTGCGCTAATAGCTGCACCAATTATAAATGTAGCAATAATAGTAGGTAGCGATAAATGGCCACAATAATTAAATCAATTGACCCGATAAATGAATAAAAAAAGGATAAAACTATTGAAAACTATCTTAAAGTTCGGCTGTCAATGCTTGATTTATATTAAAAAAAGGAAAATTAAGAGCGATTATATCAATCGGTCAAAAAAATAAATGAATAATTAAACTTGGCTCTTTTAAGGCACAATCTATAGTGCAAAATTCATTATAATTAATCACAAAAAAAGAAGAGATAATAATAAAGATAAATTCTTCTGTACGATACCCCTTTTGATCCGATTTACACTCAGTAGTTGAGGTAAGAAGTACCTCTGGTAAAGGCGCCGGGCACCTGTAGGTACTGCTATGGCACTGGCCCCGAGGGTAGAACTAGCAGGGGACTCGGTGATAAAATTGGCTGTGGTCTAGCCCGGAGATAGGTTTGGCCCAGAGATAGGATTGGCCCGGAGATGGGACCCTGTAATAACCCAATACGCATTAGACGAAGCCCCTTATTTTAATGAAAAAACTATAGCCCCCATTGCATAAATTTATTTTCTTCATAAAACAAATCCCCCCCAAAAGTTATCAATGGTCTTTCAATGACCATCAGCAAATAAAAAAAATACAGAAGGTACAAACAACTTGAATATAAAAAAAGAGATAAGCATGAATCACCCCTATAAGAAAATATAAACTTCCCCATATGATCAGAACTAAAATAAAAATTCAGATATGATAAAATGGAATAGATAAGATAACACATAGAATGCAATGCAAATGGCGGACAATGTACAAAAAAAGGTTAATGCAGATAAAGCAATTAAATCGTTAAATTAGATAAAAAATTGTAGCAATAATTACCTCGCTCGTGTGGGTTGCTGGAGAATCGACGGTCTCGATCTTGTACGACGAACTCGGAAAGCCTCTAGAAATAAGGGAAAAGAGCCATTAGCATCATGGCGTCCACGTTTTCACAAGCAATAGAAGAAAAATTAAATCCCGAGAAAATGCTTACCTAGTGCAGCATTTAAATCCCGATAAATCGTCGTGTCAAAACACAAACAGAAACCAACACAATATCCCCAAAGAAGGGTAGTATAAAATTACAATACTAAATGTTGAGTCACTATGACTGCACTAAAGCAAACCTTCTTTTCACCTCGAAGGGTATTTCTAAAACTCTATTCGTTTCAGTCAATTTGCCTTTCCACTACCACGAGATTAGAAAAAAAGGAACGTCGAATCAAGAAGAAAAAAATGCAGGGCCGAGAAATGCTTCACAATTCGATATGAGGAATAATTCTAAGATAATAAACGACTTAATTCTCGTTTATTATTGT
Organism: Pissodes strobi; assembly: GCA_016904865.1. Classification (NCBI taxonomy): domain Eukaryota; kingdom Metazoa; phylum Arthropoda; class Insecta; order Coleoptera; family Curculionidae; genus Pissodes; species Pissodes strobi. The sequence goes on from MU183576.1 coordinate 174,669, forward strand.
TGTAAAACGCTGGCGGCAGCCACAATTAATGAGCCGAAATTAAATTGTTCAAAAAATACTAGAAAATGTTCCCAAACGAAATGATAAACTTTTAAAAATCTAAATCGACAGCAGCAATTATGGGAAACAGCACATCCCTACTACCCAGTGCTGCCAACAGTACCAACCGAATATTGCGAACATTGCAGCAGGCCGCGTGGAAAGATAAATATAAATATCTGAAACCAGCCAGAGCCAGAGGTTCCAAAAAGTTTTATCAGAAGTTCTCAAAAGTTATGAAATACCGAAAATAAAATATGAATTTGACGGATCTAATGAAGCTTATTAAAAGCAGGTTTTATTAACACAATTCTTAAAAAATATAGAACGGTTTGCTGGCCGTTCTACGGTAATGTAATATAAATTAAGCATTTATTTAATTAAGTTATACTAATAACATAATGTCCTATTTTAGTGATTTGATCAAACCTAAGCGATCTGTGGTTTGCTTATCAACTGAAATAAATATAGTCACAAAGTGCCTGAGGGCTACATAAGAGAAAGGGATGATCAAAACAGCTACTCAAGGCCACAACAGTGTTATAAAAGCTAATACAAATCTATCGTTAACCTATATTTAAAATAAAATTAATTTACATTAATAAATGCGGCAACCTTAAGCTTATTGACAATAAATCGAATCAATAAATTTAGAATTAATTACCCGAGGAGTATTGGCCTCTTTTCGATAATTCTTACCGCAAAATACAGCATATTTTTTTGCTAAATGCAGCATATAAAATGAAATTTAAAATATTTTTCACTGGTCAAATCAGACTGTTACAAAGGAAACTGGCAAGCCAGCTGCAGAGAGAGGCTGGCAGTCCGAAAGACGGCAGTTTGTTGAGCAGTCCGTCATGCCAAACTCTGTCGAATGCCTTCGAAATATCCAACGCAATCGCTCGAGGCTCTCCGTAGTTCTCAATTGCCTTACGCCATATATGAGTGACATAGGCCAATATATCCTGTCGATCTCTCTTTGCGAAAGCCGTTGATTATCGCTAATTATTCTGTTGTTCTCAAAGTAGTAGTTGCTGATTGACTACACGTTCCATGACATTGGAGATTATTGGAAGCAAGGCAATTGGGCGATAGTTTGAGGGCGTAGTTTTCTTGCTTTTTTTGGAACAGATGGCACTCGAGCGACTTTCCAAGAAGATGGGTAAATCCCTTTTCCGTAAGAAAAAACAGGTGTTAGTTCGTTGGCACAGTTCTTTAACACGATGGCAGGTATTCCGTCCGGTCCTGATGCCTTTCGCGTATCTAGTTCTTTAAGGATTTTACGAATATCACTAGAATGTTCCGGTGTATCTGATTGTAATAACAGATCAAAATTTGGTCAATTACATACAGTGAGGACCAAACGTCCCGAATAAATTCGATTAAAATTCAAGTAATTCATTTTGATAAAAACGCTGAAACAAGTCTAGCTACTTACCAAATGCCGCATTTTTTGACACTAACGCCATTTATACAGGATGTGAGAGATATCAGATCATAAATATTTTTTTAATGGAACACCCAGTATATTATTGCATTTTTTGATTCACCGGAGCAGTCTAGACATATTTCATGTAGTATGTCCTGTTGCTAAAGTGGAAGGTTAGCGAGAAATTTTCGATTGAATTAAGAATCCGTTTGATTTATAAAAATGATTATAAAAAAATGTATATCAACAACGAAGTTTTTAAAACCTACTCTACTCTTGAATCAAGTAATTGCTCGAACTGTGCTCCACTGACTTCCTTACAGCAAGCAAGCCCCAACTCAAACTCTTCTACTTTATGTATCATTTCAGGCGTTATTAATTCAATGTCGTTTCTGATGCTAAACTTTAAATCTTCGATATTGTTGGGCTTGTTCCTATACACTTTATGTTTAATGTAGCCCCAAAAGAAAAAAAATCCATTGCAGTTAGGTCAGATGACCTAGCAGGCCACTCTATTTGCCCCATTCGCCCTATGCAATGACCTCGAAATACGTCATTTAAATATTTGCGCACCTCTCTAAGTCCTTAAAAAAACCAAGTATCGTTGACCTGTTAGAGTACCATCGAAGACATACGGTCCTATGACTCTGTCCCTCACAATACCGGCCTGAACATTAACACATTGTTTATACTGGGTGTGGCCTTTAACAGCCCAGTGTGGATTGGTGGATGACCACTAGCGATAATTTTGTCTATTCACCACTTCGTTCAGGCAGAAGGTTGATTTGTCAGAAAATATTATTCCATGGGAAAAACGATGGTCATATTGAAAATATTCATTAAGGTTTCACAAAAACTCTAAGCGACGATCTGTATCATCTTCATTGAGCACATGAATTAACTTTATTTTGTATGGGTGATATTTCTCTTTCTACAAAATCTTTTCTACAGATGATTTTCCAATTTCGTAATCTAACGCTAGCTCCTCAGTGGGTTTATGAAGATTTTCTTCAATGTCTAAAATAATATTTAATTTCTTGTCTTCTCAAATTCAAGGCCGACCGGACCTAGGAAGATCTCGTACGTGTCCCGTTTCTCTAAATTTCTTCTCAATTTTGCTGACGGCAGCCGTGTTTGAAAAGCGTATCGAATTCGTTTTTCAACTATAACATTTTCTGTCTCTCTCAACTGCGGACAGATATTATTATTTGAATGGCTGGATATTTCATATTAAATATTTCGGAAGGAGTCCTAGCACGATCACCACATCCTATCATTATTAACACATCTATTCTCTGCGTTTCGCTCAAGTTAACCATTTTGTTTTTGGAATATTCAATTTAGTTAGTGTAAGAAAAATGGTATTTGATAATAATTATCAGCCACAAAATGACAACTAATGACAACAGACGTGAACGACTGGTCTATTTAAATAATTGAACCAAATAGTATATTATATACTGCGAGACTGAAGTAGTTTTTTTAATCCCGAAGGTAAAGTTTGGGTTAGTTTACCTGAGGGATTAAGACTACTACTTCAGTCGCAAGGTATATACGATACTTTCCGTACTTCCGAAATTGAAACGTATACATAATATAAAAAAGCACATAGAAACCTTTACAACCATATAAGGTAACAGTTTACTATATGGGTGCACGCTAAATTTTGCGATTTTTGTATTTTAAACTGTTAAATCGACACAGTTGTGCATTTTAAATTGTTTTTTGATGGCTCAAACCTATAATTACCTCTGGCCTAATTGTTTACTATATGGGCGCATGCTAAATTTTGCGATTCTTGTACCTACCTTAAATTGTCAAATTCGATAAAAATGCGCATTTTAAATCGTTTTTTGACACCGGAAACCCATATTAACCAATATTTTTTATTATACAGGGAGTTCTAAATCATAAACCCAAGCTAACTCAGACGAACTAAAAGTAACCAATAATGGCTTAAATAACCAAGTTTAAAGAAAACCAACTAAAGCTAAGCAATTAACTAAAACTAAAAAACTATTTGAAGCTAACTAAAATTAGGCAAATCGAAAAAAGTAACTAATGCTAAACTAACCCAAACTAACCGAAATGATTCCGCTTTTATTTTCGTGGATATGAATTAGACTAACATAAATGAAAATTCATGGCAACCGCATAAATTTCAGTTCTTGAAATAGAGGCCTATAATGGTCCCTGTAACCAGCATTACCTAGAATGCGTACAATCCTTTTCTGAAGTCTGAAGGTATTCAACGCAGAGGAACTATTTCCCCACAAAAGCACCCCATAGGAAATTCTCGAGTGAAATATGCCAAAATTACAGCACACGAAAAGGCGTATCTCAAATATTTTGAATTTTTGGAAAAACTGGGAATCTTAACTTAAATTTTATAATAGAGAATTGTTTTTGTGATAGATACTCACACGGACATAAAATTACAGCCGCTGATTTTAAACCGGCTTCTCACAGCAAGAGTTTCTCTTGGGTCAAAATTTTAAAATGCACTTCCTGAAAAATATAGATTTTTGAGATACGCCTGTTTGTATTCAAGGCGACGATAATATGAATGTCTATCTTTTTATGTACTATATTAATAGATAATTTTGCATGGGAATGAAATATCTGGCAGCGTTAATATAGCGGAGTATTTTGATATGATAGGATTCAATAGGACATTATTATTTGGAATGATTTTAAAATGAAAACTAAAGCCCATATGCTGAAAACGCATCAAAACGGATATCTGTGAATTTTGAAAAATACTGATGGTTTGGAAAAATTCTTAAATAAACGGTACTAATTTCTCGCTTATTGGAATTTAAAAAAGTTGGAACATAGCTCCGCCACAGAACTGGGAAAAATTGGAAGGTCAATATTTTCACTAGTAAAGTGGCTTTATCTTATTTTCCCTAGAAAAACAAACAAGTGCATATTATTTGCCTTACTAATTTGTAAACAAGTACAGACATTGAAGGAAATCGTTGGAGCTGTATCCAGGAAAAACGATTTTTCTCCAGAGTAATGGGACTTCACCGATTTTTCACAGAAAAACGGGATAGTACGTATTATTTGCCTACTAAATTGTAAACATATAGAAAATCTAATGAAAATCGTTAAGACCGTTTTTGTAAAAACCATTTTTTTATATTTTTCTTTATATAAACTATCCTTAATTGTAAGGTTAAAGAAAAAATTATAAAACGTCTGGAGATATTGTCCCGAAACTCCTAAATCCCCATTTTGGTAGATATCGGCCTAACGGTTTTGGAGAAAAGTCGTGTGACGGACAGACACAATTTTGCTTTTTCAGAATTTTATGTTTTTTGGACTTTAAGGGTCCGTTCCAATAATAATTTGATAATAGTATCAAAATACTCCGTTATATTAACGCTGCCAGATATATTAGTCACATTCAAAACAATCTATTAATATAGTACATAAAAGGATAGGCATTCATATTTACAAATAAAAAAAGTCACGAGTATCACAGTACACGTGATAGAAGTGAATACTTCTTTATCGAGTCTCAACTTATTTTATTTATTTGAGCCGGTTCCAATACATTATATTCAATTTTAATAGATTTGGTTAGTCGTCCAATCAACTTTCGGTTAGTTTCACTTAGTCTCAACTTATTTTAGTCATTTGAACCGGTTTCGATACGTTATAATCAATTTTAATAGATTTGGTTAGTTCGGGTTAGTCGTCCAATCCACTTTCGGTTAGTTTCACTTAGTCACAACTTATTTTACTTATTTGAGCCGGTTCCGATACGTTAAAATCAATTTTAATAGATTTGGTTAGTTTAGGTTAGTCGTCCAATCAACTTTTGGTTTGTTTCACTTAGTCTCAACTTATTTTACTTATTTGAGCCGATTCCGATACGTTATAATGAATTTTAATAGATTTGGTTAGTTTGGGTTAGTCGTCTAATAAGCTTTCGGTTAGTGTCACTGATTCTCAACTTGTTTTACTTATTTGAGCCGGTTTCAGTAATTAATTTTTCATAAACCTTGTCGTGACGCGGCCTTGAAAAAACACTCATGAAACCACAGAAATATTCACTTCAAAAAAAGTTCAGTTATCCGGCCTTCCGTACTATTTTCTTAATAAGATATTAAATCAGTCAAAATGCAGTAAGCGCGCTCATAGAATTCTGGCTGGGGCGTGGATTGAAGGTCACCAAGCGCTTTTGATCAATATACACGGTGACGGTTGAGAGTTTGGATTCTCGTTATTTATTATTCTTGTGCTTTCACTTTAGTAATAGGACATACTACATAAAATGTATCTAGAATGTTCCGGTGAATTCAAAAATGCAATAATATACCATTAAAAAAATTATTAATTATCTGATATCTCTCAAATGATATGTGTTTCAGCGATTTTACCAAAATTAATTACCTGATTTTTAATCGAATTTATTCCGCCCTTTTGGTCTGCACTGTATGTGTATATTATTGATGTGATTTGTAGGGGTATCCATTCACAAAAGATCTTATTGTTGAGGAAGCTGAAAAAGATATTCCCCCACTTCTGAGGGGCGAGATTTGGGCAGCTTTGTTAAATGTAGGGGCGGATTATAAAACAGAATATCTCAGAATGGATAAATATACACATACTACAACAGATCGGCAGGTAAGTGTGAGATCCCAATGCAGGTAATTTTTAAAATTTTTAATCGTGAGCTAAAGGCTTGACTTTAAAAATATTATTACATTATCTACAAGTTTGCTACTAAATAATTATTACCCTGTCCTAAGTTTAAACTTGAACTTGAAAAGTGTGTAAACTAACCCAAACTTATAAACAACGTAAGCGATAATGAGCCTTAACATGCAACGGTCAGCAAATTTTATTATATGACTTCTAGAGTGGACCCTTAGTGCGGCAAACTACTCGACCCTTAATCTGGCGGTCAAATCGCATTTTTATTTATTATCTCTGGATCAAGCCTCTCAAATCTAAAATTCTACCCCAGTGGTCATATGTCCACATGGGTGCGGTCCTCCCTAGGTGTTCCTTTCCAAGTTGTAAGTAAACTCGCAAGTAAGATAAATCTGCCACAAGTTCTAAGTAAAGTAGTCGGAAAATTACACATTTTCAACAGTTTAGGTGAGTGAAATTAAGCTAAACGAGTTTGCCGCTGAAAAGCTAAAATAATTACATTAATTAAATAGACAAAGCTAACAATAAATAAAACTAAACACCATTCTTAAAAACTTTATTGTAAACAGTGACCAAAATCTATAAACAATTCGAAGTATACCGCAACCGAAGAGACATGCGCATTATAGTTATCGGGTGAAGTGTAAATTCATCAAGTAGTGTCTTTTTTTATCTATTCTCACCTGGCGTAGATCGATCCTACCTGAGCTACATAAGGCCATACAAGAGGCGTGACATTTTACCTTTTTTTCTATATGTTATTTTAGATTGAAGTAGATATTCCAAGATGCCATCAATATAATGAACTTTTATCTTCTACAGAAGGTCACAAGAAATTAAAGAGGATTTTAAAGGCATGGGTTTACCAAAATTCGCAGTACGTTTATTGGCAAGGGTTAGACTCCCTGACTGCGCCCTTCTTGTATTTAAATTTCAATGATGAAGGTAAAGGCATTATTCTGTTAAAATGATTTTTATCGTCCCAACGATATTAAAGGCACATTAATTTTGGGTTGAGTATATTTTAAAGAGAGCAGACGAATGTCCTTAGGGCCACCCTATACCCTATTAACCATATATAATTTCAAAGCTTCTTTTATTTTAGCAAAGGCATTTGCCTGTTTATCAGCATTTGTGCCGAAATTTCTACACAATTTCTTTTTGAAAGACAATTCTGTTGTCATTGAAGAGTATTTGTGCAAGTTTTCACAACTGATAGCTTTCCACGACCCGCACTTAGCAAATCACCTACATGAAATTAATTTCTACCCGCAGCTGTTTGCTATTCCATGGTTTCTAACGTTATTTTCACGTAAGTATAGGTTCACATTTATTAAAACCTCTTTTAGCGCAAGGAATTTTGATTATGTATATATTCGGCTTCCTGGGCTAATAAGGAAGAATACTTACTACACACTATAAAGGACGTGGCAATATTAGGATATACAAAATAAAGCTGCTGAAACGAGATCCTTATATTACGATACAATTTTTTCTCTGCTTCATTGCTATGACAAGCCATCAGATATCTTCAAACTTAAACACGGCATAACAACTTGTGCGCAACAAGCACATTTCCTTTTATGATTAATCGAGGAAGTGAAATGGGTAAGTGAAGAATACAGCACTGATGGTACAATCAGCAATACTGGACCTACTACGGTAGTTTAAATAATCTGCAGGAAAATTTAACATTAACAAAAGCACAGAGAAAATCAATTGTCAAACAATTGTTTAGATGTTAATTAAAAACCAGGGAAAATTAATACCCGTCAAAATCATCTCATTCACGCCAGTATAGAGGCAGAGTGATATGGGATATTATGACTTGAAGATGCCGTTGCACACTGGTTAGTCAGTAGCTCACACAAAGTCAACGAAAAGGTTGTACCGGTCTCAGGTTATGGACCAAAAAGCATGGTTCTGAACCTATGTTGTTTTGTAGGCCACAACAACTAGGCCAAAGTTCTAGTGAACAGATTAGAATAGTTCTGCCGTCAGCCATTGGATATCTATATGGCGTTTGGGTTTAAGTATGGTTTGTTTGAGGTGCTATCGCATTTTATGGTCGTGTTGCCAACTGTACAAATTTTAGTGGTGCAGGGACTGCAAAAAGAGTTCGTACCTTTGACGACTGTTTCCAAAAAAATGTAACATTTAAAGTCCACACTTCATGCAAAATATTTAAGATATTTAAATATTAAATAACACATCTTTATATATCTACAGGGTGTCGGGAAATACCGTTCGAATAATTTCAGGAGTGATTCTACATAAGAAAACATGAAAATTTTTGATGTGTAAACATCTTACTCGGCGGTATGAGGGTAAATCTCGGCAAATGCGACGGAAATGGGGGGACGGAAATGTGGGGACGGAGACGTGGGGACGGAATGTGTAAACCGATTCTAGCCGCTAGGCGGTATTATTATACAATTTTGTCATTTAAAATCGTTTTAAACGGATTTTAGACGATAAAAAACATATTTTAAATTAAACTAACCGCCAAATGTATTATTTTTTTATATTATATTCGCAGTGTATTTGGATCCATACCACAGCTTATTTTTAATGGACGGTTGAATTTAAAATGAATTTTCGCTTCAAAATCCATGACAAATTCATCCGAGGCCACGGCTATCATCCTAAAAAAGTCCGAATTTTCGGATTTTTATACAATTTTGTCATTTAAAATCGTTTTTAAACAGACTTAGACGATAAAAAAAGCATATTATTATTTTAAATTAAACGAACTGTCAAAAGTATTATTCATAGCCCTCTTCTAAAATTTGAAAAAGTTGGTTATTGACTTTCCCAAATCAAAGGATGTCGGCCCAAGATTATAAGGTAAATAAGCTGTGTCCATTCCATGTTGATGTTATTCCTGGTGGCATTAGATTTTCGAGTCGAATTTGTGCAGTGAATTAATCCACTCCGAAGCTGCCAGTAAGTATTATTATAACTAATATTATAAATGCGAATGTGTTTGTTTTAATTCTCTGAACAAGCTAAAATGTACAGGTAACGGCCATAGCACGTTGAAAATACCAGTTCTCGTCCGATCACTGAAGTTAAGCAACGTCGGGCGTGGTTAGTACTTGGATGAGTGACCGCTTGGAACACAACGTGCTGTTGTCATTTTTTTACAACCGATGTCGTTATAGGATATGTTTACACATCAGTCTCGAGTACTAGCAGACTCGCTCAATTTTTTTCATATGAATCTAGGTTCGGGAATGCATAGTTTCCAAGATACAGGGTGTCAAACTTTTTTTTAAAAATCGGTTTTTTATTAATATCTTAAATATCCTTTACCGATTTTGTTGAAATTTGGTAGTGTTATCCGTGATAATAAGAGGCTCATTTAGCCTTTATTGAATTAAAAATATAAAGTTCAGTGGCGTCCCGGGGAGCATCATACCGAATATTATTGACAAAAAAATGTGCGCCACTGAGTGTTTTAAACATTTTATATTTTTTTCATATTAAGCAACTAACAATACATTTTTGCTTTTTTAATTCTTTTCGTATCTTGCTTCGTTTTCGAGGAAAAAATCAAAACCAGTTTATTACATTTCCAAACTTTTTTTAAAAAATCGGTTTTTTATTAATATCTTAAATATCCATTGGCTGATTCTGTTGAAATTTGGTAGTCTTGTCTGTAATAATGTGGGGCTCATTTAGCCTTAATTAGATAAAAAATTTGAAGTCCAGTGACGTCTCGGGAGGCATCATGCCGAATATTATTGACAAAAAAAATGTGCGCCACTGACTTTTTTTTTTAAATTGATTTTTTTTTCGTATTAAACTAAAAATACAATATTTTTGTTTCTTGAATTGTTTTCGTATCTTGTTTCGTTTTCGAGAAAAAAAACAAAAACCAGTTTATTAAAATTTCTTTAGGGCAACAAATTCTACATCAAACGCTGGTGGGTAACCATTATTGTTCTGGAAATCAATGGTTTATTCTATTCATAGAAATTGCTTAACTTTTTCTTTCTTTTTGTTTCATCGCGGGATGTAATAATAAAGATTTATTTTTTGCTCTGTGACTGAAAAATCTCTTGGGGATTTTCACCGGCCCACATATAGCTCTTATGAAAATTAACAATGCCTTGGCGCGTAAATCCTTCTTCGTCTGTAAACAACACTTCGATAAAGGAACGGTCCTGATGATATTTTGTATAAATAATAATATATTATAACAATTTCTATGACTGGAATAAACCATTGATTTTCAGAAAAATAATGGTTATCCACTAGCTTTTGATGTAGAATTTGTTGTCCTAAATAAATGTAATGAACTGTTTTTTTTCTCGAAAACGCAGCAAGATACGAAAACAATTCAAGAAGCACAAATGTTGTATTTTTAGTTGCTTAATACCAAAAAAATATAAAATGTTTACAAAAGTCAGTGGTGCACATTTTTTTGTCAATAATATTCGATATGATACCCCCGGGACGCCATGGACTTTATATTTTTAATCTAATTAAGGCTAAATGAGCCCCATATTACTACTGATAACACTACCAAATTTCAAAAAAATAAGTAAAAGGATATTTAAGATATTAAAAAAAAAAAACAGATTATTTTAAAAAAGTTTTACACCCTGCATCTTGGAAACTATGCATTTCCGGACTCAGCTTCATAAAAAAATTTCATGTTTTCTTATGTAGAATCACTCCTGAAATTATTCGAACGGTATTTCCGGACACCCTGTATATCGTGTATGTTAATCGTCGCAATTTAGCACTTTGGTCTTAATAGGCCAATCAATGAATGTCCCAAAAGTGGGTATAGAGTGCGTGAGCAGGGACCTAAGCGATTTCTTCTGAAGCTTGTTCTGGGCACTTAGGGAGTAAATATACTAAAAGTCCTGACGTCTAGGTGGGGAGCCGGGATGGGGGGGGGGGGGGGGAGCACAAGGAAAGTTCCATTTTTGAGTTTTTTGCTTATATCTCAAAAACGGTGTATCGTACAATCATCAATCTTCATTCCATATACCTTTTTCGAATTCACAACCGTTTGCGAGCTACACGCTCGGGAAAAGTGAAAATTAAAAAAAATAATAAAACTACCTCGCATTTTTCATGAAACATTCCTTCATATCGTTTAAACTATTCATCTACGGACAAAGGCTTTTTTTAGAAAGTTGCAGATAATTTAATTCCCTTTAAGAATATACAGTGTGTCCCAGGATAGGTGGCCGAATAGGACAAATGGACCAACAATTTTTGAATTTAAAATCCGTATTTTGGGATTATGGTCTGCATGGTCTGAAACTACAATTCACCAAATTTTACACAAATCGGTATTATACAGGGTCAATTATAACGAAAATGGGAAAAATCGCCACTAATAAAGTACCTTTAATTTGGAAGTTAGAGAAAAATGTTATTAAGATATATTGTTCAGAAATAAAACTTATGTCATAATCTGTAGTTATACCTCGTTAGTTTAAACTATGGTATTTTAAAAAAATATCCTATAACTTTTTACACAATACACCTTAAAGCACACACCAAGCACACCTGCACCTCAATAACCTGACATGTCATTTTTGAAAGTTATTTTGACGTTTCCAAAACGAAACTTGTCGACAAAAGTGTTAATTAATAATGGCCTTGCCACTACAGGAAAAAATCTATCTCGTACAGTGTTCTAATTATTCTTTTGGTAGTTGTTATCGGCAACAATCTTACGGGGTATTTTAAATTAAAAATATTCAACACATATGTAATTAAATTTTCTCCTATTATTAGGCCCTTATTAGTTAATACTTTTGTAGATAAGTTTGGTTTTGGGAACGTCAAAATGGCTCTTAAAAAGCACGTGTCAGGTTATTGAGGTACAGGTGTGCTTTAAGGTGTGTTGTTTGCTTTAATGGCAAAAAGTTATAGGATAATTTTTTCAAATACTATAGTTTAAATTAAAGAAGTATAACTTCAGATTGTGGCATAAATTTTAACTCTGAGCAATGTATCCTAATATTCCTAATAACAATTTGCTCTAACTTCAAAATTAAAGGTACTTTATTAGTGGCAATTTTTTCAAATTTCATTATAACTGACCCCGTATAATACCGATTAGAGTAAAATTTGGTGAATTGTCGTTTCGGACCATGCAGACCATGATCCCAAAATACTTGATTTAAAATTCAAAAATTTTTGGTCCATTTGTCCTATTCGGCCACCTATCCTGGGACACACTGTATATACATATGCCAATATATTTCCAACCGATCAAAAGTTACATCAATTGTTAAATTTGTCGTAAAATTTCGTCTTTTTCGGAAGAAGCTGTTTTTGTTAATCCTGAGCCACAAATGTCGCTTGTGTATCGTCCAATAATATGTGTTGTTACACATGAAATCGGCATATTAAATGCAGTGAACGAAAGTCTTGTTACATGACAATTAGCAAATGTTATTTTAGAGATAATAAAAATAAAACATGTATAAGGTAAGTAATGGATTCAAGTTTTCATTCTCTTCGGCCGTGAGGGTCCTGGCAAGGGTTCTTCATCTACGGCATTTTCGGCCTTAGTTGTGGGTGGTTCTTGCTGGAGGGGCTCTACGTCGCCTTCATCGTCTTGGCAGTGGAGGCACGCTGCAGAACAGTTCAGCATTGCTTTCCGACATCCACATTTGCCACTAACACAATCCTTGGTACAGTGGCAAAATATCGTTTTCAGTACCTCTGATGCTGGTGGATGTTCTGTTGCAATTGGCACCAGGGTGTCTCCTACGTGTTTCCAATCCCACTCTTGAGGGGCAACTCATTTCCGAGCCACTGCTGCACTTGGTGGAAGGTGTGCCGGGAATGCTCCTTAGCTGCGTTCTTAGTTGGTGGGAGGGAACTGATGTCATGCTTAATATTCGCCACTGACCTAATGAACGACTGGAAGCAGTACTGGTTGACTGAGGTTGACTTGCTGGTGCCCCATATCATTTGAGAAAGCACATCTTCCCAGCCTCTTCAACGTTGCCGCGAGTGGAAGAGGGGTTGTAAAAGGTAACTGCCGCTTTCTTGATGGTTTGTGACTTTAAGTACAATTTTGAGAAGCCCACCTTGCTTTTCCTTAAAGTTGAAGATGCTGTGTCACAGCCGGTAAACGAATGTAAGAACAGGATGTGCCCAAATCCATGCTGCTGCATCCCTTGAGTGGACAGTCCCATTGTTTTAGTTTTCCCTCGGCCCGGTTTTAATAGCAGGATGTCTTGGGTGAGAGGAGGGGAAGATATCAAAAGAACAGCGAGGTCTACATCCTCACCAACAACAGCCACAGAACTGTAAGTGGATTATCCACAGCAGTCTTTACGATAAGGACATCAGCATCATCGGTGGCCTGCAGAGTCTGTATCCCATACTCCTGAAGCTTTGTCTGTAGTAAGGAAGTAGGATTGGACAAAAAATCTTGTTTCACAGGTATCGATGTGATCCATGTTAAATTGATCTCACCCGACCTCCTCAGTCTGTATCGTCTTTTCTGTTCTTGTGATTTCATACTGTTGGCTGAGTTCGAGTACCCATCATCCCATCAAATACCAGAGTGCAACTGATTCCAGGATAGTGGTGGTTGACGTAGGTGATATATCCATCACAAATGGTGGCAACGGAGGCATCTTTTTGCCAAATTACTCTATGCAGCAGGAATCCTCCGTCCACTACTATGTTCAAAAATATTCTTATTGAACCCCTGAAAAGGCTGTATAATGCCTGCATAGAGCAAGGAGTATACCCAAATGCTTTTAAAATAAGCAAGACTGTACCGATCTTTAAAAAGGGTGATCCAGGTTTGCCCGACAACTATAGACCTATCTCATTGATCCCTATTCTGTCAAAAATTTTTGAGGCCTTATTGAGGAACCAGTTGTGTGATTACTTCGAATCAAATGTTATACTCGTGGGTGAGCAGTTTGGCTTCAGGAGGGGAAGGTCTACTGTGATGGCCTTAAACAGGGTGTGTGAGGGCATAGTCCGGGGCTTTGAAGCAGGGGATTTTGTGGGTGCTGTGTTTTGCGACCTCTCCAAGGCCTTCGACTGTGTCTCCCATGACATCCTGTTAGAAAAAATTGAATTTTATGCAGTGGAGCCCTTGAGTTGCCAGTTGGTTCGAAGTTATCTCACAGAGAGGCGACAGGTTACTTCATTTCAGGGAGGTGTCTCAAATGAGAGAGTTATGAGACATGGAGTGCCTCAGGGCTCCATTCTGGGACCCCTGCTCTTTCTTATATATGCCAATGACCTGTCATCGTCATTGCAACCAAGTGAAGTCACCCTATACGCGGACGATATCAGTTTCTTGTTGCGGCCTGGAGAGTGTGATGTACTGAGAGAGCAGATGAGCGAATGTATTGATAATGTGAGTGACTGGTTTACAGCCAACCGACTAACTCTAAATTTAACTAAAACAGAACAGGTTATTTTCTCACTTAGGCAACATGAGGTGGCCGACAATCCCCAGCGGGTTGGATTTCTTTTGAAAATCATGTAGACATCATTTCCAGGAAGGTGGCTTCTGGAATCTTTGTGCTGCGGAACTTGTCAAAGAATACTGAACAAAATGTATGTCTTACTGCTTATTAGGCTCTGGTTCACTCGGTATGTGTATATGGGCTGCTTGCCTGGGGACACTCTAGTCATGCTGATAGGGTTTTCGGCCTGCAGCGGAGGGCAGTCCGGGTTGTCGCTCAGGCCGGATATCGTGATGATGCAAGGCCACTTTTTAGAAAACTAAATGTCCTAATACTACCAGGACATCTTATTTATGAGTCATTGATTTATGCCCGTAATAATTCGGAAAAATACGGTAGAGTGGATCAGCAACATCATTATAACACAAGAACGCATAATGACCTACGTATACAGTTTCTAAGGCTGGGAAGGTCCTGGAGTGCCACGCTGCACTTTGTCCCTGCATTTTACAACAGGCTACCTGTCGAGGTGAGGGAACTGCCAATAAAACGATTTAAAGCTGTGATTAAAGGATATTTATTGAACAAAGTATTTTATAGTGTTGATGACTTTTTGAATTGTAATGTATCAAAGGCTGACTTGTTGTTCTAGTTAGTCTGCTTTGATTCATTTGAGTGCGGTGTTTATTATTGTGTGTAATTGAGTTACATCAATTGTATTTTCTGTAATTTGTAGGTTTAAGTCTATTTTATATTTTTATTTGTAGTTTTATTCCTCAAGTTGTACCTAACTAACTTTTGACGATTGTTAAGACTTTGAAGTTTTTGTCATGAATAAATCTATTGTATTGTATTGTTCATCTGAGGCAGTTGAACAGCCTTATTACATTATTATTATACAATTTATGATATAAATTACTTATTTTGATTATCTTCAAAATAAATTTTGTTATTTTTCATGCAAGATTTTTGTTCACTGAATTTAATATCCCGATTTAATTCACATATTATTGGACGATACACACAAGCGATAGTTGTGGCTCAGGAATAACAAAAACAGCTTCTGAAAAAGAGAAAATTTTACGAAAAAAATTACAATTGATCTAACTGTTGACCGGTTGGAGATATATTGATATATGTATATATATTCTTAAAGGGAATTAAATTCTCTACAACTTTCTGAAAGAGGCTTTTTTCCTCAGATGAATAGTTTAAACGATATGAAGGAATGTTTGATGAAAAATGTGAGGTAGTTTTATTATTTTTTTAATTTTCACTTTTCCCGAGCGTGTAGCTAGCAAACGGTTGCGAATTCGAAAAAGATATATGGAATGAAGGTTGTAGAGAATTTCATACGCTTTCATGTGTTATAAGAAAAGATTTCCGTACGATAAACTGTTTATGATATAAGCAAAAAACTCAAAAATGGAACCTTCCTTGTGCTCCCCTCCTCCCGGCTCCCCACCTAGACGTCAGGACTTTTAGTATGTTTACTCCCTAAGTACCCAGAACAAGTTTCTGTAGAAATCGCTTAGGTCCCTGCTCACGCACTCTACACCCTCTTTATTGACTGAACTATAAGTCCCTCACGTGTTCACGTAAAGAACTGCCTCATGAGCAGGAGAGCCAATAACCTAACTTTTACCGGAGTTGGTACTATATATAGCTACACAAGTTAATGCGATTTAAACTTCTATAAAATGGACGAGGACGGAATACTTCACGTTGACCGAGGCAGCAATGTAAAACCAGCATTTTAAAAAAAAAAATTTTTAGTCGTTTTAATTAAACGTTAATTTAATAAATGGTAGTGTGTAGTACACCCTACTCTATCATTGTAAGAGAAAGGTTTCTAGACGAGCAAAACTAAAGTAGTCCAAGTATATATCCAATCAAAATGTTATTTTTTTTCAAAACCAGTACCTTTCATTATAATTGCTTTTATTTTGATAGGCTGAAGAATACGAGAATAACGTACACCCAATAAAGTTTTTTTCAATGTTATTTGTCTATCACAACCGTCTAGATATACCAAATAATTTTTTTTTTCGGTTTTCAAGTTTCGTTCATACATATTTCATAATGCTAATATTTCAGACGTATTTCCTCTCTACAAGATTCTACATCTATGGGACAAACTTCTGCTCTGCGACTCCTCATTCCCAATTCATATCGGCTTGTCTATTTTAACCCAATTGAGAGACCGGTTATTAGCTTCAGGATTCAATGAATGCATCTTGCTCTTTTCGGATTTGCCAGAAGTGGACATAGAAAAGTGTGTTGTCTTTTCTATTTCCACTTATGACACTACCCCAAAAAGTATCACTAGTAGGGAACACGAAAATGAAATGTATTATAAAAAATCTGATTTGGTAAGTATCTGTGTTATAGATTAGTTTATTGAATAGACAACCTCTCGCGGCCCTTAAAATTCTTCTTAACATGGACACATGTGGGTGTTAAAAAAATAACTGAAAAGTTTGCTACTTTTAAAGAATTAAAAATATTAACTCTAGATATAACTGCATGTGAAAGGAGTTTGAAAATATATGTCCTAGATTTTTGAATGGACCTGTTTACTGCTTTGCTGCTACTTTTAATATAAAAGAGTTTAACAACAATTTTCATTGCATTTGTGATTATCCAGCGTTCATGTTTCTTAAGCCAAGTAAATTATGCAGATATTCTTACTCTTTACAATAAAGAGAGAACATTTCTGATGTACAGAGTATACATTTATATTTAGACAACCACCTAAAGATTGTAAAATATATTGATAAAATAAGGGTGTGTACTTAGAAAATACAACTGAATATTACATGATATAAGGTTTATTGTCGGTGGTCTTACAGTAAGTGCGTTTTATTTTTACTTTGAATTTATCTATTTTTTTTAGGATATTACAGGATTAAAACTGGAAGAATTGAAGAAAGAGCGATGCGCACGAATTAGTGCTAACGATGTTGTAAATTTGATTAGACATAACTGTAACAAAGTGCTTTTGATCGATATCAGAAATCATATAGTGTGAGTTTAAGTTACTATTGTATATTACTTTGAAATGAGTTTATGCGATCTATTGTGTGTGCCCTCAAAAAGTTATTTAAGGTTCTTTATCCAACCCCGTCTTCTCCACGAGACGCCATAAGTTAGTTTTCAGATCCTCCACACATCTAAGAGATCCTGACTTTTCTTCTCATGGCGCACGGGATCTTAGCCATGACAAGCCTTCGCAGTGGCAAAGTAATATACTGCTGTTCCTTCCTCTCCCTGACAGACCCTGCTATCAAGCCTTTTTTTATCTAGTCAATTTACCAATGCTTAGTTTGTGTGGAGAGGACCAGACTACCATCGATGACGACAACTGCAAATTGCCTCGGTAAATGTAAGAACCCTTTCATCGGACCAAAAACTAGTCGAGCTAGAGGAGGAGCTTAAGAAAATAAAATGGGATATCGTTGGCCTTAGTGAAATTAGAAGGAGAGGAGAAGACCAAATGACACTTAAATCTGGACACATTTTGCACTATGTAGGAGAAACATATAAATCCGAAGGCGGTGTAGGATTTAGTATACACAGAAAACACACACAACAGATAATAGAGATTAAAAGTATAAGCACCAGGGTTATCTACCTCATTGTGAAGCTAAATGCAAGATACATGAAAATTATACAAGCCTACGCTCCCACCTCAGCCTCCGAAGAAGATGAATTGGAGGTCTTCTACGATAACCTAAATGAAGCCTTAAACATATGTCCTACCCATTACACCTTTCTGATAGGCGATTTTAATGCCAAACTTGGAAGAAGACAAGATGAGTCGGAAAATCCCTTGAGCAAAACGAGATAGATTTTATTATCTCCAACAAAAAAGAAATTGTTCATGATGTAACAGCCTTAAGCAACTTTTCCATAGGCAGCGACCACAGGATGGTAAGATCAAGAATATCCATCAACATTAAAGGAGAACGAATGAACCCCCAATAACGCAGACACCTTTTGAAACAACATTGACGAACACCTAATAAAGCAAAGCGCCACAGCGTTGCATGTGGATATTGACGAGCTGAACGAAAACATAGTAGATGCTATAAAACAAGCAGAGCAAGCAAATTGTGCTAGGACTAACCAAAAAGATAGAGCAGTAAGTGACAGAACCAAAAACTTGATGAAGGAGAGAAGAGAATTGCAGAATAAATACGATGTAAACTTCCTAAAACTGAAGCAACTTAACAAGGATATAACTAAAGCCATTCGTAATGATATCAATGAAATGGTTACCAAAACAATCGAAGAAAATAAAAGCTTGAAAGTACTTAGGCAAGGAAAGAAAGAAATTGTAAACTACGAAACAAAGAAGGCTGAATTACACTGATAAAAAAGAAATTCTAAAAATAGTAGAGGAATTCTATAAAGAGCTATACGCTACAGATAAAACGGAAATTATCCGCGATCCGATTTCCAAGATTCTAAATCAGGGCTCAGAGGAAATCCCAGAAATCACAATTCATGAGAGGCAAAAGTCGATTTTTAAAATGAAAAACAACAAATCCCCCGGAGAAGATGAAGTGGGCATTGAAGCTCTTAAACTGGGTGGCGAAAAGCTATTGCAGAGTCTTAAAGTTCTATTTAATGAGTGTCTTATACAAGGCAAAACACCACAACAATAAAACAATGCAACCATTACCCTAATACATAAAAAGGTGACATAACCAATCTTGCAAAATACCGTCCTATCAGTCTGGTGTCACACATGTACAAGGTATTCACTCGAATCATCGATTAAATTAAATAGATTAAAAGGGAAACTGGACCTTTATCAGCCAAGGGAACATGCTGGGTTTCGACCAGGTTATGGCACGAACGAACGATCATCTCCAAGTCCTGAAGAATCTTATAGAAAAGTCCATTGAATACAATAAACCACTTGTCCTGATATTCGTCGATTACGAAAAAGCCTTTGACACTATAAACCAGTATCACATGTTAAAGTCACTCTCCGACTGTAGAATAGATCATCGATATACCTTAGTAATAGAGTCTATATATAAAATTGCTACAGCTAACGTAAAACTGCAGGAGACAACAAATAAATTCAAAATAAATAGAGGAGTTCGGCAGGGGGACACTATTTCGCCGAAACTGTTTACGAACCTGCTTGAGTATATGTTTAAATCTGTAAATTTGGAAAATCTAGGGTTAAACATAAACGGTGAAAGCCTAACACATTTAAGACTTGCAGATGACATAGTCCTAATATCAGATCGCCTCGACCATGCTATGAACATGCTACAACATATAAACTCTGCTTCCCAAAAGGTCGGACTAAAAATTAATGTGACGAAAAACCAACTAATGACTAACCTTGTACTCGGTGTAGGAGTATACATAGATGGCATCCAAGTAGAAGAAACTACCTCATACGCACACACACCGCTCGTCGAGCGCCATAGGATCTCCCTTTAGTGTGTGTGCCACTGCCATAAAAAAAAAAAGCAAGTATCTTGGCCACGAAATTCGTATAAACAGAGATAATCAAACCTGCGAATTGCTTAGGCGAATAGGATTAACTTGGGCCGCATTTGGGAACTTAAGTCATATTTACCAATTTGTCTGAAGAGAAAACCAATGTGTTGTGCCTGTCTTAACTTATGGTGCTGAGACTTTGACATTAACAAAAAAGGCTGTACAGAAAATCAAAGTGGTACAACGTGCACTGGAAAGTTCAATGCTGGGACTGACCCTCAGAGATCACATCACAAACGCTGAGCTACGTAGAAGAACCAGAGTGATTGACGCAGTAGAAAGAATTGATAAGTCATAGATCCACGCCTTTAAATAAAATTAAGACCCATAAGTAAACCTGGCATATGGACCGTTTGTTAAGCAATTAACAAATAGTTAATTAATTAATCAATTAGATAATATCGAAAATAATATCTTAATAATTAAAAATCATCTATTATTAGCAAACGCTACAAATCACATTTCTTATCATGGGTTAGCAGAAAATTTACTCTTTAGAACAGAACATTTAATTCATCGTGAGTAATAAACTACAAAATTTACACCCACATATTCGAAAAGAACAAGGATTAGTAAATATTATAGGTAAAGCAAATAAATGGCTATTTGGTACATTGGAAGAGGGTCAAGCAATCTTAAAGTGGAATTGGGCGGGACACATTGCGAGAATGCGGGACAACAGATGGACCAAGAGGATCATAGAGTGGAGGCCTCGACAGGACGCATACAGGAGCAGGGGACGACCACCAACTAGATGGTCCGATGATATTAAACGTATCCACAAAAATTGGATACAAGAGGTACAAAATAAGAGAATGTAGAAGCAATCAAGGGAGGCTTATGTCCAGCAGTGGACGAATATGGGCTTATTGATGATGATGAGTTTGTGCTAGTTTTTGTACCGAATCTATATATTTTGGTTTAATTTCTTCAGTGATGTTACTTTTCTATAATTTCCTGTCTTAATAAGCTTTGAATATATATTCTTTGTAGTTTAAAAATTAGCATGATTTATATTTGTTTTAGATTTTCAAGATGTTCTATTGTGGGCAGCATCAACATTCCATTTTCAAGTGTATCATTCAGTGAAAACGTAATAGAAAATATTGGAGTGCATAGTTCACTTTTAAAGTCGAAAGGTGACAAAGTCGTAGTGGTAATTGGAGATCAAGAAACGGATCTTGAAAGGGTAAGAAATGCTTTTAGTTCACCATTTTAAAACAGATTTATTATTCATATGCTAAAAGTTAAACCTCCTTCCGTATTCATATATGTAGTTAGACACAACAATAATTGAATTTAAACATAAGATATGTCGTATAAATATGCTTAAAACTCTGCAAATTCAAAAATACAATAAAATATAGGGTGTTTCATTTAAAGTAAGTTCATTGGTTTTGTTGAGTAAGCAAATATTTTTTCCGTATGCATTAATTGATGCAGTTCCCAGTGTTACGCATTGAATATTCTCCCTAAAAATGGGAGTTTACTGTAGCAGTTGTCTTAGGAAGTTTATATACACAACATATAAGGTTAAAAATTTAGCAAAATTGTCCCTTATTTAGCTACAAAAACTAATTTGCTGTTAATTTTATTTTATCAGTATTATATTATCTTCCTATTTTACAATAAGTTGTATCTATTCTTTTTAGTTTCCTGAGTTCCTGCTGCAGTGCAACATAACTAAAGTATGTGTATTACATGGGGGATTCAATACACTTTTGTCTGTGACCCCGACAATTTTAACATCAATACTCCCAATCTGACATGGTCATATATAGTTATTGTTATTTTTATAATTAATTCATATGATCTTTTGTGTTAGCTCTGGACTATGGATTTTGTTAGTTTGGGAGAAAACACAACCAATAGATTTTATTAAATCACAAACTTGGCCACGGCTTTACGTGGAAGCAGACACAGCCTAAAGCATAAGTTCACATTTTTAAGTTGAATAATTATTTAATTATGCAATAGCTACCTTGTGTTTTTAATTGCTGAAATAAGGAAATACTGCCAATTACTGATCAAGTTTAAAAATATGTTACTGACATCTTGAATGTATATTAGTATTTCATTAAAGTTTAAGTTTGACAGTTTCCTGATAATTTTACTATCAAATACACATATTCAAGTGATCTGTTCTATTTATTGTGATATTTATTTTTAGATGATATATTATAAGATGTAGCTTTTTAGAACATTAAATATTAAATTATATTATTTTTTATTATATTTATATGCAAATAATAATTGTATCTAAATAATCTATAAGTAGTTAATGAAGTTAGGATCAGCAAATCTATTTCAAATAAAATTGTGTTATTGTCGATATATCCTCATATTCTTTCAGTGGCGTAGCAAGACCCCTTGGCGCCCGGGGCGGAAAAGAGATTGGCGCCGCCGGAGGCTCACAACAGGCGGAAATTTTTGGGGGTACCACGCCCAATTTTTACCCAAAAGTCATTAAAATCGTTAAAAAAACAAGGATTGACGTTCTCTTGGAATGGCAAATCCCTACCGGCGGCCCTGCCCACGCCGTCGCGCCCTCACCACCTATGTTACGTGGGCTCCAAGTTCTAGCCTGCGTCTAAAGATGTGAAATGACAAAAAAATACAAGAAGTAGGGATATTTTAGTAATGTTTATTTAACACTAGTAACCACATATACAAAAAAAACGAGCCTTAAAACAATAGAAGAAACAAATTATTAAATAATCTCTAAAAAGTATTTTTCTAGATTTAGTCATTGAAAATAATTGTTCAATGACCTTATCAAAATAATTTTTTGAAGTTAAACTTCTTAACGCGCGCTGGGAGTAAAACTTGAAGGTCGCGACACACTGCGGGTGGAATATTGGTATTGTGATATCTGTGTTAGTTTACAAGCGAAAAATATGGGATTTGCTCTATTACCTTGTCAAGACATGAAGAATATTTTTTTTTTCATTTAGGCCTTTCCTTTTTGTTAATTGAGTGGTATATTTAATAATCGTGTGGTCTTAAGCACACGCAATTTTTTTTTTCCTTTTTATTCTTTTTGAAAACGAAATATCCATATTTGCGCACGTTTCATTGGCATATATAAATGACTTTTCCACATGTGCATTTCTATCTTCCTATAAAAAAGCTTTAAAGGCTTTAATCTTTATAACATATTTGTCGAATGTCATAACGGCAGTTTGCAAGTACGTTTGTGCTTGATTGACTTCTAACATTATACTCCAAAGTGATAAGTAACACAAAAAAGAAAAGTCGCAAATTGCTGGCGTTAAGATATGGGCAGATTGTCTTGTATCTAAACTTTCTATTAGATCTGTTAATAACTGAATGGCGCCTCTACCCCCGCCGGATAGTTACTCGTTACTGCCTTTACCACATCATGATGTGCACTCCAACGAGTCTCAGTAAGTCTTTTAATGGAAACTCCGACTTTCTCCATCATTACATCCCAACTATTCCGACACTTTTTGCAAGGGTAACAGCGCTACCCAAGTCAGTATTTATTGTTTGCAAACTTTTACATAGTAGCAACCTAATGGAAAAGATTTTAGCAAGTATTTGTAGTGTTATCTGAAATTCAAGAATAAGCATATATCTTTTTCGATTTTTTCTTTGGTTTTCCATTTAATTACTTTATTTAAAAATTTCTGAGCCTTGGGTGCCCCCCATGGGCACGCCACTGTTCACAATATGCAATATCATAGGATGATGAACATTTCCTTAACATCTGAAGCAAAGTTGGATCTAAGTTATTAGCTTACATGTAAAATTAAATTTCGTTTATTTTATGATTATTTTGAATTTCGTCTAGAAATTTGTATTCGCTAAAAGTCGAACAACCAATATGTCTTAAAAATACAAATTTAAATTTTTAGTCCCCAAGATATAAAATACAAGTTTTTTGGTCAAATAATATAGGCTTTCTATTGGGATCTGACGTCTGGGAGGAGCCTAATCGGTCACGTCACAACATGGAGGAAGCAAGCTGCAATATTATACAAAAATAGTGTGATGGTTAGTGAATTTGTAAAAAAATGTTATTAACTTTGGAAGCTATCTGTGAACATGCGGGAACAAATCTCTCCCAGAGATGTTTTGTAGAGGGTGAAAGAGTACTACAAGCGGGACTCATTATAAAATGTGGGAAATATAACCAAACAACTATAGTAGCTCTGACACACATCTCAAAACATTCTGTCTATTACAAACATCACATTTGAGAGAAAAACCACATGAAATAAACGTTGTGATTAATAATTCTATTGGCAAGATTTTACAGTGAAAGTGTTCTTGTAAGGCTGGTTTAGGAGAAAAATGTAAACTCATGTGTTTTTTTGCATTACCTGGTAAAAGGTAATCCTTTTTTTTTTGAAATGCTGAGAACACACTTTCAGCGATGGTTTGTACTCATGTACAGAGTGTCCAATTTTCGATGATATTACGGGGTATCTCACGAGTAGATAGAGAGTTGCAGGTTTCGCAATACTTTGCTACTTTTTTGTGAAAAGAACGATGGTGTAACAATTTTCTCATAGCCCGCTTCGTTTCTGAGATACAGGGCGAAATTGAAAATATGTAATGCATTTTTGGACCCCCCCTCGTATCTTCGTTATCCTTTAACATATCGCAAAGCTAAAAACTTGCTCTCATACACTTTTTTACGTAGAATCCAGTGACGTAGTCAGATTTTTGCTGTGAGCTGTCAATTTCTAGCTATAAATCAAACTTGTAGTTTTTTTAATGGAACACCCTGTATATTTTTCTCTAGTTTGATTGGAAATTTTATAAGCTTTACAAAAATATATAATACATGTTATGTATTTTAAATAATAAGCCTAAAATTCATAATTTCACAAAATGTATCTCTATACGACACTCTTGATGAGTATAGTATAAGTATTGTCTTTTAAATAACGGTATAAGTATTAGTAGACAGAGATTATTATAGCTGAAAATGAAAATTGTCAATATTTTGAAAAATGTGACATGTT
>MU183577.1:0-16094 GCA_016904865.1 Pissodes strobi
TGAGTTTAACATCAAATTAAAGGAAGTTTTGCATATAATCAGAAAATGGAATCAGAATTTTTATTTAGTTGATCATAAAAGAGCTATAGCAGTAAAAAGGCGCTAATTTAAAATTGCTTCAAAATATATAGAGTTTAACATCAAATTAAAGGAAATTTTGCATCTAATGAGAAAATCGAATCAGAATTTTTATTTAGTTTATCATAAAAGAGCTACAGCAGCGAAAAGGCGCTATTTTAAAATTGATTCAAAATATATTGAGTTTAATATCAAATTAAAGGAAATTTTGCATATAATGAGAAAATCGAATCAGAATTTTTTTATAGTTTATCATAAAAGATAGCACGACAAAAATAAGTGTTACTTAAATTTTATAATTGTAATCTGTGTGAAAAACAGATCACTTAGCAAATGTCTGTAAACAAAGGGCAAATAATTTAAACCAAAATCAAAGGCATAACGTTTTACTAGATAAAGATTTTTCTAATATAGCCACTAAAAATGTAAACAAACCAGATGATGATTTTTGCAATTTTAATATTCAGGTAGGAATATTTTTGAAATTGAGCAAACTTCTGAAAGTTTAGAGAATTTTTTTTACGTTTAAAATTTGTGTAGAGTATATCTAGTTATTTTTTTAAATAGCCACGGGTAGTAATATCTCCTTTTATCTCCTGATGTTTACCAATAACCCTTTTCAGATTTTTCTTTGCAAATTATAAGTACCTAAATGTTTATTTTTTATAGTGATATACAGGTACAGCCTTCAGGAATGGTTACATTAAAGATGTTTTATAATAATAAAGAAATTTATTTAAATTTTTATGTAACGGAAAATGGAAGTCGGCCTTTACTGGGTAGAGATTTTCCTAATTTATACAATATCAGCTTATCAGTCATATATAATATAAACCCACATGAAAAGCAAGTAGAGATTGCAGTTAAGAAGTTTAATGAAGTTTTTCGAAGGGTTTAGGATATTTTTATAAGACGTTTAGCTAAAATTAATCTAAAATAAAGGTTGTACCAAAATTTCTTAAGGCAAGGCCAATATATTTCGCAATTAAAAATCATGTGGAAGATGAACTGAAGCGTCTTTTATCTTTAGGTGTCATCTCACCCGTTGGCGTTGACTACGGTGCTTGGGCCACTGCGAAAGGTATTGGCCTTGCCGATTGTCCCGGTCTTTAAGACTCGGACGGGGAATTTAACGTCACAATCATTGCCGGAATAGAAATCGAAAAAGACTAAATGCCAAGAACCGAAGAATTGATTGCTAAACTCCAAGGAGGAAGGGCGTTTACGAAGCTAGATCTGCCACAATTTGATGAGGATAGTAAGATGTTGTTAACTATTTCACATTTAGGGCTATTCAAGTTTAACAGATTAGTAGTTAGTTATGCACCATTTCTAGCACACCCGCACACTTTTTAAAATCGTATAACATTTAATAACATTGAGCTAAAATTCATACCAAATTCATATAAAATTCCCTCAAAATCAACGAAAATAACCCAAAACACTAAAGCTGTGGTTAGTGACCTTCGTCTAGATTTAGAGTAGTTTATGCAGTTCTGGTTGAGATAAAACCAAGAAAATTTGAGGAATCACCTCATTTGAGTCAAAAAAATGTTTCTTAAAATAAAACATTTCTAAATAAATTTTTCTATATAAATAAATAATGGATCTGCTAGCTAAATTAAACGACGGTAGTAAAATTTTACCAACTAAAAAAATAGCTGAACTAGAAATTGAAAAAGAATATAAAGCCTCAAATTTTAAAATTGTAAATACAAAGTTTGGTAATAAGATTGTTGTTTGTTTAGATGATTCTTTTAATATATTTTTACCAGATCGTTTTAAAGATGTTATTAAACGAAATGACTTAGAAGAATTAAATTCATCCAATTATTTATTTATATATAAAGGAAAAAATGATACGATGTATAATATCGAGTTTAAACAAAATTTATAAATTCTTTTCCCAGTTTTCATAATCTTTTTTAGTTTGTTTCAAAGGATTTATAAAATTATTTTTTTCAACAATTATTTTATAATGTCTCCAAGCGTTAGCTTGACGACAAATTGATAATATTCATTTTATCGAGTTTAAATAAATTTATAAATTCTTTTCCCCGTTTTCATAATCTTTTTTATTTTATTTCAAATGATATGATCTGTAAAATTATCTCTTTCAACATTTATTTTATAATGCCCCCACGCTATTTTATGAATTCCATCTTCTAAAATATATCTTTTATCATCATATGCACTTAAAGCTTTTTTATTCATTTCTATAATATATATTATGTTTATCGCTTCTAATTAAGTTTTGTTTTTTATAGATTGGTATTTTATCTTTTAAACAATTTGTAAAATCATCAAATATTATTTCTATTTTAACAACGCATTTTTTAATACCTTTAGCTTTCTTTATTATTTTATCATCATCAGGTTTTATTGCATATAATTTTGATCGTAATCCAACAAATTCTTTAATAATCTTTCCATTCATTTCATCTTTAAATTTACCTAAAACTTTTTTATTTACTCTCGGTAGGTTATAAATATTATTTTCTAGATAATCATATGTATCAAGTTCATTTATGAAATCTTTCATATCTTTATAAAAGTCTTCAGTTCTAACTGAACAGATTAATAAATCTGTATCTTCATATAAAAGTTTGACTTTATCATTATATTTCTTTTTTAAAACATCACAATAAAATCCATATAAGCATATATTGTTGAAGTATCTAGTATGCTAATTCCAATATATATTGGTTTATTAAAATATGTTTTTATTTTTTCCATATGTACTGCAACTAAATCATCAGAAAATACTTTTCTATGTTTAAAATTTGGTTTTGCAACTAGTTTTTCAAATTGTCTACCACTTGTACATAATTTTTTATCAACTCTATTTCTTAAATTCTCCATTGTTTTACCAAAGACTGCATTATTCATTAATTTAAAAAATTCTTTATCAAAATCATTTTTAGCATTCATTCTTAAATTTGTATTCAACTCAATGTATGGTTTTAACCAATCAGATTGTTTGAATGAAATAACTCTATGTACGTTTTCTAATTCTAATCCTAATTTTAGATATTTCTTTAATGTCATGTAATGAATAACATATTTCTTTTTATCATATAGTGTGGTCATCATTTTTGGTAATTTATTTTGATCTATAATATTTTCTGGAGCTAATGGAAAATCTGAATGATAATCATGTAATATATCCAATATCAGAATCATCACACGTATTCAATATTTTTCTTTTCCAATCTATATTTTCAATGTTTCCCATTTAAAACCTTTGTATGGTAAATATTTACACATGCTCTATCCATAGTCATTATTTGCGTCCAAATAACATATATATTCCGATTCTTTATCTTTGTCATATGATTTCATAGATTTATTATTACCATTTGTATATCTATTACAACATTGTGAAATTCCTCCCCTAATTCCCCTTTCAACCATTAATAACATATCATAATCTGTTAATAATTCTAGTTTTTGTTTAGTTTTTCTCAACATAACATCCCAAGCATATCCTGGTAAACTAAAATACCAGGCTGGGTCTAACTTATATGTTTTTAAAGAAATATCTCTAAAGTTTTCTACAATATCTGTTAATAATAAAACATCTATTTTGTTATGTAACTGAGTATATTCTCTTAAATCTTTTATATTAAATCTTTTCCATACATTTTGAGCATGTTTATATTCTTTATCCGAAATATCTTCATTGTTAAGTTTACTATACAATTTCTTTTTTGATGGTAATTTTGCTTCTGAATCCATATACTCATATGGATAAACACCCTTTTTTATTGCTAAATCAATTAAATCTTCAGGTATATATTTTTTTATTTCCTTAAATTGCTCTTTAGTTAAATTATCCACTAATTTTTCTATACTACTTGATAAAAATTTATATGAATCAATAAATCTTAATTCTATTTTTTTCAATATTGGTTCACCATTTTGATCAGTATGTCCTGTTTCATATTCAACTATTTTTGATAATGAAATGTAATTTTCATCGGTTTTCGGAATTAATTTTATATCTCCACCAAGTTCTTTTACAAATAAATGTAATTCGTAACCAGCTAAATTATGAAAGAAGACTGTTAAAAATTTTGGATTTTGATATCTTAAGTTCCAATCCGAATGAGCTGCATTTCTGAATTTTCCTGTTAAATGATCATGATCAGCAACTTTTCTTTTATGTAAATTCAAATTATTCAATATTTTCTCTAATTCAGTTTGATATGCTACTGAATCTACGTCACTATTTTTAAAATACTGAATCGTTTTTTCTAAAATTCTTATTCTTCTTTCAATTGTTGGAGGTATTTCTTTTAAATTTCGTTCACAAATATGACATAATTGTGAGTTGTTATATATTTTTTTCTCATTTTTAGATAGCTAAAATTCTAAATTGGTTTCATAAAGTTTATCAATTTGTATTGCTTCTTGTGTTAATTTTTGACAAAACACATTGACAGCGTCATTACCATTATAAACAACTGGATCTTTATAATTTCTATTTTGATATTTAACATAATATGAAAAATTATTAGGTAAATATTTTTCATATTGAGTTGTATAAGATTTATCCACGATTAGGTTGACATGTATTAATTTGTTGCAAAAGACATTCGAAATCGGCGTAAATTACAAATGGAACTTTTAGAGATCGATTGTAATTCATAAATTCAATTGTGTTATTATATCTTGGTGGTAAAGTAGCTAAAGATGGTATGAATTTTAGCTCAATGTTATTAAATGTTATACGATTTTAAAAAGTGTGCGGGTATGCTAGGAATCTTGCATAACTAACTACTCAGATTAATATTTGGGGTTGCTTGTGGTCCGGCAAAATTTCAAAAATTATAGATGCATTGCTTACGGGGATTGATGGGTGTGCAGTTTTTCAAGATATTTTGGTAACGGATAAAGATAAAAAAGGTGCATTGGCAAAATATAGAAAAGATTTTATCTATTTTATAAAGTGGTGGTTTAAAGAATGTGTGTTTTTTACTAAGTGCAGAATATTTAGGATTTTTTATTGGTTGTGAGGGCCTACATCCCTCAAAAACTAAAACTTTGGCCATATATAAAACGCCTAAGCCTACAAACGTTAAAGAATTACAAGCTTTTCTCGATAGCATAAATTTTCATGGTGGAATTGTTAAAAACATTGTAGTATAACATAGCCGGGCCTGTTCAACATAGTTGAATGAGATAAGTAAAGTTACGTTTTGTCTTTATTTTGCCAATGACTGTCAAAATTGATTAAAAAGATAACCAAACCCTCGATCTAGATTCCTAAACCGAATTATGCTGTATAACCTTTATTAGCATATTAATTAATTAAATTACTGTCTCCCGTGCCACAATTCGTAGTTCCACACTTGTAACAATACATTTAAAACTAAAGGGGTTGTTGTTAGTTAGCCAGGCACCGCTGGGGGGTACTGAGGTCCTGGAATACGGAGGCTATCCTGCTATTTAGTTGAAATTTTAGGCCAATATCTCTAGAATGATCATTAGATTTATAACTAGGATATTCTCCCGTTAGGGTAGGAAATGATTAGATCCTGGCGTACAGCCTCAGTCATACTAAAATTAAAATCCTAGCACGAAAAGACAGCAAATAATACATTTTCTAATTTCATTTAAAGCAGTGTTGTTCACAGCATAAAATGATTTCATTAAATATGTACACATGTGATGCCATCAAATATGAATTATCAATGAGAGCAAAGGAAATACTTGTACAAATTATGTTAATAACAATAACATAAATTTTACTGACCTGTAATGACATGTTAAAGCACAGAAGCAAAACAATTCACCAAAATAAACCGTACATTGCGCCGGCTTTTGACTATCTATCCTCATTCTCGAGCGATACGCTTTCGGATCTCTTCCAAAAAAACCTCGCAAAACCCGACTTGAAATTATTACTTTTTTTCTCTTTTTCTTTCATTGCATATATAGAGTGTCCCAAAACCAAATGTATAAGGTCTAATGAAATAATATTTTAAATAGGCGGGCTACCTCAACATGTCAAGTATTTTGACTCTATTATACAAGTTATTACAAAATAAAATTTGGTTTTGAAATGATAATTGTGATAATGGTTTTAAGAAGATCAAAGAAGTTTTAGTACATTTTCACGCAGATTTAGAAGTCAGATTAAAAATAGATGTTTCTGTAGAAAAAGTTGCGCCAGTTTTAAGTCTAAGTTCCCTAATTCTGAGGAAAAACCTGCAGCATTTTACCTCTAGAACTTTAGAACCAAAGCTGAACGAAATTATTCTCAAATTGAAAAAGAGGGTCTAATCAATATCTTTTTAACAAAAAGTTTACTTTTGTAACGGACATGAAACCTCTACATTTGGTGACAATTTATTTAAAAGGGTTAAAAACCTTATTCTTCAAGGGTGGTCTTAAAAAGTAAATCATAAAAATCTGAAGCGATTTTTTGCCAAAAGATATGATTTTTTTTTATTAAAGACGAATGTATTTTCTGGAATCATAGAATAGTAAATCCCCTCTATTTTGCAGGGTTCTATTTTAGATCAGCTGCATGGGTAAGGTAAAAATGAAATGTTTAGCTCGAGACTATGCTTGGTTTCCAGATGTAGATAAAAATATTGAAAATATTATAGGCATATTTGCTTTACTCAAATAATGCTCCAAAATCACTAATAGTTCCTTGGCCTCGGCCAAATGGGCCATGGAAGAAAACTCTTGTAGATTATTTTGATTTTAAAAGAAGAAATTATATCACTGTTTTATTAAACGCTTTTTCGAAGTGGCTAGAAGTTTTTGTTATATCTAGTTTACATTCAAGAATTAAAGCAAAGTATATGTAAACTAGTAGCTCCACTCCCCCAAATATTTTCTGCCAGCCGCCGAAAATCCGCAGATTGTTGGGAGCATGTGGAGCGTTTTAGTTTAATCAGTCGTTCGTATGTAGGCAGAGTGTTTCTATTTTAATATTCTATTCGAACTTCGGTGGAAATATATACGAAGCAATGGAAAATACAAAGGCAAATAGGAAAAATCTATAGTCGGATTAGTGAATAGATATGTTAATAAAACTAGGTGAAGGAGGCGACAAGACCGGAAAAATCGTCTAGGTGTCAGATTTTTTTTTATAAGTACATATTATATAAAGATAATGGAATGCTTTGTAAATATTATAGTATATTATTTTATATGGAGGAAAAGTGATACTTTTCATGGCGCGCTCGTGTTTAATGGTAATAGGGAGCAAGCCATGAAAAGTATCACTTTTCCTCCAAATAAAATATGCTGTTTTTTCTTCAAATGTCGAGAAATTAATGCAAAAACATCTCTTTCTAATAGTAATAATATCTAATTATTTGTAAGTAAGAAGATATGGTTTAACAATGAATGTCTAAGGAACAACCTAGTACCTAACTACATCAATATTAAGAGCAATTCTAAATCAAAAAGCTCTGAAAAAGCATTATTCCAAGCCAGAAGAACATGGATTCGACTAGAAGTAAGAAACCACTATAATTCTCTTAACACCATTAATCAAAAACTTAAGTTCCTTTATTTTTTACTTACTAATAGTCTTCATTATATTGAATTCGAATGTCTTACTATCTATTTAAATGATTTTGTCAAACGTGAAGGCGAAAAACATCGAATAACTTTAAACAAAAAACTTCAATTTTTAAAAATCAAACATGAACCTAAATTTATTAATACGTCACAGAGATCCCGTCAACTTTCCCCACATAAATTTCATGATAGATTTATCAACTTAAGTAACGTAAACCTTTCTAAAAACGATGAGGATATTTTGAATTTGGGCCTTAAGTTCAACTTTCAGCATTCTGACAGACTTTCAGTGTCTGAACACACTTTGGTAGATTGTGAGAGGATTCTAAAATCAACTCAAGTGTCCAACCCAAACTTGGTGAGGGCTGACATTACTTTGAAAGTTAATAAATATTTAAACTCCAAAAAATTAACCCATGACCTACTCCGGCAGGATGATTCTTTTAAACATAACAGGAAACTTAAAGATCTTAAAGTTAAAATACAGGAAAACGACCTCATATTAACTAAGGCTGATAAAGGGAATTGTGTCGTAATTATGCCCAAATCTGACTATTGCAGGAAAACTAATGAATTCTTGAACTCGGATGATTTTCAAATTTTATCTAATAACCCAACTCTTAGATACGTTTATCATATTAAACAACTATTTAAAATTTGTAATGCCACTTTTGAGCATTTTTCTATACAACCCCATAAACTTGTTCCCATGAATCCCATAACTCCTCTACTTTATTGCCTTCCTAAGATTCATAAGGAAAACTGTCCTATTAGACCTGTAGTTTCTTATAGAGATTCGCCCGCATCAAAACTTTCTTCCTGGCTAACATCGATTTTACCCCAATTAACCTGCTTTTCTAACCCTTTCTCTATTAAAAACTCTTTTCAGCTGACACAGAACTTGTCTAATATTATTATTCCTCCAAACTCCTTCCTTGTATCCTTTGACGTCTCCAATCTATTCCCAAGCATCCCCCCTGATGAATGTTTATCCCATATACGACATTTATTGTTCTTAAATTCAAATCTACCTACCCATATTATTTTAGAAATTTGTTCCCTTACAGATATTGTATTAAAACAAAACTTTTTCCAAATTAATGAAAAGTTCTATGCTCAGAAGTCAGGTCTAGCCATGGGTTCTAATCTGTCACCTTTTCTTGCAGAAGTTTTCATGTCTTTTATTGAAAAGAACATTTCAGAAAGCAACTTATATAAAAGTTTTGTTACATGTTGGTTTAGGTACGAGGACGACGTTTTCACTATTTTTACTGGTTCCGAAAACGATCTACAGGATTTTTTAAAACACCTTAATTCCATTCATGAGTGCATTAAATTTACGTATGAAAAAGAAAATGAAGGTCGTCTACCCTTTTTAGATCTATTGATTAAGAAATCTTGCACAAATTCATTGGAGTTTGAAATCTATAGAAAACCTTCAGCAACTGACAATGTTATCCCCTTTTCTTCTAACCATCCTTTTAACCAAAAATTCTCAGCATTTAATTCACTTTTTCACAGACTTTTTAATATTCCTCTTTCCCCCAATGACTTTCAAAAAGAATTACAAACTATATATCAAATTTCTAAAAACAACGGATATCCTGATAATGTCATTAATAAAATTTATTTTAAACACCTCAATAAATCGTTAAACAAAAAACTTTTATGTAAAGATAATAAAGTAACAGTATACAGAAGTATTACATATTTTGATAAATTATCCAATCAAGTTGCTAAGAGTTTTTTGAGGGATTCGGATAAACAATTGTGTGTGTGCTATCGTACTTCAAACAACTTATCTAAACACCTGGTTAACACCAAAGATAATATTCCAGCCACCCACAGATCAGGCGTTTACAGGCTCAAATGTTCTCATCCTGACTGTAAGGTGTGCTACATTGGACAAAGCGGAAGGAGAATTGAAACAAGGGTAAAAGAACATACTAAACTAATTGAAAATAACTTAAATAAGTTTATTACTAATACTTCTTCTCCATTCGCTAACCATATTATCGAGGCCAGACATAGATTCGTACCGGAGGCAGACGCGGAAGTTCTTCATGTTTGCCAGAAAGGCTTAAAGTTGGACCTTCTAGAAATCCTTGAAATTAACAAGGCCATAAAATCACCAGATTATGTTTGTGTTAATGAACAGACTAAGTTTGATAGTAATCTATTTTTTAACTCCTTAAGTCCACACAGCCTTCCGAATTCCAATAAATAATTAATACCCTCCTTGATAAATACTAATTTCTCACCCTTCTCCACCCCTCCTTTTTTCTTTCTAAACTTACCCTTTTCTTAACTAATCTGCCCTAGAGCATTTTAATTTTCACCAAATACGGGGTATTACTACTATAGTACTCTGTCTACGACCATTGATAATTCGAGCATGTTCCGCCTTCACCGTTATATATTCCTTCTTTTAATTAAATGTTTAAAAACCTTAGTTTTAACTGTGTTTACTGGATGTCGCGACGTGTACCAAATTGTTAATTTATTTATTTCCTTTGTCATTGTTTGCTATGTAAACATACAACATTATGGCTAAGTAGTGTGTGGTGAGTTTTTTAAAATTTTCTGTATAATTTTGACTTTTATTGTAATTTTGACGTACTTTTGTTATTTTAATGTATTTCTCTTATACAAAAATATATTTTAGAGTCTGATGATGATGAGTGAACTCATCGAAATGCATAACTCTTAAACTAAAGATTGGCATTTTCATTTGTGGAGAAAAGTCTTCCCCCTTCTTCTAACCCGCTATATCTAATTATTATTAAAGATAAATGGGTTCGCAAGGCGGACACTGTGAACAATAATTATTTTTTTAAGATTGCGTCTCCGATTGCGTTTTAATTCCGTATTGATAAGCAGTTATTGAGTAAGTTCGATTAAATAATAACCAATTTGTTCCTAAATTAGTGATTTTTAGAAATGCAGTCACAAATTGAGTGATAAATACAAATCGTAGTTTAATAAATCTTGAGTTGTTGACGCTTATTTTGTCGTTTGTTTGTATTGTATCTATGTTGCTATGACAACACTTTTACCTCCGCCGGCGGAAAAGTGAAAAGTAAAGCTCCGGCGGAGGAAAAACGAAACTTCACGGCCGCCTACACAGTCGAGTAATGACGGATTTACTGACGTTTGAAGAAAATAGTATATTAATAGTAAGAATATCTAATTATTATTAAAGATAAGTGGGTTCTCAAGGCGGCTTAGACCGGTGTCGGTGAATAGGCAGGGTGACCAACTTTTAGCCGGATAAAAACCGGAGAAATTGTTTTGCCAGCGCCTTCACCATTTTCACACATAGTTCACAATAAATTATTTATTAAAATATATCTATACGAAACAACGCAGCGAGTAACGAATATTTTTTTAATCAAAAACAACGTTTATTTTTCTTAATTTTTTATTGGTGCGACAACATTTCAGTAAAATCTTTTTGCGCATCTTTTGACAAATATTCTGGCAGGTGAAATTATAGTTTAGTTTTGTACACAATTCCATTTTAACCAATTCGACTCGCATTTTATTTCCTTCATCAGTCCAAAGTCCAGACATTATCTAAAACACTCGTTCTAAATATGCATTGCTAATTGGGACTGAAAAAATGATTGAATTAATTTTCAATATTTCCGGAAAATTACCGCACTTAAACAACTTTACCCATATTTCGTCCATAGACAGAAGTGAAAAATCTTCTTCTTGAAGTTTTCCTCATACCGTATTCAATATCGATACTTCGTCAAATAAATTGTTTTCATTAATGATATTATCGACGAACGAAAACCGGAGATTTATCTGAAAAACCGGAGAACGGAGAACCCCTATGAAAATCCGGAGACTCCGGGTGAAAACCGGAGAGGTGTTCACCCTGTGAATAGGCACAGGTTGTTGCTATAGTAATGTAACATAAAGCTGTCAGTCGACACTGTCAACAATAATTATTTTTTTAAGATTGCGTCTCCGATTGCGTTTTAATTCCATATTGATAAGCAGTTATTGAGTAAGTTCGATTAAATAATAACAAATTAGTTCCTAACTTAGTGATTTTTAGAAATGCAGTCACAAATTGTAGTTTAATAAATCTTGAGTTGTTGACGCTTATTTTGTTGTCTGTTTGTATTGTATCTATGTTGCTATGACAACACTTTTACCTCCGCCGGCGGAAAAGTGAAAAGTAAAGCTTCGGCGGAAGAAAAACGAAACTTCACGGCCGCCTACACAGTCGAGTAATGACGGATTTACTGACGTTTGAAGAAAAAATATATTTTGGCACTGTGAAACTAACCCAAAGTTGATTCGACGACAAACTCAAACTAACCAAATCTATTAAAATTCATTATAACGTATCGGAACCGGTTCAAATAACTATAATAAGTTGAGACTAAATGAAACTAGACGAAAGTTGTTTGGATGACTAACCCAAATTAACCAAATCCATTAAAAAACGTATCAGAATCGATTCAAATGATTAAAGTAAGTTGAGACAAAGTGAAACTAATCAAAAGTTGAATCGACTATTAACCCAAACTAACCAAATCTACTGAAATTGATTATAACGTATCGGAACCGCTTTAAATGACTAAAATAAGTTGAGAATAAGTGAGAGTAAGCGGAAGTTGAATCGACGACTAACTCAAACTAACCACATCTATTAGAATTGATAATGACGTCGGTATTGTAACCGTTTCAAATAAGTTGAGAATAAGTGAAACTAACCGAAAGTTAATTGAACACTAACCCAAACTAACCAAATCTATTAAAATTGATTATAACGTATCGGAACTGCTTCAAATGGCTAAAATAAGTTGAGAATAAGTGAAGCTAACCGAGAGTTGATTGGACTACTAACCCAAACTAACCAAATGTATTAAAATTGAATATAACGTAACGGAATCGGTTCAAATGATTAAAATAAGTTGAAACTATGTGAAACTAACTGAAAGTTCAATCGACGACTAACCCAAACTAACCAAATGTAATAAAATAATTATAACGTATCGGAACCGCTTTATAAGACTAGCATAAGTTGAGAATAACTGACACCAACCGACAGTTGAATCGACGACTAACCCAAACTATCCAAATCTATTAAATTTGATTATAATGTATCGAAATCGATTCAGATGACTAAAATAACTTGAAACTAAGTGACACTAACCGAACATTGATCGGACGACTAATTCAAACTAGCCAAATCTATTAAAATTGATTATAACGTATCGGAACTAGTTCAAATGAATAAAATAAGTTAAGACTAAGTGAAACTAACTGAGAGTTGAATCGACTACTAATCCAAAGTAATCAAATCTATTAAAATTGATTATAACGTATCGGAACAGGTTCAAATGACTAAAATAAGTTGAAACTAAGTGAAGCTAGTCGAAAGTTGCTTGTAGTCGCCCCAAACTAACCAAATCTATTGAAATTTATTATAACGTATCGGAACCGCTTTAAATGACTAAAATAAGTTGAGAATAAGTGAAGCTGGTCGAAAGTTGATTGTAGTCGTCCCCAAATTAACCCAAACTAACCAAACCTATTAAAATAGATTATAACGTATCGGAACTTGTTCAAATGACTAAAATAAGTTGAAACTAAGTGAAGCTGGTCGAAGGTTGATTGTAGTCGTCCCCAAACTAACCCAAACTAACCAAATTTATTGAAATTGATTATAACGTATAGGAACCGGTTCAAATGACTAAAATAAATTGAAACTATGTGAAGCTAATCGAAAATTGATTGGACGAATAGCCCAAACTAACCAAATCTATTAGGATTTACTATAACGTATCGGAACCACTTTAAATAACTAAAATACGTTGAGAATAAGTGAAACTAACCGAAAAATGAATCAACAACTAACCCAAGCTAACCAAACCTATTAAAATTAATTATAACGTATCCGAACCGGTTCAAATGACTAAAGTAAATTGAAACTACGTGAAGCTTATCGCAAGTTGATTGGATGACTAATCCAAAGTAACCAAATCTATCAAAATTTCTTGTTTCTAACGTATCGGAACTGGTTCAAATATCTAAAATAAATTAAGGCTAAGAGAAACTAACCGAAAGTTGATTTGGTGACTAACCCAACTAATAACATCTATTAAAATTGATTATAACGTCTTAGAACCGGTTCAAATGTTTGAAATATTTTGAGACTAACTGAAACTAACCGAAAGTTGAATCGACGATTAACCCAAACTAACCAACCTAATCCGGTTAGTCGTTCAATCAACTTTTGGTTAGTTTCACTTAGTTTCAACGTATTTTAGTCATTAGAACCGGTTCAGATACTTTATAATCAATTTTTGTAGATTTGGTTAATTTGGTCTAGTCGTCGATTCAACTTTCGGATAGTTTCGCTTTTCCTCAACTTATTTCAATCATTTAAAGCGGTTCCAATATGTTATAATCAATATTAATAGATCTGGTTAGTTTTGGTTAGTCGTCGATCCAACTTTCTGTTAGTTTCACTTATTCTCAAGTTATTTTAGTCATTTCCGATACATTATAATCAATTTTAATAGATTTGGTTAGTTTAGGTTACTCCTCTTAAGGATTAATAGTAAATCACTACAACAAGTCAGTTCCGTTAAATTTTTGGGTGTTCACCTCTATGATAGGCTTAGCTGGAGTGTTCATATTGATGAACTATGTAAAAAATTGGCCATAACACCCTATGCTTTGTTTAGACTAAGACAAATAAGTTCCAAAAAAGTTTTGCTCCATTATTATTATGCTCAATTTTATAGCCGTCTGAAGTACGGATTAATTTTTTGGGGTGGTTCTTCCTTTCTGGAACGAGCATTTAACATTCAAAAGCGAGCAATTCGCTGGGGAGAGGAAACTGGCCTCGTGCCCCTTTTTCGGAGGTACGGGATTCTGCCACTACCTTCATTATATATATTTGAAGTCCTTCTCTTTGTGAGAAAAAATATAAGAAAATTTCAACAAAAGTCGATTTTTCATGACTATGATACTCGTGGTTGCCAGAATCTCGTATATCCAATACACTCTTTTAAGTTAGTGGAAAATAATATATATTATAGGGGTATCAAATTATATAATAAACTTCCAAACAGATTTAAAAATATTACTAATGAAAATTCCTTTAGAAATAGTATTCACGACTAGTTAGTGGCTCGGTCGTTTTAGAGTTTGGAAGAATATTATGATTATTGATGTTTTTTTTCTTTCGTGTCTAGGTATTGTAGTATAACGTACCCGGGCCTGTTCAACATAGTTGAATCAGATAAGTAAAATTGTGCTTTGTCTTTATTTTGCCAATGATCGTCAAAGTAGATTTAAAAGAAAATCAATATCTACGTTGTGTTATTATTATATCTTACACAATTTTTAATTAATCGGATTGCCCTTCGACTAAACACAATTAGGGAAATTTGAGAGAAAGGTGCGTCATGTAAATTAAACCACAGATTCCTAATACGCCTAATTTATTGAAGAAAAACGTGCCATACTCCGCCTGGAATTCACGAGGGAAAAGAGCATGGCAGAGAAAACCTCGATCCCTATTCCTAAACCGAGTTATGCTGTACAACCTTTATTAGTATAACACTTAATTAAATTACTGTCTCGCGCACCACAATTTGTCGTTCCACACTTGTGACAATACTACAATACATTCAAAACTGAAGAGTTTAGTATTAGTTAGCCAGACGTCGCCAGCAGGTACTGAGGTCCCGTACGGGAGGCTACTCAGCTATAGTTGCAAATTGAGCTAATATCTCTAGTAAGACCTGCAGGCCGATTAATATATATTTCCTTCGTCATCGCTTAGCGATTGATTACATTATTTGTGATTGAATAGCATTCCTTTACTGTTGCTTATTAGTTATAGTCATTTCGATATAATACATTTCAATTACGATATATGGTTTCATTCTGTGTAATTGGGCACAGGCTACAGATCCTTTATCATTTCGGGTGCTTATAAGCAATTGGCATCAAGTCAAAAATCAAGGTTACAAAATAATGTTAATTTAAATTTCACATAGGTTTCATACAAAAGCAAATCATTAAAAATATAGCATTTGTTAAAAGAACGACTTAGGGTGGTTTGCTCGCAAGCTCACGATTTATAGCTAGGATATTCGCTCAGTCAGGGGAGGAATATGTTAGTGGATTCATCAAGTCTCTTACTTACATTACAATCACAGTCATACTAAAACTAAAATTCCAGCACGAAGAGACAGGAAACAATACACAGTGTTATTCGCAGCATAAAACGATTTCATTAAATATATATACACTTGTTATACCATCAAATATGAATTATCCATGAGAACAAATGAAATATTTGTGCAAATTATGTTTATAACAATATCAAAATATATACACATGTTGTGCCATTAAATATGAATTATTATCAATGAGAATAAAATAAATATACTTGTGCAAATTATGTTAATAGCAATATCAAAATATATACA
>MU183577.1:16104-31780 GCA_016904865.1 Pissodes strobi
TTGTGCAAATTATGTTAATAGCAATATCAAAATATATACATATGTTATGCCATCAAATAGGAGAAATATTTATGCAAATCATGTTAATAACAATATCAAAATATATACACACGTTATGCCATCAAATATGAATTATCAATGAAATTAGAAGAAATATTTATGCAAATTATGTTAATAACAATATGAAAATGTATACACATGTTAAGCCATCAAATATTAATTATCAATGAAAATAGAAGAAATATTTATGTAAATTATGTTAATAACAATATGAAAAGGTATACACATGTTAGGCCATCAAATATTAATTATCAATGAGTATAAAATATATAATGGTACAAATTATGATAATATCAATATTATAAGTTTCATTTTACCGACTTGTAATGACATAATATTGCAACACAGAAGCAAAACAATTCACCAAAACAAACCGTACACCCCGCCGGCTTCTGACTCTCTATTTTTCGTTCTCCAGCAATACCTTTCGGATCTCCTCCAAAAAACCTCGCAAAAACTCGACTTCAATTTATGACTTGTTTTTATCTTTTACATGTATAAGGGGTGTCTCAAAATATACACATATATAGGGTGTCTTAAAAATTAATGTATCAGGTCTGATGAAATAGTATTTAAAAATGTGGGTTATCTCAGTATGCTTTGTAGTAGTGACTGAACAGTCACTGCATGTTTTGACTTAATCTATAAATGTAATTGTGTCTGAGGGATTTAATAAACATTTCATTTCATTTCATTTCATCATTAATTTTAATAGATTTGATTAGTTTGGGTTTGTTGTCGATTCAAATTTCGGTTAGTTTCACTTAGTCTCAACTTATTTTAGTAATTTGAACCGGTTACCATACGTTATAATAAATTTTAATACATTTGGTTAGTTCTCGTTAATCGTCGAATCAAGTTTCGGTTAGTTTCACTTAGTCTTAAATTCTCGTCATCCGATACGTTATAATTAATTTTGATAGATTTGGTTAGTTTGGGTTAGTAGTTCAATCAACTCTCGGTTAGCTACACTTATTCTCAACTTATTTTAGTAATTTCAAGCTTTTCAGAATACATTAAAATCACTTTTAATAGATTTGGTTAGTTTGGGTTATTCGTCAACAACTTTCGGTTAGTTTCATTTAGTCTCAACTTATTTTAATTATTTGAATCTGTTCCGATACGTTATAATCAATTTTAATAGATTTGTTTCGTTTGGGTTAGTCCTCCAATCAACTTTCGGTTAGTTTCGGTTAGTATCAACTTATTTTAGTAATTTGAACCCGTTACGATACGTTATGATCAATTTTAATAGATTTTGTTAGTTTTGGTTAATCGTCGAATCAAGTTTAGGTTAGTCTCACTTAGTCTCAGCTTATTGTAGTCATTTGTGGTGCCGATACGGTACAATCAATTTTGATAGATTGGGTTAGTTTTGGTTAGTCGTCCAATCAACGATACGAAAATAACGTAACGCGAGACGAAAACATAAACCATGTCATAACGTGGCCTTGAAAAATCACTTTCATGAAACCAAAGAAGTGTAGCAAAAATGAGATTCCGAAGTATTATATTATTATATATTTTTAAATATATTTTAGTTAATCCACTAATATTGCTATCTTTGAAACGGTCAAAGCTACAAAGTTGATTAAATTAGAAAGTTGCCATTATTGATGCCTTTTCAAGATCGATTTGCAGTGTTGTTAAATTCTTGTTAGATTCTGAGATAGCAACAGTGGTATTACCTAAAAATGAGACCCCGTA
This sequence comes from Pissodes strobi, assembly GCA_016904865.1. NCBI lineage: Eukaryota > Metazoa > Arthropoda > Insecta > Coleoptera > Curculionidae > Pissodes > Pissodes strobi. The sequence goes on from MU183577.1 coordinate 17,872, forward strand.
TAGCATTTTTTTTTTCAATTTCCTTCTATGAAAATATTTTTACAACTTTGCTCAGTTTCACTTGATTTTTCACCCGGCCGGCATTCAGTAGGTCTTTCGGTACGAGTCCATACAATCTCCTGAATACATCTCTGACTAGAGAAAGCCACGCGAATCAATCGGACACTTACGCAGCGCATCGGTCATCTCCAGTTGTCACTTGATATAAAAGAATGTGGCTGAATTACATCATAGGATTTACCGCTGAGTGAACTTACTAGTTTACATATACTTTGATTAAAGTTCTTAGATGTTTGTTTGCCATTTTTGGTATTCCTATTACTTTTGCATCTGATAATGATACATCTTTTATTATCAGACCAATTAAAAGAATTTTTGTCAAAAAATAACATACATCATATTGCTAGTCCTCTGTACTCTCCCTTCTCTGATGGGACAGCAGAGAATTCTGTCAAAACTGTAAAAAGTGTTGTTTACAGATCAGAAGTTGGATAACCTACGTTCCTACGGATTGTGTTATTTATTGTGGAGAACGGTGAAAAACACGATTTCCAAGAATAGTTTTGGTATAAAACTTTTTTCATAAATCTTATACTTTCTAAGATGAGATATAGGCATTTAATAAATGAAACTCCCATAAAAATTATATAATTCAATGTTCGTTACACTTAACATAACCGACATCTCTAATTTTACATTAGATAAAATTTGAATTTATATGAGGGATATATCTGTCGATTTGAGGAAACTTGTTCCAATAAATTTATCTTTTTTGGTTTAAAACCAACAGCTTCTTTGCAACCCAGAAAACCACCGGATCATAAAAGTCTTTTTGTTCACTTTTTTCGTCCATCCTACATATATTGCGTAGATACGAAGGTATTGCAAATTTCGACTCTCAGACCTGTTTCAGCTTTAATAATATTTATATTTTATAGCAATTATTGATAATTAATGACATGCTATGATTTAAATCAAATACAATAGTTAACATTGCTTCGTCACAAATATCTTCCAACTTACTACTGTCACGTAACTAAATTGTTGTCATTCCAGTGTAACATTTAAGTTCAAATACTGTTCAATTAAAAGGGAAACAGAAATAAACAAAATTGATATTTTAGCCTTGTAAATGGCAACGTATTTAAAATTATATTCCACCAATATACTTAAAAGTGCTTTCCATTTATTTAAGGAAATAAAGCGGTAACATTACAGCCCCCAAAACCAATTAAGAAGCCAGAATCCAGGAATATCTCTCGTTATAATTCTCCCCCAAGGGCTCCAAGTTGCAAAGTAGGCGATGAAATGTTTAGTAATTGGTTGACCTATTATAAATTCTAATCATCTCTCTAGTTGTGATGAACCGTGGCATTTTGGGCAACCCTGCAAAATCGTAACCGCGATAATTTATCCCCTGGAAATTATATTGGCAAAATTATAAAATCAATACAAAGGGTGGGCCTGAGCCTAATGACGCACAACTAAGAAAACTGAAATGAAAAGGAATTTTGAGAGAAAGCGATTTTTTATTATTGGAAAAGGATTTGTGAATTTTCTTTCAATTATTTTTGAAACTCTTGCTCCTTAACGCTTTGTTACGTCATGTTGAACATAGCTAAATATATTTAATGTCGAACTGTATAGGGAATGTAGGCTCTTGGAAAAAGTTGCCTCAACATATTTTTGAAACTAATTTAGCGAAAATTAAATATTTCTTCTTCATGTAATAATATGTAATGAATTCCTCAAAAAAATGTTATTTTTTTTCATTATTAAAGTCAGAATTATACCCATTTGAAGTCACTTTTGTTTATTTTTATTTAGTATATTCCAAACGGCGGTGACAACAAACTTTTCAAAAAAATTACCATCGGGGTTATTAATTTTTTATATAAATGGTTATCCGTCACTGCCAACAAAAAACATTGGTCCGTCAACTTGTTGTCGAAAGTTAGAAAACGATATTTTAAGGTAGTTACGGGAAATACGACAAGCAGATCCTTTACCATAAAAAACTAACCTCCACCACAGGGATCTGTACTATCTCCACTCCTTACGGATTCAGTGTTGTATATATTTATTTTTGGTCTAGTATTCAAAACTCCAAGAAGCATGCCTTTATGGTCAAAATAGAGATTCTGTTAATAATTAATTGACGACGACTGCGCTTAATCTTCCGAGTTGATCTCTAATTTGCCGTTCAAAGCATTATATATTATTGGCGTACTTAGTTTTAGTTATAAATGTATAAGTAGTTTATAGAGCGGCACATGTAACAAATCATGATTTGAACCCTACTGGTAAACAATTGATTGAAGGCCTTTTATTTATGTTACTTGAACCACCACATAAGGAGTGATCTTTAAAGCGCGTAAGTGTTTACATTTTTAATTATTTTTTCCCTAACACTGATTATATTGAATAATACTTCTCTTTAAACCTCGTTTAACATCACCCTAAAGTTCACATTTCATGCGTTTGTTTGAGCAAAATAATTTAATTAGCATTTGTTGTTTTCTTATCTATCAAGTAACTGAGTAAAATTTCTGGTTGGTAGGATAATAGTCGTATTATTAAGCGAAAGCGGTGTAGAGTACTGAACACAATTCAGTACATTCTCTGTTCCATTTAATTGGAAAAATCATCCCTTTATTACAAGCTTTTATTTACTTTCACCTGTGTGTCTGTCTGTCTGTAATCAAATCTTGCAAGCTGAATTAGAACTACTTCTAAATGTCCGATTGACTTGAAATTTGGTACACGTTTATAGGTCCGATGACAATACAATATTATAATGTTGTTAAGTTTACACCTCCCCCCTTTCGGGGGTAGGGAAGGAGGTACTACTTAAAGTATGTTCGATTTCGTTTAAAATTGGTAAATGGGGGTTTTTGGGGACTCTCTCTCTCTCTTTCCCTCTATTACTCTCTCTCTTTTTGAAATCATATACAGGGTGGTAAAAGAATACATTTTTCAAAAAATACAACTATTTTCGAAATTGTTCGGTACAGGAATATCATACATCCTTCTTGATGCGAAAATTGAACTTAGCGCACCCCAAAACCCCCCTAATGGTATTAGAAATGAACAATAACACCGCCCTACGAAATTCCCTATATCGAAATCTGAAGAAAAAAACCTAGATTTTGAGTCAAAAATTACATTTTATCGCATAACTGCCTTATTTGAAACCGTATCGAAAAATGTTATAGAAACTTTTCGATAGACCTTGAGACGGCGCAGACAACGGATTTCAGATATCTCTCTTCGTTTTCGTAAAAATTGGTAAAATATAAAAAACACGTTTGATCAATTTGAAAAAAAACGAAACGTCGTGCGATCAAACTAGATACAGCATATTATAGTACCCGACGAGACACATCTTTTTCCCATTTAAAGTTTCTTTCTAACTCTTACCGTTTTCGAATTATAGCCGATTTAATGAAAATTTCGCATTTTCTAAGCGGGGAAAATTTCCGAAAAAAATGTTGACAAAAAAATCCGTTTTTATGACGGAAACGATTAAAGTGGTCCATGTATATGTCGTTAACGTAAAAATAAATTTTTCGAATGCATATACAGGGTATTAAAGAAATTATTTTTTGAAAAAAATTGCCTTTTTTTGAAAAAAAAGGCAATATATGTATTTTTTAAGTTTGACGACCCACATACGGGCTAAAGGTCGTCGAAATACACATTTTTAGTAGTATGTATTTTTGCCGTATCACTAGTAGTTTTCGAGCTACGACCGTTCTCGAATTTAAACGGCCATTTTCTCGAAAACTAAGAATATTGTCTTTTTTTCGTAAAGAACCTCTTTTTGTAGGCTCTGCAGTCCTCTACCAAATGCCGAATTTCAAGTCGATCGGAAATAAAAAGTCGATAGGCTCCACCGATAGGTTCCAGATAGGTTCCGGCTCTTATAGGACAAAATGAAGGTTAGGTCGATATAAAAATACAGTTTTTTCCGATTTACGAAATTGTTCTTTTTTCTACTGTAATCTACTCGTTAAAAAACGTGTTAAGCGATTTCCCCCACTTCTCGATAAAATTTCGAAAAAAAAAGGACGTGGGGGGTGGAGAATAGTCGAGAACCTATGCCATTGGGCCCTGCTGGCAGGGCCTAATTTCGTCAGAATTTCGATCCGAGCTACCGTTAAGCCAGAAATTGCGAAAAACTGCGCGATTTACATGGGGCCCCCTAAATACCCCCAAAACTCCCCCTTAAAAGCGAGTCCCGGCATCCCCGATTTAATTCCAGTTAGTTCAACACGTTGTACATCTACCATGAAAATATAGACCCTGTAGGTCATCTCCTTATACCGGAGCCTACCGGATAAAAACCGCACGGACCTCGTGGGAGCCTATTCGCCGGCCGATTTAGGTGCCGATCTGGGGTGATTTTTCGAGGGACGAAGGCAAACGACTGAAATCAAAAAATTTTCGATATCGAAAAATTTTAAAAAAATTTGGCTCCTACCGCGGAACCTTTTAGAGATAGGTTCTCGACGAGTTCGGATTCGAATTGGGTATCGTCAAAGACCCCCCTAGCCCGAATTTCAACCTTGCAGGTGAAAGGGCACCAAGAATCCCTATTTAGGAGCCCCTAGCAGACTTAGCGATTTCAAATTTTAGGTGGGGGTTCGGACCGATGCCCTCCATCCCCCTGCCAAATACGAACATGTTAGGTCGAAATTTAGGTCAAAAAGGGCCAGTAGGAGCCGGATTTGCGGTAGGCTCTAAAAGGGGCAAAAAGCGGTCTCCTAAACATAAAATGACCTACGAAAGCGTTTTTTTCCAAAATAATATTTAGGGGTCGAAAACCACGATTTTCTACTTTCAAAACCGTTGGGGCGAGCGTTCTCCTAATAGGAGCCGCAGGTCGAAAATCGCGTAGAATACTTTTTTTTAAGTCTAATCCGTGCGGGGGACAATTTGAGGGTCTCGTTTCGATTTTTTTTTTCGACTTCATCCGGCTCCTACCGCGGAACCTATCGCACGTAGGTTCCCGCTGGTGTCAGATTCGAACTCAGCGTCACCAAAAACTCCCTAACCCAAATTTCATCCATCTACTTCTACGGGAACACAGGGCCCCTGAAATACGGGCCCCTAGGTTCCCCAAATTTTTTTGCGTTTAAACGGTCCCCTTTTGACCTACCACACCGACTTTCGACGTTTTCCACCTATTAAATCGATTTTTTTATCGCGGAGCCTCCCCCCTAGGGGCTACAATTTTTTTAAGTCCATATTCGTTTTCCCCGACCCCGAAAACCCCCGGGACCCTATTTTAGCCTAAATCTGAGCTGTCTCGTGTTCGGTCTAGTACCAGCTCACGTTCCCTACTGACGGGTAAGTATTTTCTATCAGATTTTGAAAATTCAACATGGCCGATACTGGTCTAAATGTTGCAAGTCAATTTTAGCTGACTTCTACATATCCAATTGGCTTCAAATTTGCGTTTGTAGTTCAGACGAAAATATAAAACTATTGGTCTTGCTTACACTCCCCCCCCCCCCTCCCCTTCAAGGGTAGGGTAGGGGGCACAACTTAAAGTATGTCCGATTTCATTTAAAATTGGTATATGGGGGTTTTTGGGAACAAAGAATTTAAATTTTTTATCAGATTTTGAAAATTTTAAATGGCGGACTCAACGTGGCCGATTTTGGGTTAAATGTTGCAAGTCAATGTTAGCTGACTTCTACATATCAAATTGGCTTCAAATTTGGAATGCGTTTGTAGTTCCAATGAAAATATAAAGCTATGGTGTTGCCATTGTTTATTCTTATGAAGACAGTGATGTTCCCACCTCCCTTTATTTAGTTTAAAATTGGTATAGGGGGGTTTTAGCGACAAGGAATATACATTTTTTTAGCAGATATTGAAAATCCAAATGGCGGATTCAAAATGGCTTTTATTATATACTACGAATCTAAGTTTTATAAATAAATATATAGTATTTACTAAATTTGTTATTTTGCTATACCATAATACCTACTAAAAAGTAAAAAATAAATAAAAGTAAAAAAAAAATAAAAACAAGTTTTTATTTAAATGCACTAAAAAAAGAAAATAAAAATTTTAACTAAATCAAACCCATTATTTTGTTACATTAAACATTTTTATATGATATAAAAGCTTGTCGCGAGAAATTTAAACAGAAAAATCTCGCGACTAGCTTTTATAACATATAAAAATGTTTAATGTAACAAAATAATGGGTTTGATTTACATCAAATTTTTATTTTCTTCTTTTTAGTGCATTTAAATAAAAGCTTGTTTTTATTTTTTTTTTTACTTTTATTTTTTCTACTGGACTTACTAGTAATAAACCAACTTTCTATTTACCGAACTTACTTGTGTTATTTAATTATTTGATTACCTACCTACCTACTGGATCTTTGAAGCAGCGAGCGTAAGTACTGTGCTTTTAGGCGTTTAGTCTTATTTTCTTTGCTTTAGATTTAAAACGTTTTGACTTGATCGATTTACTATATAACTACTGTCTTTTAATATTTATTTTATCATTGATTTAATACTTAGTTTTTTTGCGTCTTATTTTTCAATTTTTAATACTGTCTTTCATAATTAAATTAACACTTGGTTGTTTATTTTATTCTTCAATTTTTAGTACTGATTAAATTCTGGCATTCAAATCAACTTAATTTTGAATTTATTTAAATAATTTTCGGTTGGTTGTTGCGAAGCTTAGGTTAAGACGAGTTCCATACTTCAACTTTGGGGTATTTCTTGCTTGTGCCGTCTACATGTTCGTGGCGCCTTATGAATTAACCCAATTTTTTATTTGATATTATTCACTCTCGGTCCCTTCTAAGATGAGCTGAAGCTTTTGCGTCAATTAGAAGAAAAGGAAAAAGCGTTACAAGTTTGTTAATAAATAAATAAATAAATACTACAAGATTATTTTTATTTTTTAAAATTGAAATGTATAGAAGAATGTAAAAAATATAATATAATGCTAAATCATCATTTGGTAATTTCTGAACGTATAAAAACATAACAGGCTATTAATTTCTGAACGCGAGAGTAAATTTTCTAACCTTATACTGATTGGCAAAAATATGTGCGCCATACGTTTTTTCTTGCCTACAAATTGGTATAATTCCGACTTTACATTTCTCTGCCTGTATAAGTACTAGTATATTTACTATATATAATGCTTGCTTATGTAATACAACATGATCTAAAATTTGCTTTAATAATCGCATTGCATTGTTTACACATAATTCGATTAGCATCCACATAAATCCCAAAAACAACTAGTTTAGCCCAGACAATACCATCAATAAAACTCCCACTCATAACACATTTTTAGCAAAACAACATATTTGTTTTTCAAATCAGCTTACCGCAATAAATTGAATGTGGCAGCTCAACATAACGCCTGTCAGCTTCTAAAATCCGCCTAATTGAATTTACCGGTAGCTGGATTAATTCTTTCAATTTTATTCCCATAAATTCATTAGGTTTTTTTAAATGGCGCTCAGACATTTAAATGCCATTAAAACTTTAATATGTCAATTTTCTTTTCGAGTCAACGCACAAAATGAATAAATTTATTGACAAGAATATTCCCTTAAAACAACTTTTGTCATATTATTTGATCATATTAGATTATATTTATAATAACATTGAAGACTGCTAAACTCTCCGATGACCTTCGTGGACACCGTTGCCTTAATATCACTGATCGCTATGCTTGGAGAAGAAGCTGGTGAACGTGTTACAAAATATTTCATACGGTGAATGGTTTCGAGAGTAGAGAGGGAGATCGGCGAGGTAAATTTTGACACCAGCCCGTCCACAATTCAAACCAAGCGTGCATATCTTCCCTCATCATTGTCGCAACCACTTTCAATTGCCTGCTGCTTGGTTCGGAAGCACCAGGTCTTAGTTCATGATGTGTTGCTAAGACGCTTTTGGTTTAATGACATTTTTACATCGTAGAAAAAAAAAGTCGGGCATTTGCAACCTATTTCCAGTCGAGATATGTGTTTACTTTTATTCACTTCATATAGCCATAACATACTTACAATACAATAATACACTTGTAAATTGTTTTCAAGAATATATGTATACTCTATACTTACCGAAGACTCCCGACAGGTGGCGTTGCATACGGCACTCCTAAAAATGCCTCCACGGGAGGGTGAATGTGTATCATGACTCCCCGTAACGCACCGTACTTGGTCTTTACCACGCGCGTACTGTACTTATGTACCAACAACGAGGAGGCTGCTCCGCTACACGAAACCAAAAACGAAACCTGAAAATAAGAAAAAATATCTTTATTATTCGAATATTTTACCATATAAGCAAGTGAACAAACGAGCAAGCTTAAAATGGCAAGACTTACAGTTGAAAGTTGACAAATTAGAGGCTAAATACAATAACCAGATAAAAAACAATAAGATTCCATTTGAAAAGTTGGACCTACTAGGCAAACGAAAATATCGTATAATAGTGTTTTACTCACGTAAAAGCAATAAATTCCAGGCTTCGAAAAGAAGTAAGCAAATAGAAGTATTTGCAAAAAGTTACACACCAAATTGGCCAAATGAAATAAACTCTGTACCAAAAATAAAAATAAAAACGTTTTAACACAATTTTCTGAAATAATATCTTAAGTCATTGCTGAAAATTGTTCATAAATAAAAATGCATGTTTTGGGGGAGATTGTGACAGGCTACGATACCATATAGAAGATAACCAATTTTTCTGAACGAAATGGCGAAGGAGATTTAAATGAAATTGGCATAGGATGACAATAGGAGAACGTATTTCTGTTGTGATAGTGAAAACATCATTTTATTTATTGAAATAGATGACAAAAATTACATAAACATCATAATAACACTGGTAAATGGAGAACATGGTAACTAATCCACTAAGCTAGATATTTCAAAGCAAATATTTCATGCTTATGTATAGGATTAAACGCACAGGCCTTTATGTGAACGGTTTACTTTACATAGATGGTTTATCGTTCCCAGCTTGACACTACAAAGTTTAGTTGTACATCATTGTTGTCTTTCTAAATGGTAAAAGAAGGAACCCCTTCGTCTAATCACTTGGCTCATTTTCTTTATTGCTGCACTAATCGGTTCTATAATATACCTTGACGGCCATCCTCTGGCTTCGACTTTGCTAATTATGGCTCTTAATTACTGATTTGAGTTATTTTATTAATTGCTTTGCTGTTCGGATCTAGAATATACCTACTGTGCCGTACTGTACTTTCTGAGGAGTAGATCTGTGATAAGTGGTGAGGTCGAAGCAAAAATCCATAAGGGATGTCCACAGAGTTCAAGCCTGGGGCCAACCTTGTGGCTGATACTTATGGAAGAGTGCATGAACGGTTTGAAAGGGGAATGGGAAATGAATGATGGACCGGGTGAATGTGGAAGGTTGGTTCCACAGGCATGCGTAGACGACCAGGTTTTTATCATCAGGGGCAATTCGGATGAAAGAAATGGAAAGGAGATGGAGTCAACTGTGGGATGTGTTAAATCGATGGGAGGTAACCATGAAACTGAGCTATAATAGAGAAAAGACGGAGACACTATTCATCCCGCATGCGGGTATGACAAGACAGGCACGACTGACCTACAACGGACAAAAGACGCAGACAAAGGAAACGGTAAAATATCTAGGGATAATTCTGGATAGACAGGGGCTATTCCTACATATGAAATATGTTAGGACGAAGCTCACGAAATCGACAATGACCATAAGAGGGCTAATGAAACGAAAAGGAATTGACCTTGGGGAAGTGTAACGAATTATCTGGGACAGAGTTCTTAAACCTGCGGCACTATATGGAGAGGAGGTATGGGGCGCTAAAACCGGTGATTCGCGAGTTAGAAAACAGCTAGACGCAGTACAAAGGCTGATGCTGATGGGAATAGGTAAAGGATACTCAACCACGTTAACCTCTGCAGTCCAGGTGATTAACGGTACTCCCCAGCTGTGGATCGAAGCAAAACAACTGTACGAGATGAGGCAAAGACACTGGAAATCGGTTGTCATGGGAAAAGCAGAGGACTTTAGGCGTACTCGGATAAGTAAGCGTAAAAACCTACTATTGGAAGAACATCATGAATGTGACTGCGATGAGATCATGGTTTGGTCTGACGTAGGGGTAGAACATAGCGGGCTTGATGTGGGAATAAATTATGGAGGCAACCAATTCTATACGTCCTGCCAAAAGCCCATAAGTAAATCAGTACTTCGCTCTGAGCTTCATCGAATATTGTATGGTGTAAAAGAAGCAGAATGATTCAGATAAAAGGACAGCTGTCATCATTCAGGATCTAGTACGTGGCCTATGGAGTAAGCGCATAAAAGTGTGGTGCTTCAAGTAGGAAAAGCGCCACTGATTAGGGGAACGAGCGCACAAATTAGCCAGAGATTAGCTTAGGAATGAACTTCAACAAGGACAATTGGAGGACAAATTTGTTTTGGAAAAGAAAGAGGATAACAAGATTCGAAAAAGCCTAGTCATCGCTCAGTGGCAGGTGACGTGGGATCAGGACGAAAAAGGTAGGTCATTGTACCGGTTTTGCAATAAGGTAGGGAGAGACATATTAAAGTTGGGAAAGAAGGGGACTCAATTAGCAACTGAACACGATAATTTTAGGCAATACTTAATAAGGTTTCAGAGAGGAGGAATAACAAGTGATATGTGTGAATGTGGTGGGTGTGGACAATGCAGAGCCTGTCCTGATGGAATGTAGGCAAGAAAGAAGGGTAGAAGCACATATTTATATAGCTACGCAACAGATACCTCTTCCAATGGTTTTTACGCGGGGCCAAAAATGTTCATCGGCTTTCGCGAGCGGGTGCACCAGTCGTCTAGGAATGGGTCGGTGCTGCCAAGTTATCAAGTCGAACAGTATTCCGGCTGACTTTTTGACCCGCTCAAATCATCGAGTTTTATTATTAATATTTATGTATCAAATTAACACAAACATATTTTTTTAGACATTTTTTATTAAGTATGATAGTTTATTAATAGTAAAACAAATGAAACGGCAATTTAAAGGAACAAATTTATAATATTGATAGTAGAGTTTAAAACAAAATTAAATGGTTCTTTGACATGCCGATAAACATTTCAAAAATTCCGTTGATCTTCAAAACAAAATCCTGCATGATAATATTATTACTTAATACAAATAAGATATATTACAGTATAAGTTAACAAAATTTGTAATGACCTTTTACACCGATATTTAAGGTGAGTTTTAGCCCATGTTCAAGCAAACACCATTCACTGAATCTGATAATGAACTTTAATTTGACATAATATAACACACGATTGCTAAGAAAATGAGTAATACCATAATGTGATATGGAAGGTAAACTACAGTTCGCGACTTGGCAACACGGCGGGGCAAAACACGTCTAAATAGGAAAGTATTTAAGTTTATTACATTACTGCCGAGCGACACTTTTAATACCGGAGTAGGCATCTGTTGCGTAGCTATATAGATCTGTGGTAGAAGCTAGGATGGAAGCGATTGAAAGAAACGGTGACTTGTTATTCCAATTTAGGGACGCAGTGGGTAAAGTGAATACCGGGGACCTGAAAATGTTTAATAGGATTGCGGATTTAGCGGTCGATAATATGACTACTGGTCTTAACTTAACACGGTCTGGAGTAGATGATTTTGTAAAGCTGTGAGTAACAGTGCTGATAATATAAGGTAAGATAATATTAGATAAAATAGATGTCATTAGCCGCATTGATGTACATATAGATATGTAGTTAGGTGTATATACAGCTAGAAATCAAGGGCTTTAGGAGCATATTATTTGATCAGAGTTATGAAAGAATGATGACAGGCAGAAACGTCTTATTGTAGCAATATAGGTTATTATTATAACACAGTGGGGTACAGCGGAATAAATATATAGTAGAACTATTGTAAAACTATGCATATATTGGGAAATAAAAAAAAAATAAAAAAATGGTCTTCTTTCCCCGCTAGGATGATTGCCAGGTTTTCTCGAGCTCTCACGGGGAAGCTCTGTAAATAACCGGGAGGGGTCAACTAAGTCTGGGAACCTTGGTGATGCTGGTGGTAGGTGGGTTTCTTTGGCACTGGATTCGCTAGATATAAGGTTTTGTGTTGGAGATGCTTGAAGCCGAAAGGCAAAAAAGCGGGCTTCGGCCGTAAATTAACTTGTACCGTATTAGTTTTGAGTTGTCTTGGACATCTGGAATATATTTCAGCCTTTCTTGGTGGGTTGTGTCTAAAAGAAAACAATAGTCGTGGTAGATTGGTTACAAATTAGCAGAGTATTTGGAATGTAATGCATGCATGAGTAATTATACTGTAAGGTTACTTTAAGGAGATCTAGCACTGAAATTGGAACTTACTTTTTGTAACATTGATGGTCGTACTGTGGTGATTCTCTCGTTGATTTAGCTAATCCATTATTTTACTTAGGTGACTACGGAATATTTTCATTTTGGGAATGATATGTATTAGAAGTATGGCTTATCACTTGTCGGATTTGGACAATAGAATCATAGTCGATCGGCTAAGTATAATAATAGATTACCAAATCTAAATCAGCAAGACAATTACCACAGTATGACCATCAAAATTACAAAACGTAAGTTCCAATTTCAGTGCTAGATCTCCCTAAACAACCTTACAATATAACTACTCATGCATGCATTACATTCCAAATACTCTACTAATCTGTAACCAACTAACCACGACTATTGTTTTCTTTTAGACACAACTCTCCAAGAAAGGCTGAAATACATTCCAGATGCCCAAGACAACTCAAAACCAGGAGTCCTAATTAGCCAGATCTGAAGCAGAGGATGGCTATCAAGGTATGTTCTAGAACCGAACAGCAAAGCAAATAATAAAATAAGTGAAGTCAGTAATTAAGAGCCATAATTAGCAAAATCGAAGTGAGAGGGTGGCCGTCAAGGTATATTATAGGACCGATTAGTGCAGCAATAAAGAATATGAGCCAAGTGGTTAGACGAGGGTTGCTTTTTTACCATTTAGAAAGGCAACACAATAAGAGAAAATCAAGGGGACAACAACGATATACAACTAAACTCTGTAGTGTCAAGCTGGGAACGATATACCGTATGTGTAAATTTAACCGTTCACATGAAGGCCTGTGTATTTAATCCTATAAGGTATGAAATATTTGCTTTGAAATATTTATTTATTTATTCATTTCCAACAGACTTACATTGTAAGTATAGGAATTGTCAATTAAAACACTAACCTTATTAAAATTAAATTACAATCAAATCAACAAATAAAACAAACAATACAATTTTCACAACATTAATCTTAACATTAGATATCACAATTCTGAAAATACTCTACAAACGAATAAAATGAATTATCTATAAGAAAGTCTTTTGTTTTATTTCTAAATTTTCTATAATGTTCGAGAGATTTAGTTCTAGATGGTAAACAATTGTACATTCTCAGAGACATCACCAGGGGACCTTTTTCTGTTTGTGTTAGCCTATACGGTGGAATATAAAATTGTTAGAGGAACGTGTTGAATAAAAGTTTACATCTCCACATTTTAAGAAACTGCTTCTATTTTTAACAAATATCTAGCTTAGTGGATTAGGTACCATGTTCTCCCATTACTAGTGTTATTATGATGTTTAAATAATTTTTGTAGTTTATTTCAATAAATAAAATAAGGTTTTCACTATCAAAACAGAAATAGGTCCCCCTTTTTTGTTCTATGCCAATTTCATGTAAATCTCCTTCGCCATTTCGTCCATAAAAATTGGTTTTCTTCTATATGGTATCGTAGTCAGTTACAATATATTGTTAGTAAAGGTCAATAATTGTGCGCTTTGGCACAATTTTTAAAATAGCTATGAAACA
>MU183577.1:74590-107024 GCA_016904865.1 Pissodes strobi
AAACATTAGACTGAGTGTTCTTTTGTTATTACGCTTTCTAGTTTACAATATTTTTTGACGTAGTACCTACTTATCTGTCAAAAATGTCAAATTTGACAATTTCGTTATTTATTAACCGATTTGAATAAACTTTCAGATTATATTAGGGGAAATGAAAGACAACTATTTTTTGACAAAGCATGTATGTATGTCACAAATGTCAAATTTGATAGTTCCGTTATTTATGAACCGATTTGAATGAAAGATTAAAATTAGATTAGGGAAAATAAAAGAAAAATATTTTTTGTGATAGTATCTGTCAAAAATGTAAAATTTGACAGTTTTGCTATTTATGAACCGATTTGAATGAAATCTTAGAATTAGATTAGGGAAAATAAAAGAAAAATAATTACTGACATAGTCTGTCAAAAATGTCAAATTTTACAGTTTCGATATTTATCAATGTTTTAAAATTCTTGTTTACTAGGTTTTGGAACCGAAACTCTAAAACTTTGTTACCAGGTTGTCTTCTGATACAACAAAGGAAAGCTTGTTGGAATATCTTCATGCAGTCTTTGGCAGCAACTATACCTTCAAACTAGAACAACAGAAGGTGAAGTCAGCAAGATATAGTAGTTTTAAAATTTATATGGACCCAACATTGCATGATGATGTATTGAATCCTGATAACTGGCCAAAGGGAATACAAGTCAAAAAGTTCAAGTTTTTTCGGCATGAGGTGCCTTCCAAAAGAAACACAAGACGTCCCCGGACTTAACTCAGTATCAACTAGAACTAAATTTATAATAAGTAATGGACTGGAGGATCCAAGAAGAGATGGACATTTTGTGAAATCCACAAGAAATGTATGGGTGAGTAATTCTCTAGATGTTCTACACTATAATATCCAATGTCTCAGAAATAAAACTAATTTGCTAGATGCCTATTTTCTTGATAAAAACTATAACATTTTGTGTAAAAATGAGCACTGGTTAAGGTTTGAAGAGTTGGCTTTAGTATGTCTGGGTGAGTTGATACCCATCTCTGGCTTCTGCAGAACTCAAAGAAAACATGGAGGTGTAACTATCCTAGCCAAAAGGGACATGCAGGCTGTCCCTTTAACTTTTGGGGAGAATATTCTATCAAGGGAGTTGGATTTTGAATTTGCAGGTTTAACTGTTAATAATACTCAAATAGGTACTATATATCGTTCCCCTGATGGAGATTTTCCAATATTTATGAACAAATTAACAGAACTCTTGGATTCTCTTGACATCAATAAGGGTATCATTCTTACAGGTGACTTTAATGTTCACTTCCAGACAAAATCGGTTGATGCTCATACTATTATGGATTTATTTGAGTCATATGGTTTGTTACCACTGATTTCCGAGAATACTAGAAATCAATCCTGCCTCGATAATGTGTTTACTAACTTGGTCGCCAATAGTTGAAATGCTCAGGTTACTGAGCCTGGTCTTTCAGACCATAAGGCAATATCAGTCTGTGTCTCTGATCTTAAATCTACATTAGCCTCACTTCAGGGTTGTGCACCGGCCAATTACAGACATTGGTCTGTTGCGACTCATTGATACTGTTTCTCAGATAGATTGGTCTTTTCTAAATCATAACACTCTAACACCTAGCAACAAGTTTGAAACTTTCATTAACCAAGTTTTAACTGCGTGCGACACTTCATTTCCTGAAAATACCAGTATTGTTAGAGAAATGGGCCATTTTAAATCTAGACAGTTATCTTGGTTTAATGATGATCTCAGGCAAGAAAGAGAACTATTGAGGTTCTTAGTTTCATTAAAAGGTGACAGGCCTGATTTAGTACCTAATAATTTAATCCAAACTTTAAAAAAAAAATAGGAAAAAATTAGAAAACAGCAAAAAACTAGCAAATGATAGACATATTAATAATGCTACTAATAAGGGTAAAGCTATTTGGGAAATTATAAGAAATAATAATCCAACAACCAGGATCCCCATAGCCAACAATATTAATGCTGAGTCATTCAATAATTACTTTTCAAATGTTGTACTAGACATCATAAATTCCTTGCCTAATAGCAATATTGATCCCCTTAACTACCTGGATATGAATCCTAATTTGGGTGATCCCTTCACGTTCAGGGAAGTAATTTTGTTGAAATGAGGGAAGTAATAGTAGTGTTAAAAACAATACAAGCAGGGACCATTATAAAATAACAACTAAAATTATTAAGAGCATTAAAGAAATAATTATCTACCCCTTAACAAAACTGATTAACTACTGCATAGCCTCTAACTCTTTTCCAAATTCACTTCAAATTGCAAGAGTGGTCCCTGTCTATAAGAATGGTAACTTTGAGAATACTTCCAACTATAGACCAATTTCCATTCTGCCTTTGTTTGGCCGAATCTTTGAGTCAGTTCTAAAGGGGCAGATCTGTAGCTACTTTGAGACACACAATCTCTTTAATCCCAGGTAATTTGGCTTTCACACTAATAAATCAACTACTGCAGCTATCAGTCATTTGGCCTCGTTTGTTCAGGAATCTCTTTTTTGACCTCACTAAGGCATTTGACTGTGTGTCACATGACCTTTTGCTTCAGAAGTTGAAACACTGTGACTTTGCTGATGGCAGTTTGAACCTTGTAGAGTCTTATCTTGCTGATAGACAGCAGTATGTGTCATACAATAGCAAAACCTCTTTTATGGCTCCAATCACCTATGGAGTGCCACAAGGATCTGTCCTAGGGCCGATTCTTTTTCTGCTATTTATTAATGACATAAGCTACTGTATGGCATCTCCCTCTACTGACATAATCCTTTTTGCCGATGATACTACTGCTGTTAGCTCTGCAGATAGCCTGGCCGCATTGAGAGAATTGGTAATGGACCTACAGGATTGTGTTTGTGATTGGTTCCTCGCCAATGGGCTGTGTATGAACGAGGCAAAAGCGCAGACCCTTACATTCTGTCTCAGGCCCTATAACTCTGATTCGGAATCACTGACAGCAAAATTTCTTGGAGTTTTACTCGATCCTAAACTAACTTGGTCAAAACACTGTAATAGTGTTATAAAAAAGATGAACAAGGGGATATATGTTCTTAGGAACCTGAGGCAGTGTGTTTCGGGGGGTGTTTTGCTAAATGCTAATTATGCATTTGTCCATAGTCATTTGGCATATGGTCTGCTATGTTGGGGTCTGCTCATGCTAGGAGGGTCTTTGCAGTGCAGAGAAGATGTGTAAGGGTTGTCTCTGGCTTGCGATACCGACAGTGTTGTAGACGGGCTTTTGTGTCTTTAGGAGTACTAACATTGCCATCATTGTCATCTGTCATCTGTCTCACTCATGTAAAGAAACATCTGAATGAATATACCCAAAATCTAGATTTTCACTCCTATAATACTAGGGGTAGAAATCAGTTATCTATTAATCATAGTAGAACAACACAAGCCAAGGATGGGTCAAATCATTATGGAATAAGACTCTTTAATGCCTTACC
Organism: Pissodes strobi; assembly: GCA_016904865.1. Lineage (NCBI taxonomy): Eukaryota > Metazoa > Arthropoda > Insecta > Coleoptera > Curculionidae > Pissodes > Pissodes strobi. The sequence goes on from MU183577.1 coordinate 78,069, forward strand.
TAACGAAGTTAAATGACTTGACCTAAAGACATATGGGTTTAGAGTAAAGGTCTTTCTTAAGAGGAATGCCTTCTATAAAGAGGATGAATATTTTGAAAATATTGTACACATGTAGAGCATTGTGAGAAGACTCTCCTATTTTTGATATTTGTGATGTTGTATTGTGTCTCTTAGGTACTAGACTGTATATATGTAATTTGTTTGTAACTATAGTAATCTGTAGTCTTGTCAGTTAGGTCATATTTAATATTTACTATATCTTTGTATCATGTCACTATTACTAAGATTTTATGATTTTACTATTTCTTACACACCGTACATAGATTGGAGATTGCTCAGAGAAAATGGAGAGAGCTATGCTTGGAATTCGAATCCAAGATCGCGTAAGAAATACGTACATCCGGCAAAGAAAAAAGGTCCAAGACATAATACAGAAAATCACGACACTAAAATGGAAGTGGGCAAGACATGTTGCGAGATTCAAAGACGACAGATGGTCTCTAAGGATAATAAATTGAAGACCCCGCGCAGATAAAAGAAGCAGAGGAAGCCCGCCAACACGTTGGAGCGACGATATAAAAAGAGTAGACGAACACTGGATTGGAACAGCTCAAAATAAAGCAGTTTAATGGAGGCCTATGTTCAGCAGTGGACTCAACACCAGGCTGGGAGATGATAATGATGATGATCGTCAAATCAAGTAAAAGAGTTTCGATTACTTTAGCATATTCATCTATAGTCTTTTCACCTTGTTTTATACGATGCATTTGGGTCGATAAGGCAGCAACTGATTCTATGAATAAGAAGTAAAGCATCATAAGTAGCACAACAAATCATGTACTGATGGAAGATAATACTTTAGGAAACAATTTCGATTAAAATAAATATTTCACCTGAAAAGGTGCAAGTATTGTAGGCATCGATAAGTCGTTGCCTTTCTGAATTTCCTCTCTCAAGTTATTCGAACTGGATAAGTCTTTACACTTGAATACTCAACACTTAGCTTTACGCCTCGACGTAAATCATGACTAAACTTTAAGAGATTTAAAGTTGGTTTCTTTTCATGAAATTTAAAGTTAACCCCCCCCCCCCCATGCGCGTCGGCTTCAGTTTATCACCTAAATCAAATATTGGCCATGCACCTTCTAAATAAAACATTATGATAACTAAAGTAAACTAACTAATTGTGATACTAATAATAATAATCACCAAGCCGATGTCAGCTCATTTTCTGAATGTACGTGCCTTTTAGATAATTTCGCCAGGGCAGTTTAAGGGATAATCCCAGATAAATTGTGGAATACGCCCAATCCCTAATTCTATTCTAGATTTAGCCGAGGGGATTTTGTTGGGAGAACCTGACTTAGGGGCATAATACGTGATAACTTGACACAGGCATGCAATTTCGAGCAAACTAGAAATTTAGATGATTCTTAATTTTATGCGTGGAGTAGCGGAAATATTTATATTAATTTTTATTCCAGAAAATTTTAAGTGAACTGGAGAGTCATCCTATTATAAACTTGATTGTATAGTAGTAGTGATAGTGGTAATTTAACGATCAAAGATTCTTAAATGGCTTTCAAAACCATTCTACCTTTTGTCTAATCTTGACCCGACAACTTCAATATCTAGTTTCAGTAGGGCCAGTCCAGCACTTTACATATCTCTGTAAAGTTGTATATAGATTTGTTTAAAGCTGTATGATCTCCGGAAGCCAATAAGGTCAAAACAAACCATCTACACCTACTAGCCTCGCATTGTTTATTAACAAACCAAGTAAATAATGTTTTTATTAACTAACATTTCAACTTAATTGGTCATTGTCGAGTCAACTGATAATGTTGAACCAAAAATTACTTTTATATTTATTTTCTGTTGTGTTCATAATTTCACGCTTACTTAAATATTCAGCCAAAATACAATTAATACTCGCCCCGGTATCAATTAAAAATAATAACTCGTCCGTTCCATACCTTATGCTTTGTAACAGTCCGATTTTGCCAGTGTCAAATATTTTTGAATTTCATTTATACGCCGCATTTAGAAAAAAAGATGCTGTATTTTGCACTCATCAGTTTATTAATTCTAAATTTATTGATTCGATTTGCTGATAATACGCTTGAAATTGCCGCATTTCTTAATGTAAATTAACTCTATCCTAAGTATGGATTAACGATATATTTGTATTAGCATTTATAACACGTTGTGACTATATTTATTTTAGTTGATAAGCGAAGCACATTGTTATTAGAATAGCTTGGCTTGATTTATATTACATTATTGTAGAACGGGCAATGAACCGATTTATAATTTTAAGAATTCTGTTAATAAAACCCACAAATACGCTGCATTTGACTCGTCGATCCATATTTTAATGTTGGTTTGAATATTTCATAACTTTTTTGGGAACCCTTTGGTTGCTGAACACCAATTGCCGGCCGATCATTTCTGAGATCGTTAGATCGTTTTAGGACCTCTCCTTATAAATATATTTATCTCTTCAAAAGGCAGGTTGCAGTTTTTGTAATGTTCGCTTGTTCGTTCCGAGTAATAGGCATGGGCTATCCTCTCGTGATTAGATTTTTAGAGATTTATCATTTTCGTAGGAGTATTTCCTAGCCTTTCTTTGAAAATTTAATTTTGGCTCATTAATTGTGGCTTCTGCTGTCGTTTATCATCATAATAAGCGATAACTAAGTCGTTTATTATCTTAGAATTATTCCTTGTATCGAAATCACTTGGCATGTTCCAGCCCATTACTATTTCCTGTTCGGACGTAGTTTTTTTAATCTCATAAAAGGAGAAAAGCAAATTGACGAAAACGAATCGAGAGTTCTTCTGAAAGTACCTTTGAAGGCGAGGAGAGAAGCTTTCTGTTTGAGTGCAGTCATATAGAGACTCCACATTTAGTTTGTGATTTAAATCCACCCAGTTATTGGGGATATATTGTAGTATTTCTTTGTGTTTTGACACGACCGATTTTTCGGGATCTAAATACTGTACTTACTAGGTAAGCATTTTCTCTGGAATTAATTATTTTCTATTGCTTGTGAAGTGCGTGGACGTCATGACGCTAACGGTTTTTTTTTCATTATTTCTAGAGGCTTTCCACGTTCGTCATATAAGACCGAGACCGTCGAATTTTCCTTAGCCCTCACACACACTAACGAGGTAATTATTGCTACAGTTTTTTTGCCTAAATTATTGATTTAATTGCTTTATCTGTGTTACCTTTTTTGTGCATGGTCCGCCATTTGCTTTGCGCACCATATGTTATCTTATCTACTCCATTATACAAAATCCGAATTTTTATTTTAATGTAACTTTAATTTTGATCGTATTTTAGGGGTGATTTATCTCTATCTTTGTTATATTCAAGTTGTCTGTATCTTTGTACCTCTTTTATTTGCTGATGGGCACTGCAAGTCCATGGGTTTTTTCTCTGGGGGAATTTCTTTTATAAAGAAAATATATTTTTGCAAGGGGGAGCTATGGTTTTTTATTAAAGTAAAGGGGCTTTGTCTAATGAGCACTGGGTTATTTCAGGGGTTTACTGGAGGGCCACAACTTTTACGAGCAGGCTAGAAGCAGGTTTTACTAGCGGGCCACCACTTCAACCCACCAGGCTACCACCACTTTTACTAACGGGCTGCCAGTTCGATTACGTGGCTACAAGTCCTGTCTCCGGACCTCTTTTATTGACGAGTCATCTGCTAGCTTCACCCCCAGGGCCAGTGCCCTAGCAGTACCAACATGTGCTCGGCACCTTTACCAGAGTTCGACGGATCTAAGTGGTATCGTACAGAAGCTTAAGTTTATTTACTCATAGTTTTATTCTAATTTTATTCCTTTTATTAATTTGTCGAGTCATTTGATTTAATTATTGTGGCCGTTCACTGCTACATATTATTATTGCTACATTTAAAATCGGTGCAACTATTAGCGCACGCATACCTAGTTGTAATTAGCTTAGTTAACATCAAAGTGATCACTTTGGTTTGTAGTATTTAGTGCATTTAGTTGTAAGGCATACAGAACCGAGTATTAACAACAGAATTGGTCTCCGTACAATCACCATATTGTACCCATTATTTTGTCTTAACTAACCACATTTCCGTTTAACATTTTACTCCAGATAGATTATTGCTGTGTTTTCACTAAAAAAGAACTTAGTAGCAAATATATTGTTCCTTAAATTTTAGATTGTGTTTTCTTGTTAAGTTAAGCTTGAGTACCTTTTGATTTAATAAGCCAGCCTATATTATTGTTTTCTTGTTGAGTTGAAACTAAGTACCTTTTGATTTAGTAAGCGGGCCTAGCCACCCTGCACAACACTCGCGGAGCCTTTTCAGTTTAGTTCGACAGAACTGGTGGCGCTCCAACGACCCCACTACCGGGGCCGGGCATTTGTAACACGACTCTCCATGGCTAGGCTTCTTTTTAATTAAAAATCTTTATTTTTGACTTTAATGAGGAAAAGAACGTGTTGCAGCTTATGTAATTTAATGCATTAATATTTAAATTAAATACTTCTGAATTATTAACAAACTGCTGATTGTCACGATTTGTGGTCTGTTTATTATTCTGGTCGTTTTACTTACTGTCGGCAAAATAAAACCTACGTGTTTGATAATTTCCTCGATTTCGCACAGATCGTCGGAGTAGAGACCATCCCCGATCTTGTCCTTGATATTGATTTGATTCCGTTGTCAGTCGTCGATCAAAATTAAACTTTTGGCTTACACTATTATTATTACCATGGTTATTGAACATATTGCTATTATGTCGACCGCGATTACCACGACTATAGGATTTATTAAAATTACAAAGTATGTACAAAGGAAACAATATGTAGACATTTTCCACTGCAATGTGAAAGATATAAGAGGGCATTTTTGTATTGTAGTATTATAATGTCAGTAGGATGTATAGTATGAATTTCCTGTTCTGTAATTGGGTATACACCTGTAGAATAGTGTACTTCAACAAATAAATAATCCTCGATCTCTCTAGAGTACTCTTTAAAACTTTGCTCTGGGTCTTCCGCCTCTAGGCTGGCCTCTTTTTTAAGGCTATTTTCTAACTTCCCTACGTCTATCGATTGTTCATTTAATCTAACTACACGTTCACGACGCTCTCTTGTCTCTTTCCGAATATTTTCGTAACATTTTTCTAAAATCTTACATAATTCTATAATTTCACTCAGCTCTACCATACTACTACGAAAATTTAAACCGAAAATTAAACAAACATAGCTTACAATAATAATTATTAGACTTTCTCCTTCCGCTTTGCAACACCTCTTGACTCCGTCTGACTTCCTTCCGTATCTTCTTTTCCATGCCTTTCTTCACTCGGTAGATACAGTACGCTGCAACAGCTATGGCAGCTGCACAGAAAGCTACAACCCCGAAAAGATCGCTTATTGAAAATCCTTTAGCAGTATCTAGAGTTACCTGCTTGATTTACCAAAACTTCTTCTTTCGTCTGACTGGAGCCCATTTCTTGGTACTGCTTTGTCGCACTAACACCAATTCTCTTAGCTACTATCAAACAGTATGCAAGGGCTGGCAGGATCGCCATGTGATGTTCTTTGTTAGGTTCGCCAGTATCGTTGCATACTAAAGGAGACAACTCACGTAGTTTTAAGGTTTTATTAGTAAAACATAAGTACTTGATAATACACTAGTAGGACTCTAATGGGAAAGTTTTCTGTTACACATAAATCTACATCTATAAATAATCACTTTCAAGTTTTGTCTATATTATACTTAGCCTCTAAACAATTACTATTATCTAAATATCATGAATAGTTCTTAATAACACCAACGAATTCATGGTTATCCTAGATTCTGTGGCCCTGAACTATCAAGGTGTTTATGCAATAGTAACACACTTATTCAAACTCGTAGGCGTATTTTATAGGGTTTGTTAAGATTCTCTTAACCGTAGAGATAAATACCATTATGAGGTCTGGAAAACGTGGTGGATATTCGATTATTCCATCATATGCAATGCAGAAGTATTGTGCAATTCTTCGAAGAATAGATAGTCTGCTGAAGAACCGTTGCGTTGTTTCTACATCAGCTACAGTTTATTTCATATAGGTAATAATCGGATTTATATCAATCTTTAAACATTTTTAAACTAGTTTCATGTCATTGAAAAGGCGTTAAATTAATGGATATATGCAACTTTTTTCTCCTGTTTATAACCGTTAAAATGAGATGCAACTCAGTACCGCAATGGTTTTGAATTTTACAGTTCGAACTATTGGCGTCACTCCTCCAATGGTGTGGTAAAAGTCTCTTCTTCACATGTCGTCTTCTTTAACAAAGGATGGCAATCACTTCTTTAAACGCTTCCCTATCTTTTACAACGTGAAATATCTGTTCAACACTGAGATTAGTTCACTCTCTGATATTCCTCAGTCAAGATTTTTCTTCCTATATCCTTTCTTCCCTCTATTCTTCCCTGCATGCTTACTTGTAAGAGAGAGTAATTTGTCATTACGAAGTATGTATCCCAAATATGCTGTTTTTCTTATTTTGACAATTGTCAATAATTGTCTGCCGTGTCCAATTCGTTCTAATACTTCTTCATTTGTGACTCTAGCAGTCCAAGGAATTTTAAGTATACGTCTGTAGAGCCACATTTCAAATGCCTCTAATCTCTTTATGGATTGTGCTTTCGACGTCCAAGTTTCTACCCCATATAGCAGTTGAAACGACACATAGCATTCTAGAAATCTTAATCTGAGGGCTAAACATAATTTCTTATTTGTGAACATTGACCTATATTTTACAAATCCTTTTCGGGTCATTTCTATTCTGACTTTTATCTTCTCATCTTGGTGTTTATATTTATCAACCCTCTCTAGCTGTTTACCTTCCATAAAGATAAAAACAAAACCATTCAAAATCGGTGCCTACTAAGCAGCTTAAGTTATACCGAAAATCAATCATTATCCTTCTTAGAAAATGCGCATACTCTGGGAGGGATAATAATATTTATAAATAACAAAAGCCAAATCAAATCAGCATTAAAGGTAATTGACAATGCAATTAATTCACTTATTTCTTAAATATTCGTTGTAATTAATATTGTTCTAAAACAACAACGACATCGTTATTGGGATCAAAAAATTCGATGTTATATAATCATAAACAGTCAACAATAAACCAGGCAATCGTACTAATTAATGTTTTGTTTTTAATAGTAGCACGCAAGTGGACGAGCAAGGTCAGTCACAGCAATGCAAATTTAAACAAGGACGCGGCGATACGGCGACACGACCGACGGCTGGAAAAACAATGAAAAACGCTGATGAGTTAATTATGAGTTAAAGTATAGCAAACATATTGTTTCACCTATTTTTAAATATAACTGTAAGATAAGCTTATAATGATTCATTATTTCGGTAACAATTATTATTATTATTTTGAAAGCATAATTGCAAAATGTCTAGGGTAACAATAATATAAATTTGTTTAGAGATATAAACCAGCCCAGGAAAAATGCAAGCATTAATTATTTCGTCACAATTATTTTAATAATACCGATAACATAACAATAATCCATTTTTGATGACATGTACACAGTGTACCAACTAAGATATAAAATAATATTTCTCAAATTTGTAATTGCACGAATTAACCATATAATTATCTGATATAAACTATAGGTTGCAATCCTAATTTTTAAATCATAAGATAATATTTTCTGAGGATGAAAATTAGTATATTTTTAAGTCACTAATAATTAAAGATTTAAGGATAATATATGGGAAATTCCTAATAAGCGATATTATAAGCATTAGGTTAAGAGGTACGTGTCAATATTGTTTACTAATATTATGTTTATATTTTTTGTATGTACTGGGAGTGCTATTCAATGTAGACCTACAGTGAGGTCCTTATACGGATGATACCCAAGGAATGGTACCAGGTGAACCAAGACGCAAAATGGACAAGTAAAGCAAATGGACAAACTGATGCAACCAGCCAGAAAGTCCTGGATCGAGCAGGAACCTGTACGGACTGATTGTGACAGTGAAAAAATGTATGTTGTCAATTGAAGTTTTTGAGATGAAAAATTTGGTTTTATCTATGTTCATTGTTAGCCCCATTTTTTTAGCTTTCACTGTTAATGCTATCTAAAAGGATTTGTAGGTGTTCTATACTCTTTGCCATTATTGCTGTATCGTCTGCAAATCTTATGTTATTAATGATAGTCCCTCCAATGCTTACACCTTCCGTTATTTCCCATAGTGCTTTCTGAAATATTAGCTGTGAGTACACATTGAACAATAATTGTGGTGATAGCACGCAGCCTTGTCTAATTGCTCTTCAAAATTTTTACATATACGCTGTTGAACAACTTTCAGTAAAACTTTCAATGTGTGGCTCATAAGGCTAATTAATCGGCACTCATTGCAAAACTTAGTATTATTTTTCTTGGGTATAGGTATAGGTAATAGGATATATTTTAACCATTCGTCTGGTATTTGTCCCTCATTGTATATTTTATTAAATAATTTGGTTAGACACTCTATATTTTTATCATTCAAGATTTTCATTAGTTTGGCTGGAATTTCGTCTGGCCCTGGAGCTCTACCACTTTTAGAGTTTCTAATTGCGTGTTCCACTTCTGATTTCAGACTTTGTAAGTTATTGTCGTCCCTGTCGTCAATTAGTGCTGTTTCGTTAATTTATTTTCTATTATCTGCAAATAATAAGTATTTTATATATTCTTCCCATGTTGTTCTTTTGTCTTCTTCTGATAACTGAAGTTCTCCATTTGAATTTCTTATTACCCGTGGTATTCTCTTCCGTGTGTTGCCAGTAATTTCTTTCAGTTTCTTGTATAGGTTTCCTGTGTCGTATTTCATGCTCAGCTCTTCTATTTATTGACAATTTTATTCCATACAGCGTCCTTCAGCTTCCATAATAATTCCTTTTTCATTTGATTATATTTTTGTTTGTTTGTATTTTCGTCTATAAGGAGTATAATTAATATCTGGTGTCATCCAAACATTTTTTGCAATTTATTTCTGTCTTCCAACAATCGCTTCACCTGCGTTTATCACAGCTGTCTTTATTTCGTTTCAGGCACTGTTGATGTCTTTTGTTACCCGATGTCTGGCAGATGGTGCTCGTGTCATGATGCTTGCTGTCATTTTCGGCTTTGCTTAGCCGTCTATCGTGGTGAGTTCCTTGTCCCTTGATCCTTGAAAGGCGTGGAAAAATGGCGGCGACTTACTTCTCCGTGTATTGCCATTAGAGGAGCTAAACAATACAATAAATTATAAGTATCGTGAATATTGAGTATGTGGCGATAATTAAATTGTGAAATGTGTCATTTTTTGGTCGACTTGTGCCTGGAAACTTGCATATGACATCGGCACGAGAAATTGACAATAAACAACTATGAGCTGGCTCGATTTGACCTGGATTAGACTCTAAGGTTTGTTATTTTTCAATTATTTACTAGATTATCTAACTCGTTGTCCTTTGCTACTGATATTTCATCCATATATCATAATTTCTTAAACTTCTTTATCTTCTATGCATCTGTAGTCGAAGAATGGAGTAACTTCTACCACTGCTTAGCTGAGTCCTCTGTAGGCTGGAATGAGTCCCGACTGGTCCTGGATTGCGGCCCATGCAGCATATTCTCGAGGTAAAGTTATATATACACGGATTCTTTTTATACGTATTCCCTTCATGATATCGCTTCTATATACGTTATTTTATATACACTTGTTTCTGTTCTAATTTGCTTACATTAGGTTTCCAAGTTTTTCTTAGTTAAGGTTGACTTTATTCTATGTATATCTATGAATATGATTACTTGACTCAAAATTTTCCTTATAAATAAATATGTCATCACGACATTGTTACACTTGTAATAAAGATATATTACAAAGAAACTGGGACAGACATCTTAATAGTTTACAACATCAAAATAAGATAAAAATATATTGTGGTGATTGTGAAAACGATATTTCAAAAAAATTATGGACCAGACATTTATCAACTCAATCACATATTAGAAATGCTAATAGAAATGAAAGGAGATTTAATTCAACACCAAGAAGAAATATACGCCAAAAATATTGTGACGTTTGTATAAAAAATGTACAAGAATCAAATTTTGGAAAGCATATTAAATCTAAAATACATAATATAAATATAGTAAATAATTTTGATGATAGTATATTTGAGAAACCAATAGAAAGAATTATACCAAGTGAAATAGAATCAGCTTTTCAATCTAGATTACAAGCTTTTTATATTAAAAATGAAGAAGATATTGATCCTTTAAAATTTTTAGAAAATAATCGAAATCGTGTATTGGGTAAAATTAAAAATAAATTGAAGAAATATAATATTATAACAAATTTATATCTTACTGCAACATATAAAAGAGTCAGGGAAGTAATTCTGAAACAAATGTTTTTAATTTTAAAACAGTAAATGAGATTATAACAAGATCAACAAACTTAAATGAATACTATTCGAATGCTTCTAACAAAATAATAAGAGAAATGGGAGAATTTGAAGCTAAAGGATCAAATTGGCAATTAAATAGAATTGAGGTACTAGAACTTAGAATTAATTCGTATATACCATTATCTGGTTCATCTTATATAGAACTTCCACCACAAATTGCTAATAAAAAAGCTTGCATAAATGTTAAAAATGATGATAATAAATGCTTTCTTTGGTCAATTTTATCAGCTTTGCATACTCCACAAAAAGATCCACAAAGAGTTTCAAAATATAGAGAATATGTACATGAATTTGATAATGAACTTAAAGACATTGAATTTCCTGTAAAAATAAAAGATATTGAAAAATTTGAAAAAAGGGTTGATTTTTCTATAAATGTATATTGTTACGAAATATTTAATATTTGTCCATTAAAAATTTCAAAACAAGAAAAAGAAATACATATTGACTTATTATTTTTAACAAATGATGAAACTAATCATTATTGTTGGATAAAAGATTTATGGAAATTGGTTGGTTCTAATATTACAAAAGACGGTCACAAAAGAGTTTTGTGTAGATGTTTAAATCATTTTCAAAATGAGGAAAAACTAAATGAACATAAAATATATTGTAATACGAATAAAGCAACAAAAATTACTTTACCACCAAGTTATAATAACACAATTGAATTTATGAATTACAATCGATCTCTAAAAGTTCCATTTGTAATTTACGCCGATTTCGAATGTCTTTTGCAAAAAATTAATACATGTCAACCTAATCATGATAAATCTTATACAACTCAATATGAAAAACATTTACCTAATAATTTTTCATATTATGTTAAATATCAAAATAGAAATTATAAAGATCCAGTTGTTTATAATGGTAATGACGCTGTCAAAGTGTTTTGTCAAAAATTAACACAAGAAGCAATACAAGTTGATAAACTTTATCAAAGAAATTTAGGATTTCAGCTATCTAAAAATGATAAAAAAATATATAACAACTCACAATTATGTCATATTTGTGAACGAAATTTAAATGAAATACCTCCAACAATTGAAAGAAGAATAAGAATTTTAGAAAAAACGATTCAGTATTTTCAAAATAGTGAAGTAAATACGGAAGCATATCAAAATGAATTAGAGAAAATATTGAATATTTTGGATTTACATAAAAGAAAAGTTGCTGCAATGCTACTTTCTGAATTCAGAAATGCAGCTCATTCGGATTGTAACTTAAGATATCGAAATCCAAAAATTTATTCCAGTCTTCTTTCATAATTTAGCTGGTTACGATTTACATTTATTTGTAAAAGAACTTGGTGGAGAAATAAAATTAATTCTAAAAACCGATGAAAATTACATTTCATTATCAAAAATAGTTGAATATTAAACAGGACATACTGATCAAAATGGTAAACCAATATTGAAAAAAAATAGAATTAAGATTTATTGATTCATATAAATTTTTTTCAAATAGTATAGAAAAATTAGCGAATAACTTAACTAAAGATCAATTTAAAGAAATTAAAAAATATATACCTGAAGATTTAATTGATTTAGCAATAAAAAAGGGTGTTTATCCATATGAGTATATGGATTCAGAAGAGAAACTAAATGAAACAAAATTACCATCAAAAAAGAAATTTTATAGTAAACTTAACAATGAGGATATTTCGGATAAAGAATATAAACATGCTCAAAATGTATGGAAAAGATTTAATATTAAAGATTTAAGAGAATATACTCAGTTATATAACAAAATAGATGTTTTATTATTAGCAGATATTGTAGAAAACTTTAGAGATATTTCTTTAAAACCATATAAGTTAGACCCAGCCTGGTATTTTAGTTTACCAGGATATGCTTGGGATGTTATGTTGAGAAAAACTAAACAAAAGCTAGAATTATTAACAGATTATGATATGTTATTAATGGTTGAAAAGGGAATTAGGGGAGGAATTTCACAATGTTGTAATAGATATGCAAATGCTAATAATAAATATATGAAATCATATGGTAAAGATAAAGAATCAGAATATATATGTTATTTGGACGCAAATAATGAATATGGATGGAGCATGTGTAAATATTTACCATACAAAGGTTTTAAATGGGAAAACATTGAAAATATAGATTGGAAAAGAAAAATATTGAATACGTGGGATGATTCTGATATTGGATATATTTTAGAAGTTGATTTAAATTATCCAAAAAAATTACATAACTATCATTCAGATTTTCCATTAGCTCCAGAAAATATTATAGATGAAAATAAATTACCAAAATTGATGACCACACTATACGATAAAAAGAAATATGTTATTCATTACATGACATTAAAGAAATATCTAAAATTAGGATTAGAATTAGAAAACGTACATAGAGTTACTTCATTTAAACAATCTGATTGGTTAAAACCATACATTGAGTTAAATACAAATTTAAGAATGAATGTTAAAAATGATTTTGAGAAAGAATTTTTTAAATTAATGAATAATGCAGTCTTTGGTAAAACAATGGAGAATTTAAGAAATAGAGTTGATATAAAATTATGTACAAGTGGTAGACAATTTGAAAAACTAGTTGCAAAACCAAATTTTAAAGATAGAAAAGTATTTTCTGAAAATTTAGTTGCAGTACATATGCAAAAAATAAAAACATATTTTAATAAACCAATATATATTGGAATGAGCATATTAGATACTTCAAAAATATGTTTATATGGATTTTATTATAATGTTTTAAAAAAGAAATATAATGGTAAAGTTAAACTTTTATATGAAGATACAGATTCAGTAATCTGTTCAGTTAAAACTGAAGACTTTTATAAAGATATGAAAGATTTCATAAATGAACTTGATACATCTGATTATCTAGAAAATAATATTTATAACCTACCGAGAGTAAATAAAAAAGTTTTAGGTAAATTTAAAGATGAAATGAATGGAAAGTATTATTAAAGAATTTGTTGGATTACGATCAAAATTATATGCAATAAAACCTGATGATGATAAAACAATAAAGAAAGCTATAGGTATTAAAAAATGCCTTGTTAAAAAAGAAATAATATTTGATGATTTTACAAATTGTTTAAAAGATAAAATACCAATCTATAAAAAACAAAACTTAATTAGAAGCAATAAACATAATATATATACTATAGAAATGAATAAAAAAGCTTTAAGTGCATATGATAAAAGATATATTTTAGAAGATGGAATTCATACATTAGCTTGGGGGCACTATAAAATAAATGTTGAAAGAGATAATTTTATAAATCATTTGAAACAAAATAAAAAAGATTATGAAAACTGGGAAAAGAGTTTATAAATTTATTTAAACTCGATATTATGGATATTATTAATTATTATATTTATTTTATAAAATAAATGTTGAAAAAAATAATTTTATAAATCATTTGAAACGAATTAAAAAATAATGATATAAATCATTTGAAACAAATTAAAAAATAATTTTATAAATCATTTGAAACAAATTAGAAAAAGATTATGAAAACTGGGAAAAGAATTTATAAATTTTGTTTAAACTCGATATTATCCATGTTATCAATTTTTCTTTTATATATAAATAAATAATTGGATGAACTTAATTTTTCTAAGTCATTTCGTTTAATAACATCTTTAAAACGATTTGGTAAATATACATTAAAAGAATCATCTAAAAACAACAACAATCGCATTACCAAACTTTGTATTTACCATTTTAAAATTTGAGACATTATATTCTTTTTCAATTTCTAGTTCATCTATTTTTTTAATTGGTAAAATTTTACTACATACGTTTAGTTTAGTTAGCAGATCCATTCTTTATTTATATAGAAAAATTTATTAAGAAATGTTTTTTTTAAGAAACATTTTTTTGACCCAAATGTGGTGATTGAAATGTTGGTCATGAATTTTAGCTCAATTTTATTAAATTTTATACGATTTTAAAAAAAATTGACTGCGCTTTTCCGGAGACTTAAATGTGGTGATTCCTCAAATTTTCATGGTTTTATCTCAACCAGAACTGAATAACTTACCCTAAATCTAGACGAAGGTTACTAACCACAGCTTTAGTGCTTTGGGTTATTTTCGTTGATTTTGAGGGAATTTTATATGAATTTGATATGAATTTTAGCTCAATTTTATTAAATTTTATACGATATTAAAAACACTTTTAATGCGCTAGGACTGGTAATTATTAAACTACTTATATCTTCACACCTGCTTCAACTGTTTAACTTTGCATACATAGTTTACTAATATTCACCCTTTTATAGTTTAACATTTAATACGACTTATTCTAGTTTCATTTGTCTTCATAAATCCCTCTATGTATTATACTATTATTATTTAATCTGTGCTATATATAATGTCTATTTTTCTATATAGAGTTCATTAACTTCCTAAGTGTTTTTATCTATGTACTTGTTTTATAACACTCGAGTTTATATTATGCTTATTTACGTTGGGTTGCTTTCTGTTTCACTATATACAATCTATTATTTTTCCTTATTTGTATTTTAACCTCCTAAGTGCGTTGTATATATAATTTCCTATGAGCGCTTGGTTTTTATATTACAACTATTTACATTGAGGCTTTTCTCCTACCTAATTTTTGTGTTTGCCTTAGTTTCTTCTTAGTTTCTCTTAGTGTCTCTTAGTTTCTGCTTAGTTTCTTATTTTACTTGAGTACTTGTTCCATATATAATTTTATTTTCCTTATCCTCGTCATCTTCACTAGTTTCTCCTGCTTCCTGCTCCATAGTTTCCTTCATTTTATTCTATACAAATCTGTTGTATTGCTCCATTTTCATTATTATAACAATAGTTGTATTATATGTTTCCTTGTAAAATATAATTTGGGAGTAACTTTGTTAGTTCTTTAAATGAAAATATTCATTTTAAGCATCATAAAATATCCCACTGTTACGAAATAATTAACTTATTTATTAACTTGATCACTGGGAGACAACTTTAAAATAGCTAATTATGAGCACCAAAGTATAATGGAAACATAAGTTAACAGTACGCGTTCCTTGTAACGCAATAAATCCGAATCATAAATTTCATTAAATAGCTCGCTGAACCGGCATCAAGCTAATAACTAATACGTCTATTTGGAGACGAATGACAAGTGAAAGACAAATACTACAGTAAAATTAGGGCTTCCGACCCTCATAATTTAATTACGATTCGGCGGAAAATAGCGTCCCCTATTTTGTCTTTGAAGCGAATTGGTCCAGCTAAAAGCATTGATCAATTATTCTGAATGTACTTAGGAAAATTTAGGGTAACCAGTTGTATAATATGTTATGTTGACATATATTAATTATACTGATGACTTTTTTCATAAACTATGTGAAATAAAACGTTATAAATAAGTGCGGGAAGGGAGCAGAAATATTCGGTACAACTTTGAGAGACTTTAAAGCACATAAATAGCCGATTTCACAAAATTGCAACAAAAAAAACTATTCCGAAACCATTAACAGCGGGCAGATTCATAAACTAATCTCATTTACTCATTTGTTTTGTTTCCGCTGTTGCCGGCTGAATAAGGAGTTTCGATAATAATTGGTGCGTATGATTTTAAATACCTATGACAAACACTTCTATATATAGACAGATAATTTAATCATACTTAAATCATAATATAGGGATTATCCCTTATTTTTATCATGTCGATATATCACTTTGTGTGTTCAAGGTACATTTTTAAATAAATATGAATTTAAGTAGCACAATAAACTCGCTAAAATTTTGCCACAGAAATACCACTTCCTTAATTATCTGCCACACATAAAGGAAATAAAGAAAACTCGTAGCAGGGCAAATGCTAAATAAGGGTCCTGTAAAGAAGGTAAGAAAAAGCGGCTGATGTTATCTTATATCAAGAGCAAAAAGGAGGTTGAAAAGAAGTGTAAAATCGGTGTTGTTTTCGATTAGAAAACGTGGTATATAAAAAGCTTTTAAGTAGGTCACTAGAGTTGTCGCATGTAGTTCTATATCAAGCAGCATCACACAACACGCTTGCGATTAAAACATAATATTGTAAATTTTACAAACGTAAGTACCTGTTTGAATATACTTAAGTTAATAGGGTTTGTTAAATTGAATCATTTTAATATTCTTGGGATTAAATGAACCTCTTTAGTTCCTACTTGGAGGGACATTTTACTTCAAATAAAAATGAAGTAGAATTTATCCACTGTACTAAAATATTAATAAAACTGCTTAGAAAAATGTAGAAATAAACTCAAACTCACCTGGTTCTAAAAATGCGATAATCTTGAATAGCAATATCAATCAATTCCATTTAAAAATTCCTTTGTTACTGTTCCGTTAGTTCTCAAGTCTACATGATCTTTTCTCACTTAGCGTCAAAAAAGCTATTGACTTGACAGTTTAAAGGTATTTTCATTAATAAGCAGCGCACATAAATCATCCAGATATCCAAACGTAACATTCTTCCATCAATAAAATCTGCAACTTTTAATCAAACACTTCCTCATCGAAAAGCTTCATGACCGTCATCTGGTGTTGACCTTCCCAACTAGATCTCTATTTGTTGTCGCCTTTATCAAGGAACGGCCGTAATATCAGTCGAAATTGCATTGCGAATTCCTTGTTTCGTTCTCTTTTTCTACTTTAAAGTTTAATTTAACTAAGAAATCGAGTAATCAGTCTTAAGCTGTGAAGGTTTCGTTTATGGGATTTAGTTTACGTTCATTTTTCTTCCCGACTTTGCTGAAACTATTGGTGAATTGCTGTTATTCCGCCATTTGTGCGATTCGAGCGGAGAAAACACCTGAAACAATAGAAGCCAGTATTAATGTTGGTACATTTGTAATGATGAAAAATGGGACGAACGCGATAAGAGTTGTTTTGTTACTGCAAAATTACAAACATTTATTTTAAAATTAAATTATTATATTTGAAAAATACGCAATACAATATAAACAATTTCAATTAAATGGCTGTAAAATATGCATGAGTTATGACCTTATTGTAATGAATGTTTATTCTAGAAGCATGTATGCCTATTAAAAATATTTTTCGGAATGGTTATACCAAAGTACTAATAACCCTAAATATACAACATTTTTTCACTACTTCATCTTTCTTTACTTAGCAGCATTTTTGTATTGGTATTGGTATATTAGAAAAATATTTATTAGCCACAAATATGAAACATTCATTTAATTCTTTAGTTTTATGAAGAAGGAGTCGATTTCGTTCTGTGAAAAGTCGTTTTTTTTTGTACGAAAAGCCGTAAAAGCATTGTTAATCTCGATCATCATTAATCTACCACTGGAGAATTAAATGTTGCCGTTAGACTGCGCGAAAACCACTTTCATTTAACACAACGGAAATTTCGAAGCCTCAATTATACAGTACAAAGCAATTATGGGAATCTGTGTTTGAAAGTTGCACACTAAACTTCGTAATTGTCGGTATGCATAAATCGATGGCAATCTAGTGTTAGCTTGCATTAAATTACAGGCACATACCGATTTTACACGATATTTGGGAACGTGCCGGCAAGAACACGTTTAATTTTATTGCAAAATATTAGAATACAACAAAAATTAATTTGCCTTAATCGCAGTGCAATCGCAATGCAAATATACAGTATATTTAAGTATCTTACTCACTCAAGGTCAAGCAAAGTCAATTAAAAATATAACGAAATTATCATTTTAATATATTTTTCATCCAAATTAAAAGAAGTGACACCGTGTTTGGTGGTCCGAGTTTTTATGATAAAATCGATGCTGTCTTTCCAAAAAAACATAGATATTAAGACTTGTTCGATGTTGATGGCAGTTTTAAAGCGAAATTCAGTGGGATATCAACAAAAAAAGTGAAAAAAATTTTCCAAAGAAGCCATACATACATTTTGAATGAAGCCTCGAACAGCAAATATTTAATGATAAATGTTGTTGCAATTTTTGGAATGGCAGGTGTTTGTAGAAAGGATGAATTAAATAAAATCACCGTTGATGACATAGAAGAAAAAGATGATATTTTACTGGTAAGAAATCCACTTACAAAAACCGATAAACCAAGATCGTTTGTTATTACCATGGGCCTAGAGAGTTACCGAAAACACGTCAACTTTCGTAGCCCACAAACACCCCACAAGAGACTTTTTGTTTTTACACAAACAATAAGCGTTCTATCCGACCTGTAGAATACTGTCGCATTCGCTTGACAATATTCCTACTCATAAAAAAGGGTCACTTTACACACTGGTTGCATAAAAGACTATTTTGCACTAGTGCAAAGAAGTGCTACTTTTTGAATGAAAATTAATTTAAAAATTGATAATTTTTTGAAAGATTGCATAAACTTTATATTTCTATAGGTACGATGGATGTCAATTTTTTTAGATAGACAAGAAAGGACTTTGCGTTAAACCATTAAGGTTGGTGGTAGCTACAGAACCCATCTTATCCTCTCTACTAATACATTTCCTGACATATTCCCCAAATCTGGCTTAACGATATTGTAATAAAGCCCTTATGGTTGCTAAAAATTGAGAATAAATAATTAACCGATAACTTACTTCCAAAATTTATTTTTATTATTATAATTAAATTAAAAAGTTTTTTAATAATTTATACTCAACTCGATCCTTGATCACTCCATAAAGTTTAAGACAACGAAGATAATGAGATTAATAAGGTGCCCTATTAAGCCAAATAAAATGGGATATGGGGTAATAATGGAAAGTGGCTTTTTGTCTTTATATAAGAAGTTTACAGTCCTTTGTATTTAGAATTAATGGCCAATTTTCGTGAATTTATTGTGGTATTAGATTCTACGTGGGAGAGCAATTCATTATCATATTATTCAAATACAAAGAAAGAGGATAATATTATGAACAGTCTGATACTGCCGAAAAACCTGATGATTTATGTTAAACGTAACTGATTTAAATAATTAAATATTATTTGATGTTATTGAAAATTGCAATAGATAGGTTATGGTTAGCACATTATTTTTGAATACAAACAAAATTTACAAGAGGAGCGTGAAGCGCATGACCATTGGTTGAGGACTGATTAGACTCGACCTATTTGGTTCCCTTGAAGCAACTTGAGGTTACCTCGAAAGTACTTTTAGTTTATGTTGGATTTTAAGAGATTTAATTCGTTCAATTTATATTGGTATGCTTAATTCAGTTTCAGGTTCACTTCACTTTGACTAACTTTGTTTTACTTTTTCACTGCCGTAACTTAGGGAGGTGTGAACTTGATGCCAGTAAGCGTTTGCCATTGAGGTACTACGACCTGGATGACCAAGTTGTCGTTTATTCGGTTTGTCTGCTCCTTTATACCAAAATTTGTTAAAAGTTTACATGTTTAGATTATAAGCATAATAATTATCTTCTAAGATCAAGTATCAAGATCAAACTTTAGACTGAGTGTTCTTTTTTTTTGTGAATAAGATTACTAGTTTACACATGCCCCCCTCCTTCTTGCATTGGTCCCCAATGCAAAAACATATTTCACGGTCAAAAAGATCAAAAAGAAAAGAATCTCCCTAATGAATAAAGATTTGTTAGCGACTGTCAAAAAACTCATTTTCGATGAGTATGTCTAAAAGAAGGGAACCTCCCTAAATATTAACGAGTGGAACTCAATATTTGAATAGTCATTTCGTTCCGTACATAATTAGATTTAAGTTATATTTTGAACACTTTAAACTTGGTTCTGGCTTATAGCTTTGTTCGGTCCTGGATTACAGCCAATGGTTCTCCACCTTCATCCCTACTAAATTCAAAATCTTTGTCGTGGGTCTCCATTTGGCTGCTGTTTGTATAAGGGCTCCTCTTAAATATTCAATTATTGATTTGCAAAACAAAAATGTTTATTTTCTGAAAACATTTGTCATTTTATCGTTATCAGTTGGAAATTCAGATTCAAAATTATAATTATCAATGAATCATACAGTATATACTTAATAATTATGTGATTGCCATATGAAAGCATTATGTTATACTTTAGTTGGTCCACTGGGTACATGAAAACTGTTGAAATTAATAACATTAATTAGTAAGTATCTGGCCTGGTTTTGAAATGATCCACTTATTATATATTATACTTAATCTATCATTCAATAATCAATCTAATGCTGCTCTAAGGAATCATTATTCTACACTTCTCACAATGTCCTTTGATATGTACAACCTAAAAATGAAGTCAGAAATTGAACAATCAGTCTTAAGAAGCATTGAATTTATTTTCCGTTTATTCCCTTTTCAAATTCTCAGGCATGAATTGGAAAACGGTTGCGGTCGGAAGAAAGCCATTTGTTTTGTTTCGAAACAAGAAAATACCTGAAATTACGAAATTTAAATAAACGACAGTTGCCTCGAATTGTTTTCCTACTTCCCTAGTAGTCCCTGCCGCCACTTAAACCCTTTTGTAAGGATATTATATTCAAATATGTAATGTTTTGTGCCTGCCTAACTAGGATATAGTAGGTTCTTCTTTAGTCGTGCAATTAATAATTTAGTGAATTTAGAAGAACGCCGAGTTAGGTCGGTGCGGGGTATTTGTCAAGTATTTTCAACTGGTCTTTGTTCACTTAACCGCGACACTGTTCAGACTGAATCCCTATTAAAATTGTTAGAAGGTTATTATTTTTCATTGGTGCTTTGATCTAGCCCAAACTACCTACGAAGAAGTGACTAAGACCCAAATTACAAAAAAAAACAACTGCGAGATCGGCAGTGATGACTACTGGTGAAATTCAATATCCCGCAAAATGTCTAGCCGCACTTAATATTGAATTCAAACTTTGGTGTATTGTCAGCATAAATACCTAAAATTTTATCCGATCTATCCATCCGTTAAACAAACCTCGGTCAGTTTAGATATGCTATTTTTTGGAGGCTCGAAAACTAAATATGCTACACCAAAATGCACACTCAGATCAGATACGACAAGTATTCCTACTATAAACAAATCTCTCATTCGGCTAATAGTTGGTGATTTACTTCACTAATTACTTTGTTAATTACCTTCATCCAATTTATTGTACATTAATTAACTTCATTTATTAATTTGTTATTCGATTTCACTAAATTAATTCCTTAATTAACTTCAGTAATTCTTCATTTTGATTGAAATGTTTAATTGAAAATTGGATAACTTCAATATTATGTTGGAAAACTAATCTTAGCTTCTAGGTGTCACTGAGTGGTTTTTCAATTTTATAGATTTATTGTGGTATAATCATTAATGTATAACCGAGCCTAAGAACTTCAATAGCAGGACACCTGACCCTTGTATCAAACAACAACATTATCAATAGTACGGCGGTTAGTCAGCGATATTGGGACCAACCTCGCATTTTTGAGTAGAGCATTGAGATTTGGCACAGTGGTAGTACATGCCCATACCTCACTTTTAAGAAGTGGAACCAAGTTTGCAACCACGGGAGAGCGGCGGTATGGCGGGTTGTATATCTGCCAAAGGCAAATTTGAGAAAATTGCTTATCGAGCACACCCGACCGTTTCTATGGGTGAATATCACTCACAAATATTACGGGAGATGTTT
Source organism: Pissodes strobi (assembly GCA_016904865.1). Classification (NCBI taxonomy): domain Eukaryota; kingdom Metazoa; phylum Arthropoda; class Insecta; order Coleoptera; family Curculionidae; genus Pissodes; species Pissodes strobi. Next base: position 100,152 of record MU183577.1, read on the forward strand.
TGAAACGTAACTGGACCATGTGCCAGTCGGGTGGTGGCAGGTTGCCTACCCTCTAGGTGCAGAAAGTAATAAAATCGATTTTGTAGTGCTAAGCTGAATATGAATGTAAGCTTGGGTTCTTAATAAAACTCCAACAATTCTTGTTTTAGTACCCTTTTTTAATGTCAACAGATACAACTGGCAATGACTGACTTTTCGAATGTCGCTTTGCCTTTTCTAGCCTTGTTTGTTGTCGTTCTGAGGGCGGGTTGCGCCTTCTCGCATAACTCTCGCTTATCCTGAAATAAGGTCTATTTGCCATAGAATCAATTGTTATAACAATAGTCTTAATTAAAAATAAACTTTAATTTAGTATAAGCGATAGACATGCAAGGAGGTGCAGTCCGCCTTGAAGGCTCCCAATTTTCTACTATAAGGTAAGTACCCTTGTCTCCCAATTTAGATCGGAAAAACCTTTACCAGCGACTGAGACTTATCACCGCAGACAGGAGCAGATTACAACAATTAATCAAGACCTGGAGAAAGTTAAAATTTGGGGCTACAGAAATTTGGTCCAGTTCAATGCAACAAAGACCCAAGCAGCCACGTTTACCAAGAGGGCCAATACGGCGGCCCCTGACATCATTATGGCAGAATCGACCATTCCTTCATCCTCGTCAATTGGACTGCTAAGTGTCTCGGTCACCAGCAATATGTCCTGGCATGACATAACATTGCATAATCAGCCTCCCAGAAGCTTGGTGCGCTATTTCGCAACAAAAAAAACTGTATACACCGCAGCAGTTGCTCTTGCTCTACAAAGCGCAAATAAGACCGTGCTTAGAATATTGCTCACATATCTGGGGTGCCGCACCAAAGCACACCCTAAAGGGAGCTTTAGACGATGCCTTTTTACATGCATCTTGATGCATGCATCGTAGCGCAATTATGACGCATGCGTCTCTGCATGCGCTCTTTAAAGCGCACCAATCGTTTGCGGCAAAGAGACGCAGAGTTTCCCGAGACTTTTGGGACTTTGTTTGCGTTATCTTTTGCCTCTTCGCATTTTCTAAGTCAAAATGGAATGGAACAATGATAGAACTCTCGAGTTTATCGACTCCTATAGAAATTTCACTTGTTTGTGGCGATGTGAAGACACTATAATTACAAAAATCGGATTATGTTCAATGATGATGTTCAGGAATTATGTACAAGGTTTTTACTTATAATTTGCCACCCCTTTAGAAACTTGATTTAAAGAGACATAGAAACAATGTTCAAATAAAGGTTTCAGGATTTTTCCTGAATATTTGAAACAAAGTACCAAAAAAAAACCAAATGACTGTCGGAAAACAAAAAAATTTCGATTTTTCATTTTCTTTTAATAGAATGCCCTGTATATTATTACAATTTTAAGATCTCCTTAGAATCGGCTTTTCAAAGATATATAGTTTTCCTATGTTTGGACTAGCCGTTTTTTAGTTATTTCCCTTTAAATAACTTAATCTACACTGACCGGCACGAAAAACGGGCACTTCAAAATATTTTACGAATTTCAAACAACCATAACTTTTTTGTTTTTGAACCGATTCTAATGAACCTTTAAAAATTTTTAGGTTATTTTATAGATTTAAAGTCACTTGTTTTAAATGAAACAGAAAAGAGTGCCTGTTTCATATTATACGAGGAAAAACAATATGCTGATTTTTGAGCTTAGGTTTTAAACACCCTGTGGAGTTTTTCAACAGGCCAGAAAATTTAAAATGCGGTTAGGTGTCAAGGTTTGACCTTTCTCAACATTTTGTCCTTTGGTTCATCTCGATCGCTTTATTTTCGTCAGAGATAATGATGTTTAAAAAAACACTAGCAATTTTGAAATAATTTTTATTTTATCTTAAACATTTTAAGTTATTAAACAATAACACAACAAAATAACATTAAAAATACGACAACAGCATTAATATCAAGCGTTACTCCCACGAGCTTGAATGACAATGTCTATTCTTCTCGGCATAATTTGTACTGCAAAGTAAATGATATGTTGCACGATATAAAAAGGCTATATTGCATGCGCTGCTTCACGAAATTCCGCATGCGCTAACGCACGAAAAAAGGCACCGTCTAAAGCGCCCTTAAAGCTCCTTGATTCCATTCAGAAGCGAGCTGTACGTCTCATCGGCGACTCGGAGTTGACCCGGAATGTGGATAGTCTGGAACACCGCTGACATGTGGCCGAGATGTTCCTGTTTTACAGACACTTTCATGGCAGATGTTCACAGGATTTGGCCCGCCCCTGCCAACGTCTGTCAGACAGTCGCGACGGACGGCGAGAGCGCACCAATTCGTTGTACAACTGGAAATACCTAGAACATCCCTCTCTCTTGTTTGGCGCACTGCATCACTGTGGAACTCACGCCCAGGACATCTGTTTCCACCTAATTACCACCTACAACTATTTAAGAACCGTGTCAATCAACATCTTTGCACACGCACCGCTCGTCGGGCGCCATAGGATCTCCCTTTAGTGTGTGCCACTGCCATAAAAAAAAATCGGTCGTTTCTTTTTTGACAGATTTAGTATCATGAAAGGTTTAAATGTCTTTGTTGAAGAGTAGCGGAATAGAAAGCGAAGTAGGGACGCTATTGACTGGTCTCTGTATACTGTATCAGAAATCTTAGCAGGGAGAGGACCTCATCGATCCGTTGCTAGCCAAGCCAGCAAAGATAAATGCAGGAATTACTACCCTGGGTAGGAATCTAAAAGTGTACCAGAAACTAGGGAATATTCGGCGTAATACCAACGCGGATGCGTTAGATGCGGGCCTTCGCATTGAGCATAATTGAAGAACCAATAACCCAAAATGTCACAAGCGCTGCTTCGTACCTTGCGATTCAACCAAGCTTGCTAGAACTTAGAGAGATATTCAGATTGGTTGTCAAGAAAATATCGAGCCATCCGTCAAGTTAGCTACACGGGGAAGTCTCGAAGAGGTAAAATCAGCTAATGACAAGATAGAATGAATTTTCTGTGACAAGCACGAGCCGAGAGTCAATCCAACTCATAGACTGACTTTCACAGAAACTAGAAATGCGATAGAAGTCGCAGCAACCAAGAAACTAGACAGTAAAATTTTAATCGCACTCCCGGGTTGGCAGGGGCTCGGCGTATGGTACCACAACAACTGTCGGACAAAGTATGTGCGAGACTTAAAAACTTACTCAAGTCTAGGCACGAAATCGGAGCAGTTAGCTAAAGCACGAGACGTTGCATTTGAGCAAGTGATCAAGCACAAAATACTGAAAAGGAAAGCAGTGAAGATGCACCTGCATTTCTGTTGGCTGATCTTGCCCGCAGTCATGCCAACAAATTGCTTAAGGGAAGAGTGAGTAACGGGTTTGTACACTCCAGCGGCTTTAAGGAAATGCTGCTTAATTCTGAGGGCTTCATACGAGGAGCAGAAGTAGTAGAGACAAGTAGTGATCTCCCCAATACGGAACCAGCCATCACCGTCCGTGTGCGGCTGGAAAGCCGGTTCGGAAGGATGGAAGCTGTTCTATAAAACTAAGCCTACAGCACAAGAGGCTTGTAAAGTAACGCCGGTGTCATGTAAATATAAACATTAATGCGCTGGGACATGCAACTGCGCTAAATTTAGAGTCCTTTGCTATGAGTTTTGTTGTTGCCCATGCCCTAAGAACCTTGATTAATACCAGAAAAAGTGCCAAAGTCTGATATTTATGACTCCAACTTCTGATGTAGGTAATAGATTTAGTATTATTACATTCCATGATTACATTTAGTACAATTAATAATATTATCCATTTAATAACGATATGGAATTAATGCTAACGCTTTAAATGAAGCTGTTAAACTGTTTGTTTGTAATAAATATGGCTTTTCTTAATCTTTTAGTTTTCTATCCACGTTACAACCGAGGTAACCTAAAGTTAACTATTTTAATATTATTATATTTATAAGCATACCGATTTAAGAACGTGTATGGGTCCATTCGGACCTGATTTATTTATATTTTGTTTGTGGAAATGGAGTCACTCACAAAAATCCCTAGCTTAACACTATAAAATCGATTGCATTAGTTTCTGCACCTGAGGGTAGGCAATCTGCCACCACGCGTTGGTACATACTCCAGTTACGTTCCAAAACATCTCTTGTAATATTTTTGAGTTATACTCACCCATAGAAGAGGTCGGGTGAGTTCGTTTAGCGATTTTCTCAAAATTGTCCCTGGTAGGTATGCAACCCGCCATACCGCTGCTCTCCCGTGGTTGCAAACTTGGTTCCACTTCTTAAAAGTGAGGTATGGGTATATACTACCACTGTGCCAAATCTCAATGCTCTACTCAAAAATGCAAGGTTGGTTTGACTAACCGCCGTACTACAATAAACGTGGACATTGTTTTAAAATTTTAGTTCCTTTGTTGTGTAATACCTCGTTAGTTACTTGCACTTATTCATAAATTTATTTAGTTATTGAGGAGTGGTACCTTGGACATAAAAGGCAGGTAGCAGTTCAACTGATAGACAGCTCCTGGCCCCCTTAACCGAACCGTATATCTCACTGAGCAGCAAGATTTGCACACTCTCCTCAACTGCCTCTTCTCATATAACTAATTTCGGGTTGATTTTGTTTTATTGTCCATATTATTTCAGTATTATTTTATACCAACTATTAGACAGAGAAAGAGTGTGGCACTTTTCACAATCGCTTCACCATCTAATGGAATGACGTCATACTCTCGGAGAATGAGTTTATGGATGCCATGGAAATTTTAAGCAGAAGTCAGCAATCCGAATTACAATCCATTCAGCAAAACTGTTAAATCCATATCGTAAAATTCACCTTGATCCAAGCTTGTCATTCACTGATAACTTTCACATAACATGTTTAAGTATGATTATCTTTTGTTAAAAAAAAATATTTTTGAGGAATTTAAGAAAACGAGGTAACTCTGGGAATTGAGATACTAGCAGTAGACAACATACGCCTATTGAACCGGTATTCTAGACATGTGCGGCCGTGACTCCGATAAAGACGTGGAATTTGAGAACAAATTTAAAATAACAAAAATATATATTTGAAATATTTGTAAATTAATAAGAATTTTGAATCAAAGCATACATACAACCTCCATGGACGTGACGCTATCTAGATGTCTCCCAATCCAAACCAAACCGGTGGAGACACTTACTATAATGGTTTCGGGGTTAACATGATTTCATATGCATTTCCTAATAATAATTTTTTTAGTAAATATTATCCTTTGTATCTGTATCTTGAAATTACAAGAAAAATCAGTGTTAAGGTAATGAAGGTATATAGTATCATATTTCCTTGAAACCGTAGGCATCTTTCTCATACCCGGACCTGCTATTTATGTAGCTTACATAACCTTATCATTCTTTTGAACATTTGCATGTAAACCTTCAAAATGCAAAACATATTTCCACCTTCAAATCAAGCTGCCATGTTTTACGTACTACAACAAACGAATCTGCAACTCGTTTTGATTGGCTAGCTCTATAATATGCTAAATCATCATCATTCAGTTACGTTACCCGCAATGTGACAATTTATCCTTCCTCATCATATGAGAGCCACTTTTCGTTAAGACCGCCATTTTGCGCTAAAGACTCATTTACGTGTATAAAGTGGATTCAAAATGCAAATCACTCCTAAACTAGCAGTGTCTCTTAGCGAAATGCAAATATATTCACTGCTCCGGCAACGACCTTAATTCCATCATCAGCAAGCCACACTAAGACTGGTTCAAAACTAACGAAATGGTCTGGATTAGCATCTCATTTTATATCGACAGTCATGACAAAATTGAATGAGTTAATTTTTTAACGCTTTTAAACTTACTTTAATGCTAAAATTAAGTTTCTGGCCGAAATGCAAATTAAACACTATAATTTGTAGCTCTGGAATACACAATTTTTATCTAAGGGTATAATATTATCTATAAATAAAATTTACTTTCGATAATAGTAAGGATACAACTTCAACAACGTGAATATTATAGACACGTAGCAGGGATAGGTTAGGTTATTCATATAAATTTGTAAGTTCAAAATTAAGAATAAGACCTTTGCAGCATTCCTTTGAACATCGTCTTTCACTGGTTTGAAGAATATGCAATTATTCTAACAAACATTTACAAAAATCAAATTGAAAATATAATACTTGACATGAAGAATTTCCTATTAAAAAAAATATGATGATGTGCGCAGTTTAATCTAGACAGAATCTATAGAAAGAAAGATTTTGTCATTTTATCAGATACTCAAGCAGCCATCCAAGGGGGAGCTCACCAACAATCAGCTCCAGAATATTATGAGAATGCTTAGATAGGCTAAATGAACTAGGCAAGAGTAACAAATTATTCCTTCAATGGATATCAGGATATCCTGGGATAGAAAACAACGAAAAAACAGACTAATGGGCAAAAGTAGAAGCACGCATTCCGCGTTAAGGACCGGAACCTTTCTGTGGCATAGGGACGCACACATACAAGGAAGAATTCAGGAAAGAAGAGCGAACCAAAAGGAGGAGGGGGAGAAAACACCGGAACACCTTCTCACGGAGTGCGAGGAGGTGCTGCATTATCGAACAGGGGGAGCTTCGATTCATAGACCCATCCTGACTACTTACTTTCATCAAAGCACTGAAGCTGGATGAGGTACTCTGATTAAGAATTACATCAACGGTAAAACTATGGAAAGAGGACACAATAGATCTGTACAGGTCGCAGTGTATTAACACCCCCCACATTAAATTCATGAATTCATTCTTTAAATACTGTTAAATATTTACCTCAATTCATAGTGTTCTAACGAGGGTTTTATAGGAATGTTTAACCTATATTACATGT
>MU183577.1:114248-149176 GCA_016904865.1 Pissodes strobi
TGAGGTTCCGTACCTCTTTCCTTCATATTTTGGCTTGATCACCGTGCTAATTTGCCCTATTTGTTTCAGGGGTTTCTGTTTTTGGATTTTTGGATTTCTATTTTTGGATTTTTATTTTGGGATCATTGGTTATGGGCCTTCCATTGTCCTCTTACGATCCGGTTCCCTACCTGGGTTTCTAGACTGCATACTGAGACTCCTCCGACAACACGTGGTTTCGGAGTAACCATCAATTGACTGCGTGTCTCGCTGTCTGATCCAAGCCTCATCGCATACGGAGTGTGTCTTCTCAACCTTGACGCTCCAGTGATTCGACGAACACCTAGATCCTGGATGAACTCACTGTTGGCTTGATAACGTATCAGATAAGTCTTAATTTATGATATTATCTAGTGTATTTTGGGACTTTTATTTTATTTCATTTTATTATTGTGTTTTATTTGATTGGTGATTTAGGGCGATTTAAATTAAAGTTATGGATGAGTTTGCTTAATGAAAGTATCAATGGTTTGACTTGATTTAAAAGATAGCTACCTTCAAGTTATTTGGGAGTAACGAATTATTCTCAATAGTTAGCATATGTATACTGGATTATCCAGCTAATCCGGATAGTTTTGGCGTGTTATTAATTTATTTCAGCGTAGTCTTGATCGCGTGTTTTACTTCTTTTCAGCGTCGTATAATATAAATATTTTTGAAACTGTTCGCATATAAGCATAGCGTATCGACGCGTAATCATACAGTTTTACCTCTGGTACCGATACTATTTAATAGGTGAATATTATACTTACATGAATTTAGTACATTGGAACTATCACGTTAACTTCTCGCTTATTGATTAGAGGTATTTAGAGTGTAGAAGCAGAAGCAGGTATCATATTTTTGTACCGCATAGGTTGATAACACCAATCAAGGGCATGTAAACGACACGTGATCACGCATTCGTATTTATAGGGCGCCGTAGATATAACATAAAGTATTATTTAACATTAAACCGTTACTTTTAATAGTCCATCTTTAGCATACATTGATATATTAATTGTCATAGCTACATATACAAGAAATTCTTCTTGTAGCAATTATTTTTCTTATTTAATTCAACAGTATAGTCACCCATACGGAATATACACTTGTTATTTTTGTTTAATTGGGGTGGTATTTCTTTTTGTTTCCCCTTCCAAGTTTTTCAATAGGTTACAGCGGGGAAGAGAGCAATTCGTGATTATTGGTCGAATCTCACTGAAGATCCAACATCAGGGCATGGCGATAAGTTAACCGCGTGGCGCTCAGGCATTATAACTCACCACGATCCTTCTCCACTGTCTAAAAGCTGGAGGCCGCCATTGTTCCTGCACTAAAGGCTGTACCACCGATTGTGAACTTGGAGATTATTGTGAAGTTGGAGACTATTGTAAACTTGTATATTTATGTAAATTTAGGTTTGTATTTGTTTGGGAACTGAGCATTACAAAGAATATTTTAATATTACCCATGTACTATTGCTTAAATATGTAACCATCTTCATGATGCTTTCAAGATGGCGGACGAAGATGTTGTCGAAATCGTTTGCTCAGCTAAAAAATGCTATATTTGCTCAAATATGGTGAAAAATTTAGTAAAATGTATCAAGTGTAAAAAAGTGTTTCATAGCTATTGTGTAGTGAAAACGGCCGGTTGTGAAATAATAGGGTGTAAAGAACTAATCTGCTCAGAATGCCGTGACGTGGAAGAACTTAGGAATCAATCAAAGGATAGCAAAATTGACTTCTTGCTGCGGAATAATGGTTTGTTAAGCATTCTCGTTCTGGAGCTTCAAGAAAAGAACGACCTGTTGCGCAAAAAATCGATTGTCTCGAGAAATCTCACGAGAAAATGTCGAAAACAAACAAAAACACAAACCCCGATCCCTCCTCCCCGCGGCCCGTGGGAAAATCCTCCGTCATTGTCAGCAAAGACAGAGAAACAAAATTTACAAAATCACCAAAATCAGCTGTTCCATTGTGCAGTGATACCAACAGAAACGAAGATCGTACATCCGAATGTTTCGATATCAGGGACGCGGCGGTTCAAATAACATCGATACTCTGTGCAGCCCTAATGTGATCGAAAACCATTACCTCAAATGTACTCCAAATTCTTCAAAAACAAAAACAAACCAGAACCAATCGCTGAAAAGTAAAAATTGAATTCACAGAGGTGCCTTAACAAATAACTTAAAGGAACCCAACAAATCTACAGAAATTACTCTAAGTCAAGTTGCCAATGCTGTGGACCTTGCGATGGCACCCCTTGATGCCGTAGTCCCCAAAGAACAGTCGGCAAACACTCTTCCACCCACTACTGAGCAAGCAGGAGAGAAATGGACGCAAGTGACCTACAGAAGAAGGCAAAACACCTTTTTGACCCCGTAATCGGCGTAAACAAAAGTGGAAATGGTCTAAAAGTAGCTGAAAAAAAAACACTGGATATTTTTATCTGGCTTCTCAACTTCTACAGAAGTAAAAAATATCAAGCATTTTCTAGAATATCATCAATTAGGGGATGATTTGTATTGTGAAAAAATGCACACTAAAAAAGACCGACAAAAAGTTGGGTGTGCCACTAGGCAATAAAGACAAGGTAATGGATCCAAACATTTGGCCTACTGGGGTTTCAATTAACCATTTTCTAACCCTGCAACGCTTCCAGATACCCGAGGAAAATCTGAGAGGTTAGATGACAAGAAAAAGAGCAATCAAATAATTTTCCATCAAATTATGCAGTGCTTGAAAAACAAAATTTTGGAAATTGAGGCAGTGCTCAAGACTGGACCAAGTACTGGACCAACAACCATCCTTTGTAGCAATAACAGAAAATTGGTGTACTGCACTGGAAATCCAATCTATGAACTTAAGGGGATATCGCCAAACATCTGTTTTTGCAAGGACAGTCATGAAGAATGGTGGGTCAGCAATTTTTGTAAAGCCTTGTATTGAAGCATCCGAAGAGACTGAAATAGTAAGTAAAAGCATAGAAGGGAATTTAGAATGCTCCTCAGTCGTGAGTAGATCTTCTAAGGTAGTAGTTATTGCTTTCTATAGGCCCCCTCAGGGCAATGTTGATATATTTTTTCATACAATAGCAGATATTCTCACTCTTTCTCAATTCAAATATTCAAACTACAAAACTATTCTCGCAGGTGATTTGCTAGATCAACTTTCAACTTTAATCACACAGTCTTTGAACCAACAAGAATTTCGAATACAAACTTAAAGCTGCTCAAATAATACCACTCTATAAAAAGGGAGACACTGGGAATATAAAAAACTTTCGACCAATTGCAGTTTTGAATAATTTTAGCAAAATATTTGAAAGAGTTATTTATGAAAGAATTATCACTTTTCCTGAAAATGAGCAGCTCCTCTCTAATTATCAAAATTACTTTAAAAAAAAGAAGAATACAACAAGAGCAGTTTATCAAGCACTGACGTAAAATTTAGATTCCCTATATTCAAGGAATGAAACGGTGGCAATGTATCTAGATCTATCTAAAGTCTTTGACAGTGTTAATCATGAGGTGCTACTTGCAAAACTTGAAAGATATGGATTAAGGGGGGTTCCATTAAAGTTGATGTCATCTTATTTATCTAATAGGGTACAGCAAATTGTTGAGAGATATAAAGGTAAGTAATAACTTCAAACATCAGTTATGTCAAAAAAGGTGTACCCCAAGAGTTAATTCTAGGACCACTGCTGTACATTATTTATACCAATGAGTTGACACATATATATATAAGGAATTTGCGATCCAGTTTGCAGATGACACTTCTATAGATTTATCTGCTAAAACATTGGAGCAATTAGGCAGCAAAATTAAATCTACTCTTCATTCATTACAACAACGGTTTAATGTAAACAATCTAGTTTTAAATGTAGAAAAAACCAAATTGCTTCATTTTTCATATCAGAGGGTCTCGCCTCAGACTTCTATTGATTGTGGTAGTGGCTTGATGCTAAACAGTTCAGAGCCTACTGACTTCTTAGGGATACATGTAGACTCAAGATTGGACTGGCGTGTCCATGTGGATTGTCTGGCTGCCAAGGTATCGAGACACTGCTATGCCTTGTGGGTGTTGGCGCAGGAAGTCAGTTGTGAGGTCGCTATGACTGCTTACCATGCCTACATCCAGTCAGTATTAAGGTATGGAATTGTATTCTGGGGGAATAGTGCTGAAGCCTGTAGAGTGTTTATTGCACAGATAGGTGCAGACCTATTTTTAAAACCTATAACATTTTAACACTAACAAATCAGTACATCTTGGAAGCTGCACTGTTTATTACAAAATCCATTTTTTCCCTTGAACACATCAGGGGGCATTGCCATGACACTCGAAGAAGGACAGATCTCATTAATATTAAAAGCAACTTTAGTTATATACAAAAACGTTCAATTTTCAATTATCAATCTTTATAACAAAATACCTATAGAATGACGAAACTTATAAATCAATCAACTAAAACATACATTGAAAAACTACTTACTTCAGAGGGCATACTATACGATGGAAGAGTTTTTTAATGACAATTTTTGTAGTTAAATTGCTTGTGTGTGTGTTTTGTATTAGTCATTTTAACAAAGTTTATGTCAAATATTTTAACATGTAATTTGCGTGAAAATTAAAATTTTAAATGTATTGTATTCAAAACTTATTTATAAATTTATATTTTCCAACCAGTTTTAAAATCTTAGATTTATATTTTATTTTATATTTTACTTTATTTTTTATTTATTATTGTGACACGTTCCATGTCCAATTGGGCTTTTCATTATTGTATGAATTTTGAAACTAATAAATGCTATGAGTATGAGTATGTTGTAATTAGGGAATAAATATCCACTAAACTACGCTTAGCTTATTCCCTTGGCAGCTGAAATATAGAAGCCTTCTAAAATATCCCGATATCGAGGCGAAACATTTAATATTAAGGTTTAAATCAGTTAAATTAAATTTCTGTCATGGGTTTTACAAATAGATAAAACTAACTTAATATAAATGGCATAACCGCCCTAATTGTACCAAATAAATTTAGATAATACCAAGAAAGGAAACAGTAAAAGAATTACAGTATATTAGAGGACTGTCTCTTAGTAAAATCACTAAATAAGTTCAACAAACTAAAACTCAGTATCTATGGAAGTAATATTTCCAGTAGGTCGATTATATTTAATCTTTTCGCTTGAAAAATTAAAGGTAGTAGCACGATAAAAAGCTCAACATATTAGCCGTGTTGATTTATTATTAATTGAAATTAGTATTTTTTATAGCCCGGAATGCTCAGCTACTACCTCGTGGATGGACGAGAAGGCCTCTGTAAAAAAATTAGGATGCAATTAAAATCCACTCACGGCGTGCCAAAATGACGGAATTCGTAGAAGAGAGACAAAAAAGCTAGACCACTCACCTAACTAAAGCAGCTTTAAATCCCGTTACGGAGTGAGTTCCAGGCACTAATAAATAACTAACCAAAGATAAGGCAAAGGTAAGGCCTGAAACTTACAATAAAACTGGGTCGGCTGGGAAGTCCCACTAAAGGTAATCAACTCAAACTTCCATCCGACCACACTGCTTTATACGGTGAACCAACGTAGAGTAACCTCCTTGAAACTTCCCGGAAGCAAAAGAGCTTCAGCTCAAATCCCCAATACAAAAATTACGACTTACCAATAGAGGTACAGCTAAACGTCACGTGGTCATGACCTATCACATTTGACAATTTATCCAGAGCGATTTTGAAAAGAAAAGCCCAGAACTTCGATGTACCGAAGCCTATTTTAATTAATTACTCGACCCAGTCAAAAGAAAATAACCATTCGACCCGCCATTCATTAAAGAAACGTGTTAAAGCAATTCCCAATTTTCGTGATGTCAAAAAAGGTCCCCAAACGGCAACCCACGTTCCAGAATTGGTACACTTGGTGTCGTAATCTGTCAACAACGCGACCGAAGGACATGGCAACGCCACCGGCGTGACGTGGAAACCAAGGAGACGTAATAATAATAATAATAATGCAGAAGATGGTGCTGTTTTTTTGAATGAACTCTCCTTAAAAATTTGTATTTTTCAAGTATTTTCTTTGAGTTGTATAATTAATAAATAGTTATTCATTGATATACAGTCCACCTTAATTTGGAAGGCATTAACATGCGAATTATGGCGAATAATAAATAACAATTACACCATATTGTCAATAAAACCCTATATTAATTATTAAAACTTGATTCGATGCAAAATGAAATCTGGCACGTCACATACCTTCAAATGTCTCTTTGAAAAGTAGATAAACCTTCACATGGCCCCCAGACTACATATGGATCATTCGCAATAAAATATATTCTACACACAATATGGATAAATACATTATCTAGTTTTACCTAACATACTTCGATTATGATCATAAATCAAAATAAATTTTACATATTTGCCAAAAGTACAAAGTATAGTTTTTAATCTTTCTACTGAAGTTTTCACTACTGTCGTGCTTCTTTAAGCACCTTTTTTGTAAATCATAGGTCAGTTACACATTCTATATTACTGCCTTTATTTCATCAATTGCTGAGTTAATCTTCAAGTCACTAAACGTAAATAAAACTGCCGGAATGCAAAATAATGCAATTTGTAACTGCTGGACTCTCAACTAGCAAAACTACTACTAATTTGCTCTGGATGCAAATTTGCTCCAAATTCCGCCTAGTTCTGCATAAAATACGAATTACCTAAATAAATTACCAAAAATATATAATAATTGTTTGGTAATTATGCGTAATTTCATGAATGCTTTCAGTAGTTAATAGTATATTGTGCAACGAGTGCTCAAAACTGCACTTTTCATATGATTGGGACAGTGTACTATCACAAGTCGTAAGCGAGTGTCATAAAGTGAGACCAATGTGAAAATAAGCTTTTACACGTGATTCAAACTATAATTCTTCTGCAACTATAATATTTTACATCACATTTTGGAATTTATTTATTTAACATTAAAATATGCATTAAGGGAATAAATATAAATAAATAAATATAAATATTTTTATGATGTTAAAACGCTAGACTTTCTTTAATGGACTCATTCACTACTTACCGACGCAAACTGTTTATGGAAGCAGGGAAAACAAAATGACTCATAACAAAACGAAAATTAATGCGGGAGCCTCCTTCTCATTCGTAAAATAAATCAAAGTAAACAAATGATCAAATTACTGCTTTCAATAGTTTCTAGGAGCTTCTGTTTTACGTTACCTCGGGCTCAAGAACTAAGGAAAACAAAGTTTAACCGCGAACATATTATGCAGTATAGTTTTGAATGGCCATTATCTTTGACGAAACAATCGCGCATATTAATACGTGGCCTATCTGATAATTTGACATTCGAAACAAAACCGGAGATTCATAATAGTGGCAATAATTATGTCAGACCCTCATTTCAACGCTAGAGAACAGTGTTAATTTGAATGATGATTAATGAGCCACGAGCTCCGTATATTATGCTAATGCAGAGCTTGCGGCGTAATGAAATTCTTTGTCGGATAATTTTATTGCAATAAAAATTAATGATGTGCAGTCGCTGTAGGATAAGGATCGATTAAGGAATTAATTTCGGAGCTGCACCGCAAAACGTTTTGCTTACTAATTTTTACTTTCAAAATTATTAACCTAAAGATTTGAAAACGTGAATTAATCTAAAAAGGTTCTGAAGATGTTAGATCTAAACCTGAAAAATTTTAATGGAAATTTTTAAGCTCAATTATTATATATCAATACTATATCATAAAATTTTAAGAATGTTTCATTTAAGCAACTCGAATTGAAGAAGAAAAATGATTTAAGTATTACCCAAATAATGGTTTTGGCGGTTTTTTTATTCTGTTGGTAATATTTGAAAATATAATATTATGTTCAGTTAATATAGTTGATTTAGTATGGGTGGCAGTCTTGCAATTTGTTAATATAGAAATATGATCGTTCATATTCAATTTTGTAAGTTAGGTTGTCTTTAATGGATAAATAAAAATGTTTAAATTTTATTATTTTGCGACATTTCATTGTTGTTTTTCAAATAACTACTATTTGTATAGTTGGTTATTTTTATTGTTAATACAAAAAAGATTAAAATAAGCTTATCTAATACGGTACTAGAGGAATATAAGTGTTCGCATCAATCTGAAAAATCCCATTGGTAACATTACAATATACACAAGTGTTTGGTATGGTTATATCATATACCGATCTTGAGCAAATTACGCACTTCTTAGTTTCTATAGTTAAAAAGATTCAAATAGCTTTCCCTAATATGTTAATATAGAAATATGATCGTTCACACTCCATTTTATAAGTTAGTTTGTCTTTAGTGGATAAATAAAATACATTTAAATTATTTTGCAAAATTTTGTAAATGGTATAGTAATTATTTGAAAATTGTTGTTTTTCAAATATTTACTATACCATTTTAATAGTAGTTAAATTGAATTCAAAATTTGTACAGTTGGTTATTTTTTATAGTTAATAAAAGAAAACGATTAAAATAAGCTTATCTAATACGGTACTATAGGAATATGAGTGTTTGCATCAATTTAAAAAACTCCATTAGTAACATTACAATATACACAACTGTTTGGCATGCTTATATGATATACCGATCTTGAGAAAATTACGCACTTTTTAGTTTTTATAGCTAAAACAAAAAAAGATTGAAATAGCTTTCCCTAATATGTTAATATAGAAATATGATCGTTCACACTCAATTTTGTAAGTTAGTTTGTCTTTAGTGGATAAATAAAGAAACATTTAAATTATTTTGCAATATTTTGTAAATAGTATAGTAATTATTTGAAAGTCGTTGTTTTTCAAATAATTACTATGCCATTTTAATGGTAGTTAAATTGAATTCAAAATTTGTACAGTTGGTTATTTTTTTATAGTTAATACAAGAAAACGATTAAAATAAGCTTATCTAATACGGTACTATAGGAATATGAGTGTTTGCATCAATATCAAAAACTCCATTAGTAACATTACAATATTCACAAGCGTTTGGTATGGTTATATGACATATTGATTTTGAACAAGCTACACACTTCAAGTCTTTGATTGAATACTCCTATAATGAGTATTAATATGTTTATGAATAGTAGATATTTGAAAAAAAATTCATGAAGGCAAAAACAAAAATAACACAATGTGCTCTTCTCGTAGGAAATGTTGTTAAAATTGCATAACTTTGAGTTACACAAAATATTCGGTCAAAAAGGTTGACCTCATTGAAGTTTTCCATATACACTACATTTCCATCTGCATATTCATCTTTTTGATCTATTTTTCGGGCAAGGAGTTTTAGGGAAATGCAAAAAGGCTGAATTTAACCCGCAATAAAAGAATTGATTTGCCTATTAATCTATGTCATTCAGAGAGCTTAAATAACTATTTTTCTGCTAGTAATAATGTCACAAATACTATATCCGAGGAAAAAATTTCATTTTACAAATCTAGAAAACATGCTAATATAACCTTCGAATTAAATTTTACACTGATAAATGAGAAAACTGTAAGTATCAAATCCTTAAGAACATAAAGATATAAGGCCGATAAGTATATTGCCAGTATTGTCTAAAATTTTAGAAAGACACATTTGGCAGCAAATAAATGATTTTGTAGATTCTTCTAATATTATACCAGGGTGTCAATCAGGCTTTCGTAAACACTTTAGTACTATAACTAGCCTAGTTAGTCTGATCAATGATATACGATATAACATGGACTCAAAAAAGTTACTTGCAAGGCTCTACTTGATTTTAGTAAAGACTTTGACACTATTGACCGCCAAACTAAATTACTATGGATTTTCAAAAAAGTCAATAAAATTTCTCACCTCTTATTTAAAAAATAGATCTCACTATGTTCTAATACAAAAAGAAGAAAATGTTGACAAATCAGATTATGTGCCACTCTCGGCGGCGGTGCCGCAAGGCTCCATTTTGGAACCCTTGCTATTTTCACTTTATGTTGCAGATATGACTGATTGTATAAAATATTCGAAGTTACAGCAATATGCTGATGATTCACAGTTATATATCGCATTTCCTTTAGATAATATTATCCTATCTCAGGAAAATTTAGGTTCCGATTTACGGAAAATGTTTACGGTGAGGCTATTCATATGGTGTCTGAGGCGGAGAATTTGAGTTTATTTGTGGACTCGCGCCTGTCTTTTCAAACTCATATTTAAAATAAACTAAAAATAGCATATATACGTTTAAGAAATTTGCATTCAGTTAAAAAAAGATACTACCTTCAAAAACGAAATATTATCTATGAAATACTCTCATTCTATCCTTATTAAACTATATTACTCTGATTCTGTTTCGCCCGCTTTGTGTGCTGCAATACAAAAAATAGAAAATAGTTGCATGCGCTTTCCTATAATATCCCCTATCAGAGTCATATAAGCACTTACCTAAATAATAATTTAATTTTAAATATGACTAATCGCAGGAAACATCACATGTATACCTTTATATACAAAGTTTTAAAAACCGGACAACCTCCGTATTTAAAAAACATGTTTAATACTTTTCTGCACCCTCATGGTACCAGAAATATAAACGACTTTAGGATTCCTCAACACAGAACATCAAACTTTCCAAAATCATTTTCGTTCAAAGCAATCCAAATGTGGTACAACTTATCTAGTAATATAAAAGAGCTGTCACCCATAAAATTTTCTTCTTATATGAAAGAGTATCTTCTTGATGCACAAATGAATGACTGGTGCTAAATTTATTGGTTGTTAATGCTGTAACTTAATAAAATTAAACACCCTGCTGGTCTTTCCCTTACCCATGTTCTAGTAAAGTATTTAATTAATATTAAGTAACATTTAGCGGTTCGTGTCTGTTCTTCCTGCGTTAGCTCGGGTGCCTGCCTTGTTGTGTCGATTGGTAATATCATTGTATAGGGAAAATTCCTTATTGTACAGTGGTAATATATTTCTCGTTTTTAGTTTATTTACGGCTGTTCCACACAGACACACTGTATGTGTCATTTATATCGGTTTGTCGTCAGTATTGGCCATAATCGCGGGGTAGTCGTTTTGTCAAGATTAAGCTATTATATTAAAATATTATTTTATTTGCTGTATTATCTCTGATTGGGAATAAATGTTTTTTGAATTTGAATTTTGAAATGAATTTCTAATTCTTCTGTACTGGACGGTTCTGCTGTAATTTCCATAAAATTAATCATGGTCACCTATGAATTCGACTTTTTCAAGGTTTATTGAACCCAAATTTTTTAAATGTATAAATTCCAAAACTCTCTGGAGGTTTACATTATCCTCAATATCTTCCATTTTGTATTAATCTAATCGAAACCTCTTTCTTGTTTTCTTCAAAAATTATTGCACTAAGGTATCTTCTACAAACTGCACAATTCCCTTTTCTGACTGTCCACTCTGCCAAACATTGAATGCAGCACTTATGATTGCAAGACTTAGGAACACAAATTTCTGCCTTTTCCATCAATATGAAGCAAATAAAACACTCATTTTCTATACATTCTTTTCCTACGCACTGTTCGTCTATAAGATTTTTGTTATCTACTTTAATTTTTTTCACCACTTGCTTTTTAGAAACACTATTTCTTTTTCGTTTTCTTGTATTAACCTTAATCTAACTATAAAAAGTTTGAATTGAAGTGGTGAACCCTAACCTGCTAATTTTATAATAACAGTTTGAGTGGTGAATAAAAGCTGAAGGTTCGTACAAAATATATCAAGGTTATACCAAAGGCAACACCTTGTTTCAGGGTGGAAAATCATCCTCTGTAAGCGGAGTGTTGGCGGGACGGTAACCGAGGCGTAATTGAACAAGGTTATATTATAGAGTGAATCAACACCCATACTAATATGTATCTTAATAGTAGAACTAAGATTCTACAGGAAGGTACACACTTATTTCACGATGAGAGAGACTCCTCAGAATTCAACGAAAGAGAGCCCTCACGAAGGATGTAAATTACCTTCTCCGTGAGGACTCACTCTCGTTAACACACTACTTGGCTGTTAGACACATATATTGCATTTGTGCGCACTTTCCTTATAGTAAAGTGCTACTTATAACTTATTTTGACTTGTGTGGGCACCTCGGGGTTACAAGCTGAAATTTTCACAGAATGAATGTGTTATTATATTAATTCAAAATCCGAAGGTAATAAAAAATCATAACGGGCAAAAGGGCAGTATACCTAAAAATCGAGATTATTATATGAACGTGTAGGATATTAATTTATGAATGTTTTCATATAAAATTCATTTACATTTTTGTACAAATTATATTTTTATCATTGCTTGAAATATGCAGATTACATTGGCCCTTACGGCAAAATAAATCAAAAAATTGAAATATCTTCATTCCAACCTGGGCAATATCTGATGGAAATATACTCGTTCTTGTATTCATCTCGCATTATCTCCGAAATGAAGACTCAAATCAAAAATTTTTATTCTTGCAAAAAGTTTGCCTTAAGTATTTAGAATACATAAGTGCATGAATACATTCTTTTTTGTCAAATGGTAATGGAAAAATAGAATTAAATGTAAAAGAGTAATTTTACTCCCGTATCTCACTTTTCTCCATAGCTTTTTCTCTCTCGCGCCTATTGTACAGGGTGTCCCAACGATAGAGTAAAGTAAGGTTTTGCTTAACTGATACTATTTGTGTTAAAATCATATCCGCTATAGGGTAAGGTGGCAAAATGCGCAAATTTTAAAAATATTGGAAATCATACAGGGTGCGTCACAAAAGTATAGCAACAAAAAGTAAGATTTTTTATCCATTAAATGAGTTGATTGATATGATCTACGTGTTACGCGAGGCTGAAAAAAACTCTCTGTTGGCCGAAAGAATTTACAGAATGAAGTATCCTGAACGTCGGATACTGGAGGGATTTGATTCCAGCGGTAGTGGTAAATACCCTAAGCACGAAGTTGTTAACAAAAACGTAGCCAATGAAGAAATATTATTAAATATTCAAGAAAATCCTGAAGTAAGTAGTAGGACGTTAGCAACTTAATGCAATACCTCCAAATCAACTGTGAATCGAACAACAAACAAGTATAAATACCATCCATATCATATTGAGCTTCATCAAGAATTGCGAGAAGAAGATATTGAAAGACGAATTCAATTTTGTAATATTTTTAATCAACAATGACAGTTAAATAACAATTTTTCGGCCAATGTTTTGTTTTCCTTTACTACAAGTAGCTTAAGATTAGTAAATTAGATTAGGCAAGAAATATTGAGATGCGGTTTTCACTGACGTGTTAAGCTTTCATTTGGCTATCTTTAGCTGTAAAAAAGTGATATTGTTGCATTTAAAATTTTTGAGAAAATCTGCCTTTTTGTGGTTATGTCAGAAAACGCCCTCTAGCGGCAACGTAAGCAATCGCAATCAGCTTGTTCATAGAGCATCTGATAGCTTAAGAAAAGCTCTTTTCAACGACACTCACTTTGTTGAAATACGTTGAGCCGTTTTGAAGTTATAGATAGACATTTGTTTGGAAAAACATTTGAACATCGCCTACCACTTTATTTGAATAGATAGAGCAAAAAGTTATTAACAAAAAAGAATCAAATTTGTCTCAGTCTTAAAACTAGCTGCATTTCAAGTATTCTTAATTGGTGAAAATTTGGAAAAATACAACTTTTCAAATTCCAGATAGCGCGTACGCCATCTGGCGGCCATTTTAGAAACTTACAAATAATTTCTAGCGTTTTCTCTTGGCCACTTTAGTTACAAAATTTTTTACCGCAAGTCTTTACGATAATTACTTTTTGAGATATGGCCGAGTGCCCTTCTTAACTGACCACCCGGTACAATAGGAGCGAGAAGCTATGGAGAAAAGTGAGATACGAGAGTACTCGGGAAGCGCGAGATTGGACGGTCGCGGCTAGAAGGAAATTACTTTTTTTACATTTAATTCTATTTTTCCATTTGAGAAAAAAAATGTATTCATGCACCTATATTATCAATACTTAAGGCAAACTTTTTGCTAAAATAAAAAATTTTGATTTAAGCCTTCAATTTGGAGAGAATGCGAGGTGAAGATTTTGCCCAGGTTCGAAGGGAGATATTTCCATTTTTTTATTTATTTTGCCGTAAGGGCCAATGTAATCTGCATATTTCAAGCAATGATAAAAAATATAATTCGTACAAAATGTAGTTGAATTTTATATGAAAACATTCATAATCTAATATCCTACACGTTCATATAATAATCTCGATTTTAGGTATACTGCCCTTTTGCCCGTTCTGAATTTTCATTACCTTCGGATTTTGAATTAATAAAATAAAACCTTTATTCTGTGAAAATTTCAGCTTGTAACCCCGAGGTGTCCACAAAAATCATTTATAGAAGGCTTTTACTGCGTTGGGCACTCTACTAGTAGTGCTATTATCAGATGCTGCTCGGAAGGTACTGAGAGAATAAAATCGTTAGGTGCCTGTGAGGCACATATTACTTCATAAGGGTCAAAGTGCGAACATTTCATCTATACTCCTCCAGTACACGTTGGGAACTGACAAGCAAATAACCACTTTCTAATGTAGACACCGACTAGCTTTTCCCGGGTAGCTGCTTGGCATTTAAAGATCCTTTACACAAATAGTGCACTATGTAAAAACCGACCTCTCTTATTGGTCGATCCATCTCGTATTACAATATGTCTGCGTGATGCAATCGATTCCTATCAAGAGCTATTGTGGTGTAGAGGATTAGATCGTTGGGTCTCACCTGGAAAACACAGGTTCGAACTCCGTTGCTTTTTTTATTATTTTTTAAAGATTATGTTTCTAAACAGCTTTTTTTCTTGATTTTGGGTATGTCTCGGATAAATTGGGTTAGCACCTGGTTAGTTTCCCTTTCTTGAGCCCCCGTAGCGAGCGAAGCGAGCGGAGAGCCATGCGAATCGACCAATGGGAAAGGCCGATTTTTATATAGTGCACTATTTGTTAAGGACTTTATAATGCAGCTGCTTGTACTTGTACAAGTAACTATACCAATGTACATGCGCCTTAATACATGTGCACCAATCACTATCGAAGCTTTAATCTGAGTTTACTTTTTTCTTATTGATAGAATCGTGAGACCATATTATAATATATATTATATATTTCAAATTGCCGGCGTATTATTTAACTAGAAAATCCAAAGTTATATATAGGAACAAAAACGTCATAAATCTTGTGTATATTTACGAGGCAAATCCGTTGAATGTAAACTTGCTTAACTTCTACCTCCACGTTAATCAGAATTCCTTGCAATAATTTACCCTTTACTTACGTTAAACCTGGGTCAAATTAACGTGACGACCCTCCGTGGGCACACTAATTATCAATGAACTCCGTTTACGCCCTGCTGGGCTTCTCTTCATATTAAATCTAATTGACCGCCGCCGTGAATAACTTGTCAGTAAAATCAGAATTGCCATCGTTGATTTCATGTTCGTAACAAGTCCGAAAATCAGACGCAAATATAGTCAAGGTCAAGAATTCTTTATATACAAAAATACAAGGGGATGTACATTTAGTAATAATTGGCTTTGCTTATTCTGATTCACGTATATATTAGGATAATATGGAGTTGGTCGCATTAGCACCAAAAATGATGATTGCGGTGAGTGCAAATTATATATTATGTTACAAATTAAATCATAGGACAAAAACGGTAGGAGGTTGGAAAAAAAGTATTGTACCAAATATGTGTGCTTTTCATTTCTCTACATTTTTCTTCAAATAAGTTTTCATGTAAAATTAGTTTTTGTGTTTGACCAAAAATTGGGGGCTGAGAACAAGCAAAATTACCATCAAAACCATACCTTACTGGTATAATGAAATCAGAAAAACTCCGTCATTTTCAGATTTACAGCAGAAATACGAATGCGTGGCAATAGTGCACCTGAAGTTGAATATTCACTTAATATGGGAGAATTAGAGGCAGGTTTACAAACATCCGACACGACCAGAGATTATATTCATAGATTATACTAGAAGCCATCTGAATATGACACTGTTTACGGAGTGAGGACAAATAAGAAATATATAAAGAAATTGTTTCTAGGAAATTCTGAAGTAGTATTTAACTCTGGAAATAATATATTATTGCGGGATGCATAAAATATTGGCACATTTAAGGGAAGTGATGAATTGTACGACCTGATTTTCCTAAAAAAACCCACAGCCTTAAATAATCCTAATAATATATCTCGGATATTAAAATCACTAGTGTCATGTGATTATCAAATTTTTGAAATTTAAACTGTCTTTTATGATGTATAATTATTTTTAATTTCAATATTAGTGGGAACAAAGGATTGGGTTAACTAACTATTAGTCGTGGCTAACGGCGACACAAGATCAAAATATACCTGATTGTTTCTCAAAATAAAACTTTAATGCTGTAACTCAATCCGGAGTAAATATAAACCTAGTTTAACTAATCTTCTTGTAACCGCCGAAAGTAGGAACACGTCATCAGCTTTGATTTTCAATTGGGTTTTCTCGACGTTTGTTTAATGCCTAATAGCTGAGGAACACGATATTTTCCGCCAGGCAACTTCTCCGGCTTAGGTAAGTTGAAGTAATTAACTAAAGTTTCGGATTTCTCCAAGTTGTAGAACTTTTGCTTTGCTAACAAACATTTTACCCTTAATTATCATTGAGAGATATTTCCTTTGAACAGAATCCAAAATGTCTTTTATTCATATTTCAGAAAGAGAGAATAAGGCAAATTATTTTGCTGTCTAAAGCAACAATATTTACATCCTTTCAAAAAGTTGCTTATGGCATAGCATGCACGTGTCGCTAAAGGTATTCAACTCTAAACTGTGCTTTAGGAGTATCGTCGTTACTCTTATGCTATAAGAAAAACCTATAATCAAATGCACGTTAAAAAATAATACGTTATAATTTGATTGTAAATTTTGATTACACTCCACTCAGGGTCTAGACGCTAGCATATTTTCGGATGGCATCAACATGTCTTTTCAAAAGTATTAATTTATTTGATTTGTTGTCTATAAGTTTAGTGGACTTCCAGCATTTATTCATATTAAATAAATAAATAAATAAATAAATAAATGTTTATTAAAGGACCAAGCCATTTTTTATACATTACAAATAATTTAAAATCTACAAAGTAAATATTATGACACTTAATTTTTTTTGAAGGAGTTTAAATTAATATTAAAAGGATCGATATTAATGCAATGTTTATTAAACGATGATGCAAATCAACTGACTGATGATGTTTTACCATAGTTAGTTCTATGGAACTCAACGTAAAATAAACTGTTATCACGCAATGTCCTCTGAGGTACGCTTATTTTAATTTTTTCAAGAAGTTGTGGAGATCTAATCTGATAATTAATAATCTTAAATAAAGTACACACATCCAAGTAGTCTTGACGTTGATCAAGGAAAGAGATATTTAACACTGACATAATCTGATCATAATTCATGTGATCGATGCATATTCCAATTTTAAAAGCTATAAACCTCAAGAATATCTTTTGAACCCTCTTAATAGTGTCTACATGCACTTTATATTGAGGATTCCAAATCTGACTAGTATATTCGAGAATAGACCTAACACATGAACAATATAGATTCTTAAAACAGGTTATATCATTGAAGTCTTGCAAAGTTCTCTTGAGGAAGTCCAATGTTTTCAAAGCTCTATTAGTAACATACATATGTATATGATGATTAAATGATAATTCTCTATCGAATATAACCCCTAAATCCTTAATTACATTTACTTTTTCCAAATTAACATTATTGACATAATTGTCGAAATTAATAACATTTTTATTTTTTCGATAGAATTGCATCAATTTACATTTAGTAATATTAAACTCCATACCGTTACATATTACACCACCGATTCAAATTGTTTATGTCCTCCTGTATTTTTACACAATCATCTATTGATTCGATAATTTTTAAAAAATTTAAGTTATCAGCATAAGAAAGCATCTGAGAATGAACATGAAAATATTGTATGTCATTAATATATAAGAATTTAATCGAATTAGCCCTTACTTGATGGAGATCTATAACTAAGAGCCACTTAAATAAGTAAACCACTTAAAGATTTCCACTAACTTTATTTAAACATGACACGTGTTTCGACGGTAACGTCTTTTTCAAATATGAATAGTTACACTAAAATATGCTAAAATTATATAGTTCTGCTGTTGCAGGTAAATTACAAAAAATAATCTTGACCCAGGCCAATACCTCCTTCAACTAGGCCAACTAGCTGATATTGAAATTAGCAGTGACGTCATGAAAAGTGGTCCATACTTTTTGCCATAAGAAAAGCATTAAGAGGAGCCAAGAGGTGCCCAATAAAAGTATTGTTTATTTTATCGCGCCTACTTCCGTATTTAACGTTGATTGCCACGCTGGGCGACTGGAATGTCAATTCCGATCTCGACGTCATGTACCCGGTGCTGCCAGATTGGGCGCTTTATCACAATTTGAGCTACTTGCTATTTGCCACTAATTATTTTTCAAAGAAACGTTATATATTCGTCTTGGATTCCAAGATTACAATTAACAATATATTAGATACTTAATGTAAAAGTTTGGTTTGGTATATTATAGTATAGTTATATTAAATATAAATAAATATTTCAAATCCGAAAAGTAAATATATAAAAACCGAAAAGTGAAGCAATAACGGAATCAAAACCTTTAAGAAAATAAACGTTGCTAACCAATAACCTAATTATTTTGTATAAATATTTGGTTCCATTTAAAAACATAATTTCAAATGTCATTCAACAAATGCTGTAAAAATTAATGTCCAACTAAATATACGTTAATAGTTTACATTCCAAATAATGTATGAAACTAACTCTGAATCTGGCAACACTGCCTCAGTGTCTTCTGTCAGTTGGCGTAATGGCGTACTTTCGACCGGCTTCTTAATTATTGTTCTGTTCGATTTTGATTGTGTTTCTGTTAATTTCTTTACACTTTCGTGTGTGTAAATTTATGTGAACAATGATGTGCGGTGGAAACTCGCCGAAAAGATCTAAAGTTCATGTTTTTAGCCTCGTTTTTAGCTTTCCAAAATGTTTGGAATTGACCTGTTGCATTCGTGTAATAAGAGTTTATTTTGTTCTTGTTCAATGTGGTCAGCAAGTTTATAAAATTTGTTCCTGTTAGCTAATTTTGGAGTAAGTAATATTTCGTGTAATTATGCCTCATAAAGGCTGTAATGCAATGTTTGCTATATGCCCTCAGTGGTCAAAAAACTTCAAGAACTAAAACGAGACAAAATATTAAAACATGGATATTCCCGTAGTTTAAAGGCCCTTTTTTTCCATAATTTATAAAAAAACAAAATGTTAAATTAGCTCTCAAAATATTTAATCATTTTATTATAGAGGCTCTGAAAGGTTTTGTCTCGGGTGTTCTTAGATAGATAGATAGATAGATAGATATTTATTTGATTCCGAGCACTACAAAGTTTCAGTAGAAAGGAACAAGTCAAAAAAAAAAGTTACGATAAAAAAGTGATCAAAAATAAAATAATTAAAATATGTCACATTATTACCTTACAAAAAAAATGTATATGTGTATAGGAAAGTATAATAATTTGTCACATTCACAAGATACAGCAGAGGATCTGAAATGCCAGTTAATCACTTATTTAAGTAGATATTGCTGTCATATTGTTTTAAAAAAATAAGTTGTGAATTTTGCAAAGAAAATTTAACTTTAAATGAACCTTGTGTTGTAGAAGATTCTTACAATTTCATTAATTCCTTAAGTCGTGGGGCTCTTTTATATCCTCGTGAACGTAGTTTCAACAGTCTATATTATATTTAAAAAACTGATTAATGAGTTCGAAGACACATTTTTAGATATTTACAATAAAAAGTCTTTTCTTTGTGAGCTGTTGTTAAACTATCTAAATCAAAACAGCCTTTTGACTCATTTTGAAAATTGTAAAAATCACCTAAAAATTGATGTTTCAAAAATTTTTCGTTGCAGCATTTCAAATACACTTCTTTCTCGATAATAATTATTGTTCTAAACATAATCATAATATTTTGGGTAAAAGGAAAAAAGGAAACTGGAGACTTTTAATAAATAAATATTAGACCCCAATAATATACCGAGTAATATACCAAATCTAACATAAAAAAGTAATAATTTGAAACCTGTATAAATCTTTCATATTTTATCATAAATATTTGAAGATTGCAAGGTTCTTTGGATGGAGAGAACCGAGGAGAAAACGCACTATCAAATTTGACATTACTATTACCCAAGCTATTACCTATTATGACACTTTTATACCTATAGTGATATTTTACCGTGGTATCTAGTTTCAGTTTATCAAAATAGGTAGATTCTATTTTGATAAACTGGATATTCAAAGGTTTTTGCTTTGAAATTTCGTTTTCCTTTAACAAAAATCGAATGAGGCACGTCTAAAGGCTGTTCATGACTTGCAGCCTTGTTTTAGCCGGAAGCTCTTAAATATTATTTATGTAGGTATGCAGAAAAAGGTAAGTAAACTGCAATTTCATATTTGATTTAAAAAAAAATTGAGTAATACACATTATCAGTCATGATAGTCGTGCTTAAAGTAATATCAGCTTGTAGGAGGTATTGTATTAGGCCAATTACGTTTCAAACTACATATATAAAAAAGATAAATTTACAAAACACAAGTTTTTGTTATATTTTTTCGAGATTTTTGCATCTAAAATATCTACTTAACTGTGAAATTTTAAAAGAAATTGCACATTTCAATATACGCCTGTAAATAAGTTAAGACCACTTTTGATGACGTCACGTGTAAGCGGTCTGGCCTTGTTGTAGGAGGTATTGCCCAGGCGCCTTATGAATAGCAAAGGAAACAATTTAACAATTTCTAGGAAAGGTTCAATAACGGAGAAAACCCAAAATCAGTTTGTTCGTTAAGTAATATATTCAATTTTTTATATTTATTGATTTCCATAATTTCTAACAGATTTAATTTTTTACCTTTATTTTCAATATGTAAAACATTGAAATCATTATTGGAAACATAGCTTTCATTAATTAAATGACAAGCATAGTTAGAAGTATCCTTGCCATTAATGAAACAAGACTGGTGTTCTTTAATTCTCTTTTCAAAAGGTCTACCAGTTTGACCAATATATACTTTGGAACACGAACCACAATTTAATTTATAGACACCATTTTTCTTACTTTTAGGTGTAGGGGGTTTGTTATTTTTAATGAACTTACTAATTTTATTGTTGGTTTTAAAGGTAATTTTGGCATTCTTATTTTCATTTTTTATATACTGTGATATTTTTTGTGTTAACTTTCCTGTGTGTGTTAAAATTTGGTAATTGTTAAGTTCATTATTATTAATTTTTGGTACACCAATTCTAAAGCTTTTTTGGTATCGTCATTTTTAATTAAATTATCAACAATGTTAGCCTTATAACCATTATTCACAGCAATTTGTTTGATTATATTAATCTCTTTATTATAATTATCTTCAGACAAAGGAATGTTATTTAGTCTATGTATAAAACTATTAAATGCTGCCATTTTTTGATTGTACGGATGGTTAGATAAGTTGTGAATAATTATATCCGTATAAGATGGTTTGCGGTAGATGTCAAAGGTATGTTTATTGTTTACATTTGAAATTTTGAGGTCTAAAAAATTATTAGAGTGTTCTTGTTCCAATTCTACTGTAAATTTGATATTGGGATGTAATGTGTTAATAAATTCTAAGAAAATGTCTAATTGTCTTGACGTCCCATCTAAAATGTCATCCACATATCGATACCAATATATGCAATTAGTGATGGGCTTATTCGAATGAAAAATAACCTGTTATCCGGTTATTAAAATAACCTGTATTATTCGGATTTCATTCCACAAGTATTCGAATGAAAAATAACCTGAACCTTCAGATACGAACTCGAACTACGAAAAAACAAGCCTCGCTGTCGCGTCGATGCGTCGAATTATTGCGCAAGGAGCGGTTTTAATTTAGTTATGGGTTATGAAGCAAGTTTTGATGTTTTAGCTCCAATAAAAGATGAGTTTTAAAATTTCAAATGTACCGGTAGGGTGTGGAATTGTGGAATGTGGAAGCCGAACTTGGGGGGTTGAAAACTAGCGAATATTAAGTTAAGATTACATAATTTATTTTTATTGCATACCTAACATAAAAAATATCCAATTTTCGGCGCCCGAACGCCTAAAAAGTGCAAACGCTAATACAGCAACTTGTTTTCATCTTGAAAGAATCAAAATAAAAGGCGACTGCTTTTGATCCGGCCGGCGGCCAATATTTTTGTTGCGATTAGCAGGCAGTCCACATATTTCTTATTTCTTTCATACACTTCTTGGTAATGAATACGGCCTGCTTTCCAATACATAACACTAATTGTCACCTAAAGTTTGTTTAGTTTTTAGGTTATATATTGGAATTTAGAATGTAGGAGCAATAGAGCAATACATCAGTTGTAATATAACTATAAAAATATAATATGTACTATTAATTATTAATATTATTATAGCACTATAAATACATCGCCAGAGAGAAATTCTTTTTTGCAAAGTAGATTGTTAATAATTATGTTCATTACATGTAATCAACACATCCAAAAACATATTTTGGAGTTTAAGTATTTTTTATTTAAAGACGTAAAATGCTATTTATTTTATTTTGTTCAATAATATTGCGTAATCAAATATTTACTCGTGTTCTATTGTTATTTATTAAGCCATACGTAATAAAACAATTACAGCAGTTACGAATACGATGCCGATGACGCTGAACCTCCTTCGTAACCGGCTGCGATAGCTAACCTGAATGTATTCGAATGATTATTCAAATAATCACTCGCTTGGTAATATTATTTGAATACAAGTAATTCGGTTATCAAAATAATTCGGTTATGCCCTTCACTGTAAGCAATATTTGCTAAGATGGTGTTTATGTATTGATTTTTCTAAATTATCCATAAAGATTTCAGCTAAAATAGGACTAAGTGGATTACCCATTATTAAATCTGCGATACAAGTGTAAATCTTATCGTTAAATTAAAAATATTTGTTTTTATCTAAACATAATGACAAGCAATTTAAAATATCATGTTTTATTATGTGATTAATATGGTTCTTATCTAACATAATTTTAATTAATTCTAACACTTCAATCGGAGGTACACTAGGAAATAAATTTTTAACATCAAAAGAAATAAGTTTAGAGTTAGATGGTAAAGTAACATTTTTAATCGAATATTTAGATTTGAAATTACAATGTTTACCTACAATGTTAATTAATTCTTCAGAAAGTTTAACAGCAGGGGCTGTACAAAACGAAACTACAGGCCGAATAGGCATATCCTGTTTATGTAATTTGATTAAAGAATATAATTTAGGTATTTGTGGGTTCAGTAACACAAGTTTAGATTTAACGTAATCCGGAAAAATGCTAACTTCTTAACAACTTCTTTTACAAGTTTCTGATAGTGTAATGTAGGATCCGAATTAATTTGTATGTATTTCTCTGGATTTAAAAAATTTAAAGTTTTATTAATGTAGTCCAATTTGTTTAAAGCTATTATAATTTTTCCTTTGTCGGCTCTAGTAAAAATAATGTCTGAGTCAACAGATTTCTTATTTATGGATTTAATTAATTGGGAATCATAATTATCTTCGTTTATATGAAGTTATGGTATTAGCTAATAAATATTTATCTAAATTAGATAAAAGTAAATTAGAAGAAATTAATTCACATTCTACCCCTAGTTGGTACTTGGTATTGTTATTATTGTTACTTAAGTTGTGGTTAAATATTTTATTTAGGATATTAATTTCAGAAGTATTAAAACTAACCTCAGTAAAATTAACAAATCTATTATAAAATTGATGATCTGAATAAACTTTAGAATTATTGATATCATTGTTTGGTTCCTTAAATTTAAATTTTAATCTACGTAACTTATCGCTTTGAATTATGAATTTTTTGTTGATATTATCACCAATAAGAACCCTAATTTTGTTGTC
The DNA here is from genome assembly GCA_016904865.1 of Pissodes strobi. Lineage (NCBI taxonomy): Eukaryota > Metazoa > Arthropoda > Insecta > Coleoptera > Curculionidae > Pissodes > Pissodes strobi. Next base: position 138,387 of record MU183577.1, read on the forward strand.
TAATAAGTCGCATTCCAAATTACTTAGTCTTTTTTGCGAGTTCCATATGTATTACCTTCCATATGTATTACCTTCAAATAATAATAATAAATAATAATACAAGTACAAGATGGCACCGAATGACATAGCGTCGGTAGTTTCCAAGTTAAATAGATTTTATAAAAATGAGTTAATAGAAATCATAGTAAACGGAAAAATACCAGAAAGCATCGCAGACAGTAATATTTTAAAGTATATTACTGCGAAATACTGTGAAAGATGTTGTGAATTGAGTGTTAACAACGAGATATTTTCCGATGCTGTTGACCCGCCAATGGAGGCGAGTTGTCAATTGCATACCTTTTTCGACAAAAAGTTCAGCTGGAATCTAGAAACAGTGAGTTTTTAACGCTAAATAAACTAACATCTCAGCTTGAATGCAGAATAAAAGATCAGGAAGAAATAATCAAATTGCTTAAATGCCCTAATAATAAGGATTCGGCCCAGCAAGTTTGTAAACCTCCTGCGAGCTCAGCCGGTAACAATATACAACAGGTTTCTACATCTTTACGATCTCCACAAAATACTGCACGATCAAAAGCCGAAAATAACCAGACACGAGACACCAACAAAAACCTTATTAACCAAAATGCGACAGCTCTAGATCCGGTGTCAAAAAATGTGTTTACAAGTTCACAAGTAAATATGGGAATCGCTAGTGCAATGAACTCTTTAAAAACAAACAGTCAAAATGTAAACATAAACAGGCACGCTGACACAAACAAAAAAAATAATAATAATAAACCACTGATTGGCACAAGACAACTAACAGATAACAGCCAAATTAAAACTATCCCCAGATTGGGATATTTACATGCCTACAGATTTTACCCACCAATGTTTTACAAAGGCATTTAAAAAACTCAATACGGGAGATCGACTTTAAGTGCGAACTATAGAATAAAACAGATAACAGCACTTCATTCAAAATCGCATTCCCCATTACTGACGTCGACAAGGTCTACGATTCTCAGTGCTGGAACCGCGGTGCGCCGATTTAAATTCCCCAGAAAAAATTTTCGAACACCTTTTTAACGTCAGACGACGCCTTAAGTAGCAAGACTGTTGACGACGAGTACACTTATTGTACTAAAATATTTCATTTAAATGTACAATGTTTAAGTAATAAAATTAATCAACTGCTGCTCTTCCTTGAAACTAACCTATATGACATACTATGTTTTCCTGAACACTGGGCTACTGAATTCAATTTAACACATGTGAATGGTTTTAAATTAATTAATTTCTTTTGTAGGTCGATCACTGTACACGGGGGTACCTCCATATTTATAAAGCAACACATTTGTGCCGAATCTCTTGAAATAAAATATTATTGCCAGGAAGTGGATGCCGAGTTCTGTGGTATCTTACTTCCAAAGTCGCACACTGTTGTAATTTGTCTGTACAGGTCGTGCCTCGGAAATATCTCACACTCCGAATTTCTCAACAAAATGCCTCGTCCAGCATCTTCTTTTCATCTGTCTCCTGTGGTCTAGCATGAGGTTGCTGCGGCAATAAAAGCTTTAAAAAATTCAAATTGCTATGATCTATACAACATTAACACCAAAATACTTAAGTCTTGCTCCAAGACCATCGTTCCACATCTTACCATACTTATAAACAAATGCTTTACTGATGGCAATTTTCCAGATTCTCTTAAGGTCGCAAAGGTGCTACCAATTTTTAAAAAGGGCAGTCCTAATCAATCAGATAATTATCGACCTATTTCTATCTTAGCCTTATTTGGAAAAGTTATCGAATCTATTTTAAAATATAAACTTGTGTCCTATTTTGAAAAATTCAATGTTTTAGTCAACAGTCGATATGGCTTTAGAAGCGGACGCTCGACGATAGGTGGAGTCCTGGAAGTAGTGAATGATATAGTCGGCGGTTTGGATGCGGGCGAGCTGCGGGGTGTAACCTTATGCGATCTGTCGAAGGCCTTCGACTGTGTCAGTCACTCGATCCTATTGGAAAAGTTGCATTACTATGGAATTAATGGAACAGCCTATCACCTTTTACAATCCTACTTGCAAAATCGGAAACAAGCTGTTGTGCTTAACGGTGACCTGTCAGACATGGGGAATGTTATATCTGGTGTACCCCAGGCGTCAATCCTCGGACCATTGGTGTTTGCCATTTACATAAACGATTTTAGCGTGACTGTCTCTGTAGGTGCGTATTATACGCTGATGACGCAACTCTTTTAACTTCTGCTACCAGTAAGGAAACTCTTGATCAAAACACCAGTTATACCCTTTCAAACGCTGAAAAATGGTTCACCAGTAACAGACTGAAATTAAATAATGATAAAACACAAAAAATTATTTTCAGTTTTAACAATGCGACTATTTCGGGTGCCCATGTTAAACTGCTGGGGATCCTGTTGGATGATGGGCTAAAATGGTCCACCCATATAGATAACCTCTGTTTAAGATTAGGTAATCAAATCTATTTGCTTAAACAGCTGAAAAAAACATTTGATCAGCATATACTGCTAATGGTATACTTCTCCAATGTTCATGCTCTATTGAACTACGGCGCTGTAATCTGGGGATGTTCCTTCCAGTCGGAGAGAGCATTTAAGATGCAAAAGAGAGCGATTAGGACAACTGAAGGCGTGGGTCCACTCAACACCTACAGACCACTTTTTAATAAATACAATATCATGCCCTTCCCATGTTTATTCATATATCAGACTCTTCTCGAAATTCACCAACACCCCGAAAAATTTGTCAAGCTTTCATATAACCATACCTACGACACAAGATCATCTAGCACCCTACTTTTCCGAGGCATCGATTTGCAAAAGCTGCACGTAACTCCCTAAATATCTCGATCTGTAATAAACTTGGCAATAATGTTAAATGTTTAAACTATCTACAATTTAAAAATAAAGTCAAGCGGTTTTTGTTGGAAAAGTGCTTTTATTCCGTGAACGAATATATGGAGGCAGCGTCCGTAATTTAAACTGCTGTTTGTTTGTTTTACATATTTTATTGTCATTTATTACTCTGTATGTTAGTGTAATGTTTTATAATATTCTAATTTGCTAAATTTAGCAACTTGACTTGCAACAAACATGTAAGTGTAACGTTGTCAAATAAATGTTATCTATCTATCTATCTATCTAATAATTAATAAATAATAATTATTTTAAGGTAATACATATGGAACATAATACATATGGAACTCGCAAGAAGACTAAGTAATTTGAAATTTGACTTATTTGACAACAAAATTAGGGTTCTTATTGGTGATAATATCAACACAAAATTCATAATTCAAAGCGATAAGTTACGTAGATTAAAATTTAAATTTAAAGAAACAAACGATGATATCAATAATTCTAAAGTTTATTCAGATCATCAATTTTATAATAGATTTGTTAATTTTACTGAGGTTAGTTTTAATACCTCTGAAATTAATGTCCTAAATAAAGGATTTAACCATAATTTAAGTAACAATAATATCAATACTAAGTACCAACTAGGGGTAGAATGTGAATTAATTTCTTCTAATTTACATTTATCTAATTTAGATAAATATTTATTAGCTAATACCATAACTTCATATAAACAAAGATATTATAATTATGATTCTCAATTAATTAAATCCATAAATCAGAAATCTGTTGACTCAGACATTATTTTCACTAGAGCCGACAAAGGAAAAACTATAATAGCTTTAAACAAATTGGACTACTTTAATAAAACTTTAAATTTTTTAAATCCAGAAAAATATATACAAATTAATTCGGATCCTACATTACACTATCAGAAACTTGTAAAAGAAGTTGTTAAAGAAGTTAGCATTTTTCCGGATTACGTTAAATCTAACCTTGTGTTAATGAACCCACAAATACCTAAATTATATTCTTTAATCAAATTCCATAAACAGGATATGCCTATTCGGCCTGTAGTTTCGTATTGTACAGCCCCTGCTGTTAAACTTTCTGAAGAATTAATTCACATTGTAGGTAAACATTGTAATTTAAAATCTAAATATTCGATTAAAAATAGTTATGACCTAGTGAATAAGATTAAAAATGTTACTTTACCATCTAACTCTAAACTTATTTCTTTTGATATTAAAAATTTATTTCCTAGTGTACCTCCGATTGAAGTGTTAGAATTAATTAAAATTATGTTAGATAAGAACCATATTAATCACATAATAAAACATGATATTTTAAATTGCTTGTCATTATGTTTAGATCAAAATTATTTTGAATTTAACGATAAGATTTACACTTGTATCGAAGGTTTAATAATGGGTAATCCACTTAGTCCTATTTTAGCTGAAATTTTTATGGATAATTTAGAAAAATCAATACATAAACACCATCTTAGCAAGTATTGCTTATATTGGTATCGATATGTGGATGACATTTTAGTTTGTTTTATTGGGACGTTAAGACAATTAGACATTTTCTTAGAATTTATTAACACATTACATCCCAATATTAAATTTACAGTAGAATTGGAACAGGAACACTCTATTAATTTTTTAGACCTCAAAATTTCAAATATAAACAATAAACATACCTTTGACATCTACCGCAAACCATCTTATACGGATATAATTATTCACAACTCATCTAACCATCCGTACAATCAAAAAATTGCAGCATTTAATAGTTTTATACATAGACTAAATAACATTCCTTTGTCTGAAGATAATTACAATAAAGAAATTAATATAATCAAACAAATTGCTGTGAATAATGGTTATAAGGCTAACATTGTTGATAATTTAATTAAAAATTACGATACCAAAAAAGCTTTAGAATTGGTGTACCCAAAAATTAATAATAATGAACTTAACAATTACCAAATTTTAACACACACAGGAAAGTTAACACAAAAAATATCACAGTATATAAAAAATGAAAATATGAATGCCAAAATTGCTTTTAAAACCAACAATAATATTAGTAAGTTCATTAAAATAACAAATCCCCTACACCTAAAAGTAAGAAAAATGGTGTCTATAAATTAAATTGTGGTTCGTGTTCCAAAGTATATATTGGTCAAACTGGTAGACCTTTTCAAAAGAGAATTAAAGAACACCAGTCTTGTTTCATTAATGGCAAGGATACTTCTAACTATGCTTGTCATTTAATTAATGAAAACCACATTTTCAATAATGATTTAAATGTTTTACATACTGAAAATAAAGGTAAAAAATTAAATCTGTTTGAAATTATGGAAATCAATAAATATAAAAAATTGAATATATTACTTAACGAACAAACTGATTTTGGGCTTTCTTCGTTATTGAACCTTTCCTAGAAATTGTTAAATTGTTTCCTTTGCTATTCATAAGGCGCCTGGGTCAAGATTATTTTTTGTAATTTACCTGCAACAGCGGAACTATATAATTTTAGCATATTTTAGTGTAACTATTCACATTTGAAAAAGACGTAACCGTCGAAACACGTGTCATGTTTAAATAAAGTTAGTGGAAATCTTTAAGTGGTTTACTTATTTAAGTGGTTATTAATATATAAATTAAATAATAAAGGAGATAAATGTCCACCCTGTGGGATTCACGAAATAACTTTAATTTCTTTAGATAATTTTACAATTGGATTCTATCCGACAAGTAATCCTCAAACCACTTTAAAAGAGTACCAAAAATTCCTTATGATTGATGTTTTTTATTTAAGTTACCGTGTATCCCTATCAAATGCTTTTCTAAAATCTGTATAAATGCAATCTATCTGAGAATATATGTTCTAATGAGCTTATTAATGATATTAATATATTAGAGACTGTTGATTTTCCTCTTACAAATCCATGCTGAGTTTCCGTGATAATACCATCAAATTTAGATACTATTTTTTTATTTACGATGTTTTCAAGTAACTTTGAGATAATTGAAAATTTAGAAACTGCTCTATAATTCGTAACATCAGATTTATCTCCACTTTTATGAAATGGTGTTATGTAGGATATTTTTCAAAAATGTGGAATGGTACCTGATCATAAGGACTGATTAAAAATCATGCTAAAAATGTTTGATAAAATACATCTGCAATTTACTAAGAACAGAAGTGAAACATCATCTGGTCTTGGGCACAATTTTTTTTCCAAATTCGATATTGCATTAAAAACATCAATTTCGCGAATCTCCAATTGACCAATCCTGACACTATTGGAAACTACAAACTCGTTGGCATAACCGCCCCTGTCACTATACACCGATGCAAAAAAAATCTGCCAAATAATTTAAAATATCCTCCACTTCGCTACTATTTTGACCATTATATGTCATATTATTAGGAAGATTATAATTTTTATTTTTAGAATTAACATATCTCCAAAAAGCTTTTGAATCTTCCCTTATGTTACCTTCAATGGTACTAATAAAAGTGGTATAACAACTATCTATTATTTTTTTGCATTTATTTCTTAGTTGTGAAAATGTTATATAATTTTTAATCTTTTATGAGCAATTTTCTTCTCGAAGATTAATTTTTTAAGTTCATTTGTGTACCATATAGGAAACTTCGGCTTCTTAGATATTACCCTAGGCATAAATTGTTCAAAAGCAGTATATACAATATTATAAAAAGTAGTGACCATTACATTGATGTCATCTTTGTCTAAAAGACTTTTCCAATCAAAGAAACCAAGATACAGATTAATGTTTTTAAAATCAAGATATTCATATACTATATAAAAAGTTTCTGAAGGTTCCAACTCATCCATGCCACAAACTAACACAGGGTGATAAATATCGCATGGTAAAATTGAAACCTCGTTAGTTGTAATATTAATTTTTTTAAAGTCTGTAAAAATCAAATCTAAAAAACTGCCATAAATATTTGGTATTGAATTGAATTGTTGAATATTGAGAAAAGCTGCCATTTCTGAGACAACATTGGCCTGTTGGGTTACTAATTAAAACCAATAAATGTTCAATTGTTTCTGTAATGCACTGTATTGGTCTAGATACAATATTAGACTTAATTGCGATCATCACACCACCACCTCTATCACAGCTACTTGCTTTTTAGATCTATCACATCTATATAAATTAAAATCAACTAAACCAAGATCACCATCAAGTATTCCTTCATGCAGCCATGTTTCAACAAATATTAAAATGTCATGGTATGATGTGTACATGGATAGTTGTAATGTTTTCAACTTTGTGCGCAGACCTCTGACGTTTTGGTAATATATCTGTATTGAGTTTGGTCCGTTTACAAGAAGTTTAAATTAGGGCGGTTATAACAAGGAACATAGTTCACCAAAAGAACGAGAAATGAGGTTTTTCACTGTGTTTTTCCTCATACTACCCTCCCTCATATATCTTCTTTCACCTCAAAACAAGTCATTCAGATGTTATAGCCAGTCGTTGATAATTCATCAATTCTAAAGCTCTTGAAGGGTGTCAAGGCACACCCAAGTAAAACTAGCTTTTAACTGAGAAGTCTCACTGAAAAGCTGTAATAAACATAGCTGGCCATACAACAGCCAAGGGGTAGGTGCGGCGTGTTGAGGGGTCATTAACGGCGCTATAGGCGTGCGTGGATTACCCACACAATGTACATATAATATATATCTTAAGTTATGTTATGTAGCTCTTAGGTGAATTGTTAAATGAAATCAGTAATATAGATGTGTGATGATGATGATGATGATGGCGGTTATAAGTTCCTTGTTGCCTTCTGTGATGTTGATTGTCTTGATAATTACTACCCGAGCCACTTCTAAATGCTGTTGGCTGGTGTACTCTATCACTTAAACGGTTATCTGTTCTTCTCATAGAGTTTGCCCTATATTGCCGATTATTGTAGTTGTTATAATTTCTCTCATCTTGTCTATATGTTTTATTACGGGCTTTTTGGTAATGTAAAATCTACGAAATATGATATTCTTCGGCCAGAATTCTTCATTATTCAAGGTGTCAAAGTACTTACAACCAATTCCTATATTGAAAGAGTTATTTGTTCCAATTGTGTTCAATTGTTCTATTTCTAGCTGTTTTTCATTCTCCATTGGTAATTTATTCATAATAAAGTTTCGAACAGCATTTGGGTTTGATTTTTTTGTAACCTGTCCCAAATAAATCCATCTTTTTCCCTCTTCTCCACAAAAATCTTCACATGATTCTCCAGTTCCCCTAGTCATCACTGACTTTCTCGATTCATCAAGTTTAGATGTGTGAACGGATGCCATTGCAATATTGACAGCTCTCTCTACTTCTTTAATAGAAATTTTATTATTTTAGTTATTTTCTTTTCCTTGTTTGTCTTCTTTACTGGACTCAATATTATTTGTTCTCATTTTATCGTTTAAGGTAGTATCAACATTGGTTTTTTACTTCTGAAATATCTTTATATTCTCTTCGAGGCTATCAAACTTTTTTTCAAGCTCTTTGATTCTACTAGTCAACATGATTGTATCTTTTATTGTTTTAATACACTCTGTACACCAATAAGGTAAAATACGAGTTGTTAATAGCAAAGCTCGAATTTCAGTAGAGCTTATGTTGCTACAATTTTTACATAGAATTTTCTTACAGAAGTCATACGGGTAGCCAAAGATTTCTTGATTGTCTTTCTTTAATTTATCCTTCCTTAATTCTCAAAAAATGTACAAGGTTCCGCACCTTTCACAAACACCACTCCCATTTGACATGACGTTAGCGATAGACAAATAAGAGCCGTCAGTTGTCTAACATAAAATGTTATAGCTTTTTCTATGGTTACGCGTTGTACTATTTATGTAGCTACCGCCACAAAAGATTAGTACGATGATAGAAGGAACGTAACCTTAAATTTAAATTGGCGGGCAGAGGCATGCGGCGACAATCATAAAAATTGGCGAAAAGTATTGAATACACTGTCCAGAAGCTCCTACTTCACTGTACCAGATGCAAAACCATATAACTGTGCGTTTTTAACTATTTTTAACAATAACAACACTAAAAAGACCAGCAAAACTGTACAAAAACACAGCACAATAATACCAGTCACTTGACTTGACAGTTGACATTAGCTATACATACGGTTAATAATATATAATATGTATTAGCTTTTATAACACTGTTGTTGCAGTGAGTGACTATCCTGATCATCGTTTTTTCATGTTGTCCTTCTACACTTTGTGGCTATGTTATTTTTTTTTAGATTTGATAATCTGTTGGCTCGCTTAGGTTTATCAAACTACTAAAATAAGAAGAAAAAAATGTGATATTAGTTTAACTGTGCTTAGTTATATTATAATAATAATTATGTTAACTTGCAGTTCTATATTCAGGAACTGAGTAAATAACCTACTTTTAATCCTCGTTAGATCGGTTAAATTCATATCAGACTACTACTCTCGGTTTGAATATTTCACTGCTAATATCAGGCTGATATGGCTTTAACTTGTTGGGGTCACTGATTTGGTTTGAGATATTGCTGCTGTTTTCTTAGTTATAACTTTCTTCCCATATTTGTTGATTTCTGCATGGATTGTTTATTCTTCTCATAGTGCTCTAGGGACTAAAGACCTATCCCTCACATATTTCCAAGTGGTTTTCCCCTATTTTTCTTTAATTTTCATTCAATCATCAATGTTGGTTATATTATGTTTCAGTGGATTTTAAGGCTATTTTGTAATTCCCTTCTTACTGACAGTTGTGGCCTAATATTTGGAATTTCTACTTTATATTTATCTTTTCATGTGGCTGTAACGTGCTCAGTTTTCATTTTGTATACAGTGACCAAATTTTTATGATTTAATTAGTTTAAGGGTGTTCTTGACAAAATGGTGATAATGATTTTGCCAAGAATCGGCATGATGTTGGTTAGTGTCGATCCAAGTGTGACTATTTATTCACGTAATGACCTCTACCGCCCGCTGGGTGAAGTGTTGAGAGTGGAATACAGTTGTTCTTTCCCTGAAATTCAATATCCATAACGGCATTTATTCACGTAGATTTCGTTTTGATTCGAATTGCTGGTTTATAATATCGAGACGTACTGATTTTAGAATAAAGAGCTATTGTCGAGAATCTTTTCACAGCGCGGGAATTGAGATTTATTTTAACACGTTTGTTTTGATGGAAATAGGGGCAAAAAACTATGCCCTTTTGTCTGATTCGAATAAAAATTATGGTGGAAACCAATGTACCAAAAGTCCGGTTTCTTTGTTTTCAAAATCGCTAGTCGTAACTTTTGGTAGGAGGGAGAATTTTGGAGGAAGTTCCTTTGCTTCCGAAAAGTGTCGTGTAGATCACTCTAGGATGGTTTGCTTTTAGAGTAGTTTGGTGTCGTTTGGAAGTGTAAAATTTAGTTTTCCTTTTGTGGGAATTTCCAATCGACACAGTTTTTTTTAGTTTCGGGCCTTGCCTTTACATTACCTTTAATTAGTTTGTTGTGTGGTGCCTGAAACTCATTCCGTAACGGGATTTAGTACTGCTTTTTGTCAGGTGAGTTGACGTTGTAGTGTTGACCAGTTGGTGGAGCCATGTGAATGGACTCTGATCCCTTTTAATTTCCCTTACAGAGGATTTCTCTTCCATCCGTTGAGGCAGCCTGGTAATTTCGCTTTAAGCAGCTGACAGACCCTTTCACAGGTAAAGAAATTGACTTTTTCACTCTGATCTTTTCCCTGGATATTTAATTTTAATTGCTCTGAGGAGTGTTTTTTCTAATCATCGTTTTCTTATGTTGTCCTCCAGTACTTTGCGGCTATATTATTTTTTTAGAGTAGATAATCTGTTGGCTCGCTTATGTTTAGCAAACC
>MU183577.1:149186-177646 GCA_016904865.1 Pissodes strobi
TTTTTTTAGAGTAGATAATCTGTTGGCTCGCTTATGTTTAGCAAACCACTAGAATAAGAATAATTATTGTGGTATTAGTTTTACTCTGCTTAGTTATATTATAAAAATTATGTTTACTTGCAGTTCTATATTCAGGAACTAAGTTAATAACCTACCTTTGATCCTCGCTAGATCGGTCAAATTCATATACTACTTTCGGTTTGAATATTACACTTCTAGTCTCAGGCTGATATGGCTTTGACTTGTTGGAGTCACTGATTTGCTTTGAGATACTGCTGCTGCTGCTTTATCATTTACCTGTTAATTCAATAGTAAAAACTAGTACCTGTTGCTTATTTTCTTCCAATATTTGTTGATTTCTGCTTGGATTGCCATGGTACTCTAGGTTCTTAGGGCCTATCCCTCACATATTTCCCCCTGGTTTTCCCCTATTTTTCTTTAATTTTCACTTAATCGTCAATGTTGATTTTCCTTTATTATGTTTTAGTGGATTTTAAGGTTTTTTTGTAATTCCACCTTCTTACTGACAGTTGTGGACTTTAATATTTGGGATTTCTACTTTATATTTATCTTTTCATGTGGCATCCGGTGCACCCTGCTAGAAAACTAACGAGGCTCTATCGACCGAGTAATTGCTGGTATAAGCAGTCCCCTCTCGCTAGCCAACAGCTTTAGGTGGAAGAGCAAGTGGGAGATAGGGTGCCCTTGTGATGAGAAGTCACCCCAAAAGGCGGATGAACAGAACAAGTCAACGGCATAGGAATATGGAAGGCAGCGGGAATCCACCATATTAAAGGCCCACATAGACATCCCAAGAAAGACTGGATGGTTCAGGTACAGAAAGCAACGGCCACTAGTCCGCGGCAGGCCTTGAATGGCCAAGGGGTGCTAGGAATCCCCGCGAGGAAAAACAATGCTAGGACCCACCCGAGAGTGGAAATGAACTTAAAACTGCAAATTGGCACTTGTAAGTAATGTGAAAAGCCTATACGCTGCCGGCAGGATGGACAACTTGATTAAAGAAATGGTAAGATATAACATCAGATAACCTGGAAATGGTAAATGTTCTACAGAAAAGGCGACACTGTATTACTCTGGAAACAACCTCCCACATGATTATAATGGAGTGGGCTTCCTGGTCAAAGGACAGACCAACAAAGCAGTAAAGAGCTTTGCTTTGCTTTGATAGAACAGCGCTACTACAAGTTCAAGCAGAACCGGATGAAGAGAGTACGAAAGAGCACCTCGTAAGAAATCAAATAGATTTTATATTGATCAGCCAAATATACAGGAATCGACTGTACGAAGTAAGAACCTACCCAGGGACCGACATAAGGTCAGATCATAACCCCGTAGTGGGTAAACTTAAAATAAAACTAAAAAATATAGAGAGAAGACCTAGTAAGAGAAACGATATCAAAAAAGAGAGAGAAGAAACCTGAAGTACGGATAAGAATCAAAGAAAAGGTAAATGAGGCAATCGCCGGAACCATGTCCCGGATTCAGGGCCCATCTAGCATGGACTACACCTGGAACAGCTTAAGGACGCCATTGTGACTGTCACAAACAACGAAATTGGTCCACCAAGCAACAAAAAGAAGAAATGGATAACAGAGGATATATTGACACTTATGAATAAGCGTAGATCCTTCAAGAACAAGGATTAGTTGGAGTACAGGAAGATCAACAAAGAAATTCGGAAAGAGATCCGTAAAGCTAAGGAACAATGGCTACAGGAAAATAAATTAGTAAAGGAAGTCACAGATCGAACAGAGCCTTGCAATCTGAACAATATAGTCACGGACAATAGAATCATCTCTGATCCCAAGGAACTCCTTCATCATTGGAAGAACTACACGCAACAACTATATGCGGAGAATACTATAAGAGATTTCACAGATAATTATGAAGATGAATCCTCCCCAAAAATACTGAAATCAGAAGTCCTCAAGGCAATTAAACAAAGCAAGCAAGGAAAAGCAGCAGGTCCAGACGACGTATATGTAGAGATAATAAACCTGCTAATAATAGAAATATTCAATAGCATAATATATGAGACGAGCGAGATACCACAGGACTGGCTCCAGTCAATTTTTGTACCGATCCCGAAAACACAAAACACAAACCACTGTGATAAGTTCCGAATCATCAGCTTACTGAGTCAAGTCCTAAAAATGTTCCTAAAGGTAATTCATACGAGAATTTACCATAGATGCGAAAGAGACATTGGCCACAGATATGGCAATTAAATCGTTAAATTAGACAAAAAAACTTTAGCAATAACTACCTCTCTTGAGTCGGAGGGCAGCTGGAGACTCAACGGTCTCGACCTTGTAAGACGAGCTCGGAAAGCCTCTAGAAAAAATGGAAAATAGACATTAGCGTCATGGCGTCCACGTGTTTCACAAGAGTTCTCGTTTATTATGGTTGTAAAACGACGGCGGAAGTCACAATTAATGAGCTGAAATTAAATTTTTCAAGAAATACTTGGAAGTATTCCTAAACGAAATGATAAACCTTTAAAAATCTAAATCAAAAGCAACAATTACGGAAGGATAGCCCATTCCTACTACCCGAAACTACCAACCGAATATTACAAATATTGCAGCCTGTCGCGTGGAAAGATAAATATAAATATCTCAAAGCAAATCAGGGGTCCCAAAAAGTTATCAGTAGTTATCAGCCGGAGATTGAAATAAAGCAAATCAGTACCCCCAAAAAGTTATGAAATATGTTACGGGTGGAAATTATCCTATTTATAAATGTCATTTTAGGAAGGAATATCTTCTCTCGATAAGTTCGTACCTGTCTAGGTTTCTGACAAGCAGTATTTTAATTAACATTTAAGGATTTTTAGTTGAATGTCAGCCGATAGTTTTGACGTGTTTACAGATTTGTTTCTGCTATTTGATCTAGTAGGAGGAGAGAAAACAGAAGAAAACTGTTGTTGTTGATTTTAAAAGGCTTTTGTTTATTCATTAGCCAAAGAAAATTCCTTGGCTTGAGAGGTAGTCCTCGAGTAGTATTTTATTTCGTAAATGAAGTAGACTGGAAGTCGTTTGAGACTCTCGAGGGAAGGTCAGTTGCGTGTGAAGAAATTTCTATCAACCGCCGTAATGGCAATATAGGCCGTTGATCCTTTCAAGATACCTAGGAAGGTTTTGGTAAACCCCTAGTAATGGGTAAGCTGTTTTAAGTTGTTTTGAATGTAGAATTTCAAGTAGAATTTTGGGGCCAAATTTTGGCATTTTTGTAAATTTCATGTTATGTTGTTGTTATGGATTAATTTACGCTTTTAGGGTTTTTGGAGCTGGTTTTTAGTAGCTGAATTCTACAGCGAAATTCCGGTAGCGCTTTGTTACGGGGTTCTATGGCTGTACCACTATTACCTGGAACCTGATTAATCTGGACTGTTTGACATAGAGAGAAGGATGATGGACAATTCTCGAATATAACTTACAGGAGTTTGTTCCTCATGGTAAGTAATTTTATACATTCTATCACGTTTTGACAGCACTATGGTGTCAGAAATATTTACTACTTTGCAGAGACTTTTAAATTTAAACAGAATTTAGTACCCAAACATTTTCGTAAAGGGCTTTATTAATAATTTCTTTAGTAAGTAATAGCATACATCATAATCCACTAGAGTATATATTAAATACCTTTTGTGAAGTGTTACTACGCCGGCCTAGAAACATTATTTACTTCTTGCGGGTGCTAGATTTATGGATAATCTCTAGTACATATTATATCCGAGGAAGTTTATTCATTTTATTACCTTTTTACTTTAATTTGGCTTTGACAATAGATCATAACATTGCTTTTTGAGGAATACGTTCTTTGGTTGAAACTTGCAACTCGGGGTTTTGGAAAGGCTATACTAACCGATTTAAATTAATTTAGTATAGTCTATGTGATAAATTCGGCATTTCTATCACCGTCTAGGTTGCAGGTTGCAGCAGAGCGTTTCGATGAAGTGAACTTTCAAAATTTTATAACCTTTAATTTGACATCTCTTAAATTTTAAATTAGACTGACAGGTTGACAAGAGTTTGTAATTTTCTGTATTGTTTATAACCTTTTCGCTTGACACCTTTCAAACTTTCGATTTAGGTTATCAGGTTGACAAGAGGGTGTGTCTAGTAGTCAATAACTGTAAATAGTAATTTACTTAATAAGTAAGAGGAGCTTGCTCTATTTTTTCTATTTTAAAATAAAGTATTGGCCTCACATGCTTGGTATTATTTAGGTGAATTTGAGAATGTAGATTTTGAATGGTAACCGGGCAGGTAGCGTAGACTTCATCAGGTAATTATTTACTTAATTTGATATTTCAATTTGAACTTAGTTTCTTTTATTTTCAAGTTTTTTTTTACTGTGTCTGAATAAACATCGATAGGGCTTGCCAACAAAAGTAAACTTGGTGGCGTCCAACCCCGACTTGGACTATTACTTATTTTGATTTAATTCCATATTCAGGTACAACAATACGGAACTTGATAGTGGGAAAAGGTCAGTTCGAACCTGTGGCTCGCTTATCAACTAAAATAAATAATATAGTCACAAAGTATCTGAGGGCAAATTAAGAGAAAGGGATGATCAAAATAGCTACTCAAGGCCAGTGTCATAAAAACTAGTACAAATATATCATTAGCCTATATGTAGAATAAAATTAATTTACATTAATAAATGCGGCAACCTTAAGCTTATTGACAGCAAATCGAATCAATAAATTTAGAATTAATTAACGGAAGAGGTCAATACTCAATAATTCTTACCGCAAAATATAGCATCTGATGGCTAAATGCAGCATATAAAATGAACTTTAAAATGTTTTACACTAGCCAAATCAGACTGTTACAAACGGAAAATAGAAAAACAACATTATAATTTTAACAAATAATTATATTATTTCACTAACAAAAATATTTTGTCGCAATCACATAATGGCATGTATGATTTATAATATATTTCCTATTAATGTATCTCGTCATTGTTCTAATAACTAGGTACTTTATAAGTAGCACACGATAAACTACAATATTGCAAAATTATTATCTATTATTTTCCATCAATACAATTTGAAATAGGGGTGACTGAAATAAATTGCATCAGAGGGAATAATAACAAGAATATTTTATGCAAATTACTTTGCAATATAAATATTAATTCATATTTAATTTTGTAATGAACGCACTTACAAAATATTTTGTTTAAATTTATATTATTTCATTTATTCTGTATAATAAGATAAGTGTTTTCTGAAAATATTAAACGATTATTATAAAAGCTTATTGCTTAGTAATCTCCCGAATCAGTCATTCCAGTATAGGTATTTGCTTTTCTGTTCTACAGCTGAGGAATTTAAGGAAATCATTCTGACTGATCTTTTGATTGATATTTTATTCGCAGAATAATTTCCGTAAATATAATTTACTGCCATAGTGGATTAAATAAATAAATATAAAAGTAGTTATGGTTCAAAGAGTTCATTAAAGTCCGATGTGGAAAACTTTTCCTTTGATAATCTCATTTCCAATCATGAGAGCGTTTTATAACTTCATTTCCTTTTCTAGCGCGTATAATTTGCTTTTGACGCGAAACTTCCTCCAAACTCAATATTATCCATGACCTGCATAATCTTCCGTGCTTGTGAATAATTACGTATAATCTATTGGGCGGTCAGCAGCGCAGGATATCGAGCAAATATTGGGTAGTCCATTAACTGAATTTAAGTCAAACAAGATTAGAACTATGCTAGACGTTTACTTTGTATGTGCATGGCTAAATCAATACATCTTTGACTTTAAGAGATGATATATTTGACTTACTTAACTATCTCTGAAATCACGTTTGCAATCATCAAGTTATATCAACAGCTATGCAACTTGCGCGCCTGGGAGATGCTCATATCTTTAGATGTGTGGCGTATAAAGCGACTTGGACTACGTTATTTGAATATAACGCCGGCGCCGATAAGATACTGAAATTCCTGCTATATGAAATGCACTCAGTACAGAACATGATCTGATTATTTCCGAAAATTCTCGCGAGATTTTATGCGAAACCCCACCAGTGTGTGATAAACAGTGTTAAAAAGAACCAAAGGAATTGTTGATACTTAAGCCATACAATATTGTAGCATAAAATACCCGGGTCGATTCAACATAGTTGAATGAGATAAGTAAAGTTGTGCTCTGTCTTTATTTTGCTAATGATCGTCAAAATAGATTAAAAAAATAATCAATCCCTACGTTGTGTTATTATTATATCTTGCACAATTTAACCCTCTCGGAATGCGTCTGACGATGATAAAATTAGGGGAACTTGAGGGAAAGGTGCGTCATGTAAATTAAACCACAATTCCTAATACGCTAAAGAAAACATGCCAAATTATTAGAGAAAAACGTGCCGGACTCAGCCTGGAATTCACGAGGAGAAAGAGTACGGCAGGGAGAAACCCTCGATCTAAATTTCTAACCGAATTATGCTGTATAACATTTATCATTATAATAAAAATTAAATTACTGTCCCCCGTACCACAATTAGTAGTTCCACACTCGTAATAGTACATATAAAACTGAAAAGATAGCCCTCCGGTCGGGAATCGAACCCGATTTTTCCGCCGGTGTCAGGCGGATGTGATAACCACTACACTACCGAAGAGGGGTGTTAGTTAGTCAGGCGCCGCTGGAGGGTATTGAGGTCCTAGAACACGGTGTAACGGAATATATGTTAAATATATGTTATCAAATATCATTCTATTCCGCTCCATTAATTCTACCTATTTATCAATGGTTTTCATTGTTTGGTATATTGATAGGCAGTGCCATCTGTTCGGAAACGGGTTTATCTCGTGTAGTAGGTAATTGAAGAACGTAGAGTGTTGTTCAATGCCTGTAATCTATAATAGATTGCTACATTTAGCGTATGTTAAATGTTTCTTTAGTTTGTCGCCGGGTTTTCTACAACGGTTGTCACGTGTATTTAAATTGCCCAATCCAAGCGTTGAAAATGAAAATAGGTAGAATGTACAATTTTGAAAGGAGGGTGGTTGGCATCTTGTGTGCAGATGTTGGGACGGTAAGTGGTATTAATTCTTTTATCTCAAAATATTTTGTTCATCCTGCATTTTTTCAATAGTCTTTTCATATTTTAAATTCAGAATTGATAACTGTTTTTGATTCAATTAATCATATTTCACTAAAGTAAAGAATTTAGCATTTTTATATTGCACTTTCGAGTGTTTGACGATTTCAACAATATTAATTTTTTATGGTGACCTTTAGGTTTGAATACCGTTTTTTGGTGGATAATTGCGTATCTTATCGGTCAAATTCGTGTAATTTGATAATGGTTTAATCCAAATATATAGAGAACGTAATTATTTCATCGTTTAGTGGTCATACATATGATTTTACATATTTTCATTTAAATTGAACAGTGTTACCTGGAAGATTCTCAAAGCGAATTTTATATATTCCTGTAAAAGGTAGTTAATTGAATTTGGGTAGAATTTCGCTGAATTTTCTTTAGTAGTATTGTTGGTCATAGTTTTTTCAGGCTTATTTCATTAATCTTTCAGTTAATTTGTAACATCAAACTATAATTATTATCACTTATCGTGTTACGTTTTATCAGTGATGTACCGGCATTAATTTGCAGATAAAAGAGGTTTAAGCACATGTGTGTAAATTTACCTGGTTTGTTTTTTCTTTATCGTTTATCTAAGTTCCTATCTCAAAGCGAGATGATAATTATCTTATCTCTATCTTTGATTAATTGAGACGTGATTTACGTCAAATTATTGTATATGTGCCAAGGGCCATATTTATAGATTAACTAAAGAAATGACTTATCTGGAGTCATTAGACTTGTTTTAAGAGAGGTTATACCTCGTTCTTCCTATTTTTTTATTAAAATCTAGTTATTTTCTATTTGAAGTTTCATAATTTTTTCATAATTTTCTTTTAAATTTCTAATTTCAACCATCATTTCCTTTAAATTTCATATCTCAAAGTAAAGAAGGGAAGTATCTTGAGTAACAGTAATTATTTATATTGTTATTTAATCGTAGTTATTTACAATTTTTCCGAACTTTAAATTATATTTTAAGTTCTGATTATATCTACTGTAACCAGTAAATTTTCAAGTTTTCAACCTCCTATGTCAAACTGAGGTCCATAGGATACTCTTATATATAATTTTTATTAGCAGTATACACTGGTCTAAGGCGATTATTATTTTTCTTTACATGTAAATACCGCTGGATTAAGGAAACCTCTATTGTCCACGTCGCTGTGCCAGACCTGAAGAGGGAGAACCACACGCTAAGACGACCTTTTTGAAGACCAACATCAGCTCAAGTCAGCTAAACTTAGGAATAGGCAGAAGCAGGTTTCTAGTAAAAGTCCCAATACGGTTGCATGGACATAGAATAGTTGGACAAATAGGTACGGAGTGGTAAACTAAAATAAATTGATTGTGAAGACCAATTAAATTTGTTAATCTTTAATAATAAAGTTAATTTCATTTTCATCATATAACAAACTTATCTATAAACCGTATTTCAAGTAACATTTGTAAATTAATTTTTAGTAATCAATTGTATTTGATTGCATTTGTAATATAATTTTAATTATATTGATCTCAATTGTATTAATAACTGCAGTGCACATGGTACCATAACTTCTAATTTAATCATATAGTTAATATATAATTTGTATTTAAGTTGATTTCTTTGATTTATCGCAAGTGGCGCCTTAATATAAAAATTAAATCACCAGAGGAAATAACTCACACCCTCAAATAAACTAACTAAATTAACTTTTGCTCTAGCTGAGCTAAATATTCATTACAAAGAGGCATCACTAATTAGTTTCAACGGGGGCTACTCAGCTAAAGTTGAAATTAGGGTCAATATCTCTAGAATGATCATTTCATTTATAACTAGGATATTTACCCGTCAGGGTAGGAAAATGTTAGTAATTTCACAAAAGCTCTTACTTGCAAGCACAGTCATACTAAAACTAAAATTCCAGCACGAAAAGACAGCAAACAATACATTTCTGTTTTCAGTTAAAGCAGAGCTATTCACAGCATAAAACGATTTCATTAAACATATACACAGGTTATACCGTCAAATATGAATTATACATGAGAATAAAAGAAATACTGTTCACTGCGCGGTTTCAGACTATATTTCCCCGTTCTCGAGCGATACGCTTTCGGATCTCTTCCAAAAAAAAAAACTTGCAAAACCCGACTTCAATTTATGACTTGTTTTTCTCTTTCTCTTGATTTACATATATGGGGTGTCCCAAAACCAAATGCATAAGGTGTAATGAAACAGTATTTTAAATAGGCGGGTTACCTCAATATATGATGTACAAGTCAACATCTGATCTACCTAAATTAAGTTAAAATAGCTTTTATACTATGGCATGGTACGGTTTGGTATGGCAAAGGGGTCGCTCGGCAAGACTGGCCCTTCAACCCGTCAACCACAATTAATCTTTTGTGTATACCCTTCTATGTTACACGAAAATTCCTATTTTTTCGAGAAACTCAGAATATTTCAAGGGTTGAGTTTTTGTAGAACTCCAGGTGCCAGAAGGACATTTTCGAGATGACTCAACCTCTGAGTTTATTCATTGCTTGCCCTCTAGTGATGCCACAGAATGGTTCAGGCCCACATAGGATAGTCTATGCACCATTCCGCGTGAGCTGGTCAGCGGTTTCGTTGCCTTCCACACTCTCGTGCCCTGGTACCGACATTAGGGTGGTTCTGTTTCTGTTTGCCAGTTGGTCTGCAGCTATCCGACAATCCCACACTAGCCGGACGTTGAGTCTGCTAGATGGTAGTGCTTATAAAGCTGCTTGACTATCTGATAGAATATATATCTCTGCACCTCTTAGGCCTTTTTAGCACATTCAGAGACGGCTATATTGATAGCATTTAGTTCTGCTTGAAAGATGGTGGCAGTGTTTCCTATACAATGTTTTGCTAAGCCAGAGTTTTTAATATTATGTAAAATCGATTTTTTGTACCATTTTATAGATATGAATAAGGTCAAGCATTTACACACCGAAACAAAAAGCAAAAGGCTGAACCTTTTGGAGCACCTAGAAATTCAAAAGTCACAAAAAACAGAAGATTTAAATACGAACGACCAACTGGCCTGCTCTTTAAACACCTGCATAATTGAAAGAAACTATTCATTATACGTTTTTCAATTCACAACCTATAGATAAAACTCCCATCACCCTATTTTAATACAGTCCACTAATTTGATTGTGGTTAATTATACAGGTAATCACTACCCCCACCTTTATGGTAACAAATGATTAAAAATTAATTGTTTGTCCCTACCAATGATCCCTTAGTTGAACGACAGAAAATCATCTTTCCTCCACTGCATATTGAACTGGACCTAATGTAGCAGTTTGTAAAGGCTCTCGATGAAAATGGACCCTGTTTTTCATACATAAGAGAAAAAATGCCTCAGTTGAGTATGGAAAAAATTAAAGCAGGTATATTTGACGATCCCTAAATAAGACGACTGATTAGAGATCCTGCTTTTGTACGTTCTATGAATGTAACTGAGCGAAAAGCCTGGACCTCATTTGTTGCAGTTGTCGAAAATTTTCTGGGATTACACAAAGTGCAAAGCTATGTTGAACTGGTAAACAATAGGCTTAACTCTTTTAGAGGTCTTGGATGTAGCATGAGCATCAAGGTACCTTATTTACACAGTCATTTAGACTGTCTTCTTCAAAATTTAGGAGACTTCAGTGAGGAACAAGGTGAGAGATTTCACCAAGATATTAAAATAATAGAGGGCCGCTACCAAGGAAGATGGGATAAGAATATTGCCACGAAATGTTTTATCCCTTGATTCCACGCCTTGATTAGCGTGCAGGAGAATAGCTTAGTGTCGGAACCGCTCTACGTTAGGTGAGAAGAGGTGATAAAGAAAGCACTTTGGATAAACAATAAAAACGTATATTGGTCAAACTTGTTGATAAGATTATATTATACCCAAGTACTAAGATGCACATGCTTTTTCGATTGAGGTATATTTATGAATTAGTTATAAGTCTTTGGTCACTGTTTTATAAATATATTCTTAAGAGTTTGTGTTGTGTTTCATTTATAGTTAGTTTTTTCACTTAAAGTTCCACTTAGAGTTTGCACTTAAAGTTTGCGCTTGAACTTACTGATTTTTATTTTGAAAATTATTTTTTAATAAATGTCCTGTAAATTCGACTTGTAATACTGAGGGTAGGCAACCCCCGAGTCTGCGAGCAATGTGCTCGAGCAAGACAACTCAGGTAAAGATTTAAGTGAGACACAAAGTCTGCCGAACTGAAGGGTCACTAGCGTATTTATATCGTAAAATCTGCTGAGCTTTGCATGTTTAGGTTGATAATCGCTCGCGTTGCCTGCTAGCGTTGTTTATAGTTTTCCTTCAAGATTTATATAATAATTTCCAAGTTCAAGTTCAAACTTAGGACAGGGTGATATTTATTGAGTAGTTTATGCATTTTAGTAGTTCACACGTTCCCCCGCCCTCTAAACGTTGGCCCCCCAACGTTAACACGACCTCTATTGCTTTAAAAGGGAAGACCTTATTTTGAGAAGACCTGTCGCATAATACAACAACATACTATAGCTATACAATACAAATTATCATCAGATCCTTTGCTATTACCTTCCTAGCCTCCACTGCAGTTTAATTCTTAGCATTGTTCGACATCCCCTTAAATTATTTGAGGGCTTACCCATGAGAGTCTGCTAGAGAAACTAGTATGGACCTCCACTGATGCTTGGGTGAAAATTATTTTTATAAATTGTCTTAATACTATTACAACTCTAATTCTAGAATTTCAAAATACCATGAACATATCTTACGTAAAACTCCACAATAGTTATCTATAATATTCACAAGGCGGTCCTGTCTCTTAGTATTTACCTATTAATATTGATCCTATTTCTATGACTATATTTAGCAATGTTTATTTATATCGATAATTGGCTATTAGTCAATCAACGTTTAGACACAATTTATCGACTTTTTATAAAATACTGATTTTTGTATCGCAATGATCTCCTGTTTGTTTTGAATAATTGTTATAGATTCGGCCTACATGGGATGCGTCCGCCGCATGAAGGTTGATCTTTGAATTATCACCTTTTTATCATAAATTTGTAAATTGTCTTAGTAATATTTACAATTCTAATTCTAGATTTACGAAAAGAAAATAGTTTATAGCACTTATTTCTTTTTAGAATCATATACACTAGTTATTCTATAATATTCAAAAGACGGTCCTGTCTTTATATTATTTAGTCATAGTCCCCTAAATTTTATTTCTATTTCCATAATATAGTAATTCATCCAACTTTTTTATGCATAAAGACGGTCCTGTGTAGTTTATTGGACTCGTATATTTATATTAAAAAATGTCGATGTATACAATTTGTCAATTTTTGTTTTATGAAATGTTGATTTTCATATATGCAAGCATATTGAATTTTTCCAATATGTTTCGGGTTATACTAATATTGCCATTTTATTCTCTAGTTTCGGTTAGAGTGCATACTTAAACAAAATGACCCATGTTCTCCCCAGTTTACAATAATTCATTATTTTGTATCGTAATATTTATTGTGCCTTTTTATAGGCCGCTCGTGTAGGAGGCGATATGCTGTTATGATACGCAAAAAGTTTCCAGATTTGCCTCCGGTTGGTTTTCTAAGATTGTTAATTATATATAGATGTTTTTTATATATTCGAAAAAAAAGTTATTTTGAGTGTTATTAACATTTTCGCTTTTTGATTGATCATTTTTTGAAAAAGAGGATAATTTAATTACATTCTATAAATTGCACTATTTTGGCGCGTGAGGCTTAACATCTAACATTTTTTTCTATAATAGGAAACTGTATTATACTTTAGGTTTTACGTTACTCTGGTCGAGTCGTAGTGTTGTGGACATGGCTTCCTGGATGTATGCACGTAGGTCACAGGTTATTGCGTCACCCCAACAAAAAAATAGTTTTGGTACGGCGGAGAAATTCGCAATGTTGTATTATGTGACATTTACAATTTTACAACACCCCGCACCAAAACATGTGTTGGCCTATGTGCTTACTTGCATAGAATCAGTTAAATCCATCTTAACATTATTAATTATGCCCCAAATTCTGCAACTTATAGCTTTGAATTTTTCCAAATATTATTTTTTTATTTTTTCACTGTAGGTAATCGACCTCGATTTATATATTTCATCTTCAAATTACTTTATCACGAACACTGTAGAAAGACAACGAATAACCTCCTACTTGAATTTGATCCGATAAAGCTCGAATTTCTCATTCTACAGTCTATGAAAATTAAAACATATTCTATTACTCATTTATTTACGGTAAAACTGCGCTAAGCGCAAATTGATATTTCCCTTATGTAAATTCTCGAAGAAAGAGCCAATATTTCTCAATCGGATTTACAGAAAATTAATCGTAAATTTTTAACGAAAAATAACGTATACACTGTTCAGCCAAACCGGCGGAATAATATTTTACGATTAAATCCACATTTTGCTTGAGGCGTTTTAATTTGCCGACTTGCCAAAAAGTTTACCCCAAGCTCACGAAATTCACTGTCTAAGATGATTTATTTTTTGCGGTTAGTTTAGGGTATCCCCTGTAGGTATATCTTCATAATTAAATAATGTTGAGAGAGGTGTTTTAAATTTGGGACTTTTTTAAAAGTTACCTACTAACTTCTGTTAGATGTTTGATACTTTAAATTACGAAAAAACATTAAGTTTTAATTGGATTTAAAAATATGGAGAGGAAACAAAATTAAAGATCAAAAGTTCCGCAAATAATACTCTGAAGGCATATTTGAACATTAACGCTTTTACTGTTCATTAGATCAATATTTTCACTCTATTTCTCCGCTATATCCAGTCATTTTGGTTATTGCTTTGGAGGCAAGTCGATATTCCATTGATACCTTTGGTATTTAATTTCCAATAAAGAGGCTTTGCGTCCTCGTAGCATTCGCAGTGTTTGGTTCTCACGGCTGGATACTAAATCGGCTTTGTTTCGGTTAATGGGAATTTTAAAGCGTTTCGGCTTAACTAAATTGAATTTCAGCAAGTCGTTCTAGGTATTGTATAATTGGCTTGTGTGCATTCACTAGAGAAAGAGCGAGTACATTTAAGATGATCTGGCTCGGTCTTATCTATCAATGGATGGATTAAGATAAGTTAAAAGTTAAAGACAGGAAAATGTTTAGAGTACAATGAATAGTTTCTGCGGTAGGATCCTTATGAAACATCGTTGAATAATAATATTCAGGATAATTATTACACTGCTTTTAGATGTTTCAAAATAATTTAATGAGATATTTTTCTCTACATATGTTTCGGCTTGATGAAGCCTTTATAAAGAGTAGTTGTATACTAAAATCTAAAATTGTTATATTGTACTAAACCGCCCGATAATGGATACTTCTTTTGGAAACTCGCAGAGTTCCAGTAAATAATTATTGTATTTTAATTCTCCCAATCAAAAGTTTTATCATGATGTGCAACTTCCGAATTAAAAACAAACATTTTAGGTCAGTAACAAATTGCCATCAGAAAATATATCATGGGAAAATTAAAAATATGTCTGAGACGTTTTAATTTGCAGACGGCGCAAAAAATAATATCCCCGAGGCACGAGAGTCGTTTTCCTATGATGGTTTATATTCGCAATTAGCTGAGCAATTCCGATTAAGCCGTATCTCTCAGATTAAAAATTTGAGGAAGGGATGTGGCTTGTCTCTGGTAAATATTTTATGATTTTTTATCCAGCTTTTTTAATAAATATCGTTAAGACCTATTATTTTGTTTAGCGTTGATAGCTTTGAAAGGCATAGATTTATGATTGCCCGATTTGAATCAGCTTATAGATTTTATAAACATTACACTAATAACAGCAAAGAAACTGAAAAATTTATAAGATTTTTCAGCATAATAGAATAAAAAATAAAAATTTGTAAATACATATTATAGTATCTGAGCATAAGCCAGATTTGCATGATATTTGGTATTATCTACGTTTTTGAGATGTAAATTACGATAATCAGAGAAATATTTGGCGGTCGTATCTAGTTTTTGACACCTTGATAATTTTTCATTTTCCGGGCATATACCAAAGTTTGATATTGTTTGGTAAACACATATTTTAAAATTTTAACAAATATTTGAGGAATGGCACTAGTTTTTATGATATTTATACATTTAATATTCCATTTCAGGCATGACCCTCCGGTCGCATCGGGGGCGCAACCAAATGAAACAAACCCAAAGGATGCCCAAAATCAAAAATAATAACTTTATCAAAAATACAATAAAAATAAAGTTTCTTTTCTTCATTTTGAGCATGCCCTGGGTTAGTTTGGGTTAGGTTTGATTGGTAGCGTCCCCAGAGCGAGCGAAGCGAGCGGAGGGCCGTGTATAAAGTGAAATATTTGACGAATATATGCGTACAAAGAAATAATGTAACCCAATGAGTGCCTCTTTTATTTCGATGAATAAATGCAAATTCACATTGAAAAACTGTATCCATTTGCATTCATTCACCTAAATAAAAGAACGAGTAGAGGCACTTATAGCGCAACATTTTTTCTAATAAATATTGCCAACGAAACTACAGTAAACGTCTGGCAACAGTGTGCCTTCTTAGAGATCTCTGTTTCGACTATTGTCCCATTTGACAAAGGAGGATATTTACAAGTAAAATTTAATTTTGTTTAATGGGGCTATGAGTCGCTCTAAATTAGGACCGGGACAAAACGGAAGCCTCTCGTTCGAAGCAAATATCTCCTAGTTAATATTTTCATCCGATAATTGATTTTCAGATGTTTATTGTCTTATTGTCTATCTTTTTAGATGAAGTGGTGCTGAAAATTTGTGTCAAAACTCGAACTTTTCCTATTTTTTTTCCTATTTTTTTTGACTTAAACTAGTCTATAGGACACCTCCTTTCTAGTTATAAAAGAAAATTTGCAAAATCGACACAACCTATACCCTACAAATCAAATAATACAAATAACCCCACAGTTCGGCAATTTCCACGCCAATGACCAAAGCAAGCCACTACCGTAATTTTGAAATATGTAAAAAAGTTAGGTTTTTGTCTAGGGTCAAAGTGTATATAATATATCCTGGCACCAATCAGGAAATTGCCCTACCGCTAAAAATCAAGTAAACGTCGCAAGATTGTCTGTTGTCGCGTATTTTAAATAGCTTGAAGACGAATAAAATACAAATAGTATACTTATTCCGGATTTCCCCATGTAAATAAAGTAGTAAATAATAGAATACAAAATAACAAAATTAAGCATTCAGTTGAAAATTTAAATATGGACGTTTTTTACCCGCATTCTTTTCAGCCAGACTCTTTCATTTGGCTAACAGTACATGTTTCAATTCACACCCCTTGAATAAAATCCCACCTATCTATGGTAATGCAGTTCGCCAATTAAAGTGGTAAATTATAAAGTTAATTACCACCCCCTCCTTTGTGGACATACATTATTTAAAAATTAATTGTTTACACCGATCATGATCATTGTATTCAAGAATATGTTACGTTTTATGGAATATTTGGTTTTTCCATACTTTTCATAAAATTTCGTTAAAAAATGGCAACTATGGGCGTTTTTTCAACTTTAGACGCGACCCATATCCTTACTATAAGTTTTAGACTTAATAAGTCTTACATCAAAATGATCGGTAACATATAGGAGAATCAATTCTATTTCAAAAAATGGAAATTTGGTTCGCCACGAGTTTTTCGGACCACCTTGTATTATGGCTGTATTTTTAAAACATAGTTGATTTGACTCACAATAATATCTAAAAAATATTTTTTCGTAATTTTCTCATCGTCTCTATATTAGAAATTTATCCCCAAATTGAAAACAGTTAATTTAGCTTTGGAATTAGTAGCAGATTTAATCATAAACAAGAATATTTATGCAATTCCGGTTTACCATTAGTTAACATAAAGTTAAAATTATTGAGGTAGCAATTATGAAAATTGAATTCGACTTCTCTTTATATGAATAATGCATACTGTTCTAATTATTATTAAAATATACTTGAATATGTCGTTTAGCTTATACAATTTCAACTGCTGCGAAATGGATTTTCAATTTGTTTATGTGGCCATTGAATAATTTCCATATATCCAAGCGAGCTAAGAGCATCATAATTGAAATTGTTACTTATCATCTTGAAGATTGAACAATAAGTTTCTTATTACAAAACGTATATTGTGCACAATGTAAATCTTCAGCTTATTTAGACAATATTCTCATTTCGCGAAAAGCGTGAGAATATTTGCAAACTAGTAGATAGTGGTTTCCGACAGATGTTTCAAGTCCATGGAATGGTGTAGATACATAGTACTTAGAATTTCCAATTCGAAACAAATTGCTTTGAAGAAACACTTAGATGGGGTTTGAAATTATATAAAAAATAGAGATGTGTTGAAAAATAGTTGTGCCACCGCTCCAATTCTAATGTAATGAATGAGAGCTAGTACCCGATTCTGAGTAAATTGTTTCAACAAATTCTTTCATAATTATTTCAAATTTATTCAAAACAATAACGTAAAATTGTACTAGCTCTCCAACAAATAAAATTTAAATAAATTAAATTTCGAATTAGATCGCCAAGAGAGAACATTCAAATAAAATAATAATTTTATTAAAAAAACAAAATTTAAATTGAAATTCAACTTTCAAGAAATAATGCCCGAACCGCGTCTAAAGTTAAATCATTTTTGCCTCAGAAAAATGTACGACAAAAGCAAATATCATAAGCCTTATTAAAATAAAATAACTTACTATTGAAATATAATCCAAATAGCTTGCATGTGTTTAACTTCATTAGATTCGAAATCCGACTTAAATTGCGGTTGACTTATACTTTTGGGTTTTTTCAACTGCATTATACCACGCGACTAGAAAAACTAACTTCATGGAATATCAACCACTAGTTACACGCTTAAAAAATAAACAGGTACCCCCAAACTTTGTTCTAAAAAGAAAACCATTGGCCAAGGGGCGTTTCTATTAAGAATATTCCCCGAACAAAGATAATTGGATCGAAATACAAAAATCGTGTTATGCAGTTTTAATTACCGTAATTTGATCTAGATCGGAATTCAAAAGGCATGTAACTAATTTTAATAGGGTAATTAAAATTTTAATTTATAATTACTCGGCGGAATTGGAATTTACAAAACATGTTAAAACGCTAATTGCCATATTAAAATTTTCGGCAAAATTTTAAGTGCTTTTAGTAATCACACTTTTAATAGCTGCAGGTGCAAAATTCAGATTTTTCTAGGAGAAAACAAATCGTAAAAGTTGGTATAAAAGTCAGAAAATATTCTTAACACATGTTAAAACGTTATTCTGTCCAAATGGGACTGGGAAAATTTTAGTATAAATTTATCTTTCATGTATGTTACTTTGTTCAAATGGTTACACAGTATTGACCAAATCGTAAAAAGTGTCTCCAAGTACCAGAGATTCGTGGAAATTATATAAGTAATTGAGCAAATGCATTTCGTCGGACCGAAAAAAGTACGGTAGGAAACGATGTTTCAAATTCGTCACTCGTCGTGAGAGAACGTGGTCTAAAAGCTATTAAGCCTAGGATAGCAGGTTCCGGATTAACATTAAGACCTAGACAGTGAGTTTAATTTTAAATCATAATGCTTAGGGTGCCTGTATGTATAGAAACATTATCACTGTATGTCTTCGATAATTTCATGAGATCTCATTTAAATTCAGTGCTAGCGTCATTCTGTATTTTATTTGTTAGGGAATGTAGAATTTTTTTCACCATGGTTTTTAATTGGATTTAAGCTCCAGGGAAAGTTTGATACAAAGTAAATTCCAGCGGGGTTAGGTGTTAATGCTAATGAATTTTTTTATTATGCCATAACTGATTGTTTGGCGAACTTTTAAACACCTAGACCATATCAGAAATTATCTGAACAAATTTAAGCCAACCACTTATTAAATAAATGCTCCCTTTAAATTGTGTGCTCCAGTTCGGTTCGCAACACCTACAGGTGTACATCGAGCGGTTTATCGGTTCTCTCACGGTGACTTATCAGTTAATCGGAATTTGTTTTTTTTCCGGCCCTATACTTAGGTTTTATTTGGACATTAAAAATAAAATAGCACTAGCTTATTGTAAGTAGATTCATATTATTAATTAAACCCCTCGATGCCTTCATAAATATGACTGGCATCGACGGGGTCGAATCCGGTGGCGGAAGTTCACCTGATTGGGTAAATATAACCCAGGATGTCGAAATGAGTAGTAAATCAGACCAAAACACAGGCGAAAAAGTATTATCAGATAGGATCAAAAGAATTAATGTTAATAATAGATTTGCGAATGATAGTCCAGGTCCGTTTAACATTTTTGTTGAACACAAATACCTTAACTTGGGACGTGTGCATCCCATGAAATTGAGTGAAATGTTATTAGAGCTGGGTGATGATGAAAAAAATATTATTGAACTTTATCCTGTAGGAAGAAATTTAATTAAAATTGAAGTAAATAGTGCCAACGTCGCTAATAAAATTGTTGCTAGCCAGGTTTTTGATAAACATGATTTAGTCGCTTATATTCCCTTAAATTTGACTCAGAAAAGAGGCATTGTTCGTGGCATTGATACTAGTTACACAGAAGATCAATTATTACTAATGATTAAATCACCTATCGACGTCCTTAGTATTGAAAGAATGTATCGCAGAGTTAAAAATAAGGAAAATGACGCTGAACTTATTCGCGTTCCGAGACAGATGGTTAAAATCACATTTGCTAAAGTAGAACTTCCCCATTTTGTTTTTTTCGGAAAGTTAAGATGCTCCGTTGATACATACTATACACCAGTTATGCAGTGTTTTTCTTGTCTTAGATTTGGGCACACGTCCAATCAATGTAAAGCTAAAAGACGATGTAAAATCTGCGGAATCGTTAAAGATATCGACGATGAACCTTGTAATGATTGTGTTAAAACGTGCGTTCATTGTAAGACGGTAGGCCATTCAAGCCTTGATAAAAGCTGTCCGATGTTCTCGAAACAAAAACGTATAAAGGAGTGTATGGCTCAATTAAATATTCCTTTTAAAGAAGCGGAAAAAGCTGTAGTTAGCCCATCATATGCCAGTTTGGTTTCTAAAAATAGATTTGCGCCATTACTTAATTCTAACACGGAATTTCCGGAGCTTGCCTGTAAAAAAAATAATCCTATGCAGCCTACAAAAACCTATACACAAGAATCCTTCAATGACGGTAATCCAAGTAAGAAACGTAGAATTAACCAACAACAGCCACATTTTACTCAAAATAAAAGGGATTATGACTGGTCTTTTTCCGGTAGTTCCTTAAGTCCACAAAATCGATCTTTTGAAGATATTAAACATCAATTAGTAAGCGAGCTCACCAAACATGTTTCTTCAGCATTTAAATCCTCTAGCGTCTCCAACACATACTTAAAAAATGTGGTTTCTGATCAAAATCTGCAAAATATTCTTAATAATTTGGTTACAGACATTTTTAACACTAATAATCTTCAACGCCAATCTTAAAATCGTTCAGTGGAATGCCAGATCGGCATTCGCGAATCACAAATTTCTTGAAAATTTATGTGAAAACACACACTTCGATATCTGTTTATTATGTGAAACATGGTATAAGCATAGTTACAATATTCGTCT
Source organism: Pissodes strobi (assembly GCA_016904865.1). Taxonomy (NCBI): domain Eukaryota; kingdom Metazoa; phylum Arthropoda; class Insecta; order Coleoptera; family Curculionidae; genus Pissodes; species Pissodes strobi. The sequence goes on from MU183577.1 coordinate 170,003, forward strand.
CTCAGGTTATAACATAACACGTAAGGATAGGGCCGATGGTAAGGGCGGCATTGCCATTATTGTTAGAAATAACTTGGCATACAAGGTTATTAATTTTGACCAACGCACTAACAAATCTCTGGAAGTCTGTGGCATTGAGGTTTGTATAGGGAGAGAAGTTGTTTCCTTTGTCTCCTTGTATCGCCCTCCCGATGTCAACGTAACCTGTAATGAATATTTGGAAATATTTAATAGGGTATCTCAAAGCTGTGTCATTGGGGGTGATTTTAACGGGCACCACAGCCTATGGGGCTCCACATATAATAGTTTAGCTGGCATAAAATTATTAGAGGCCATTGACCAATCACCGAACCTCATTGTACGAAATGATGGCACAGCTACCAGATACTGTTTTAATGGTGCATCTGCACTCGATATTACAATAATATCATCAAACTTGCTAAATAAATCGCAATGGGATGTTCTTGAAGACACTTACGGTTCTGATCATCTTCCTGTTATGATTGAAATTAACAAAGATACCCATAATTATGAAAATTCTGATATTTATAAGTGGTCTCTTAAAAATCTTAACTGGAACCTATATGAAACTGTAATTGATAATAAGCTAGCCCATATAAATATTGATAACAATGCTGATTTTTTAATGGAAAAAGTTATAGATGTAATTACTGTGACAGCTGATTTGATATTTAAAAAAATTAACATTTCCTCTAACAAGGGGCATTCTCCTCCATGGTGGGACGCTGAATGCTCACAAATAGCTTCAGAACGTTCTAAAGCCTTTAAAAACTATGGAAAACATATCAATTTAAACAATTTTCTAAAATATAAAAATATTACTGCGCAGTCAAAACGCCTTTTTAAACAAAAAGCCAGAAATAGCTGGTCAAAGTTTTGTCAAAGTTTAAGTTCCCAAACCAATCCTTCATGAATGTGGAAGAGAGTAAATTCCATAAGTAAAGGTTTGTCCATCAACTTAACCAATAATTTAACTGAAGAAGGAGCTGACATTTTTTTAAAAAAATTAACGCCAGATTCTGTGCCCAATCACTTTGGGGGACATCAAATTCTAAACAACCATCCTTTAAGCGAGAGCATATCAGTCACTGAATTTAACATTAATATTAAATCAAGTAAAGATACATCACCAGGCCTCGATGGTATAACTTATGCTATGATACAAAACCTACCTGTTAATGCAAAAAAAATACTCTGTTTGGCGTTCACCAAAATTCTCAGAAATGGTCACGAATGTACGTCTTTCAAAAAAGTCATTGTTATACCTATTAACAAACACGGTAAACCTAACGAATTCAGACCAATCTCTTTGATGTCATGCATTTTCAAAACATTTGAAAGAATTATCAAGACCCGTCTTGAATGGTGGTCGGAAAATTCTGGTGTACTACCTAGAGGTCAATTGGGTTTTCGAAGAGGTAATGGTGTAACTGACTGCATTGCTCATCTAACATTGGATATCCAAAATTGCTATGCGAATAACGAGTATTTTTCCGCTCTGTTTCTGGATATCTCCAGTGCGTATGACAACGTTGATACTTCTATTCTCATTAATAAAATGATAGCACTTAATATCCCTAGATTTTTCGCCGTTAATGTTCTTAAAACTTTTAGTAATAGAGTGGTGTTTCTTCGTCTAAACAATAAACTAATTGGACCTAGAGTTGCAAACATGGGACTTCCTCAGGGCTCTGTTTTGAGTCCATTTCTCTTTAACCTGTATACCGCCGATTCCTTTACATTGTTTCCCTTCAATACGCAGATGATTTTTGCCTGTACACTACAAAAAAAAAACTTGAAGAATGTATACAAACTCTTAGCCTTATTATGGACCGGTGTCAAGCGTATTTCTTTGACAGTGGCTTAGAACTGTCCGCATCAAAATCTGCAGTCACAGTCTTCACTAAGCACAGACTCGCATATCGGGAAACCATATAATTAGGGAATGTGGAAATCGCTTGGAAAAATAGTTTTAGGTATTTAGGTGTGGTACTGGATCAAAAACTGACATGGGAAGATCATATAAATAGTATTATTGGCAAGGTCGAAAAAAGTCTTAACCTTTTGAAGGTCGTCACCAAACGGTATTGGGGAGCCGACCCCAAGGTATCGTTAATGTTTTATAGAGCATATGTTAGAGCCCTCATCGACTTTGGATCAATTTTTTATGGATCAGCCACTAAATCTAGGCTTTTAAAAATCGATCGTCTACAGTACAAGGCTCTACGAATTATTACTGGGGCCCTTTCCTCTATTCCAACAAATGCACTTTTAGCAGAGTCTGGTGAACTACCTCTATCTCTGAGAAGACTTCATCTTGCTGAGACATTCATTGTTAAAAACATCTTTGTACAAAACGTTTTTTTAATTAACAAAATCTACCGGGTATCACTAGACATTCTAACAAATAGTTACTGGATGCACAAAAGCTCACCACCTCTAGCTGATGCTCTCATTGAGACTACTAAATTTCGAGAAGAAGTTGTTAAGTACCCCAAGCTCCCCTTTTTTACTGGCAAATTTAACAGTATCTTGTTTAACACAGACACGTTCTTTCCTCAGTATACAGAAAGCCATGAAATGAATAACAATATAATCAGTAATATCACAAACAAGATACAAGACGCCATCTCTGTATACACGGATGGATCAAAGACACCAGAAGGGGTTGGGTGTGCATTTTATATTAAAGACAATAATTATGGAGAATCCTTTAGAGTAAATTCCAATTCCTCCATTTTCAGTGCGGAGGCTTATGCGATTATACAGGCACTTGATTACATAATTCTGAATAAAACTTCTTCGCACTTTCTGATATTCACCGATTCCATGTGCTGTATTCAGGCAATGAATAACAAAACTAAAAACCTTTATAAAAATCCTCTAATTTTTGACATCTTTCAAAAACTAGTATTACTGGCACATTATAATATTAAAGTATCCTTCATTTGGGTCAAAGGGCACGCCGGTATCCTGGGAAATAATATAGTGGACAACCTTGCTAAGGAAGCCATTAGCAAAGACATTACAATATTTGGTCTACAATATTATGATGCTATTTCACAGTTGAAAAATGAAGCCAAGAATAAATGGAAAGTTAAATATGCAGAGTATGCTGTCAATAATCCGAACTTCTATACCAGAACCAATAGACATCTCGTTTCTAATCCCAGTCTGCAAGAAACCAATTTAAATCGATGTCACTACACTACATTTATAAGACTAATCTTCGGACATGGCAATGTTAGATATCTATTAAACAAAATGAATTTGGTTGACAGTCCTTGGTGCGTCTGTGACAACTCAAGTGTAGACGATCTAAATCATTGGCTTTTTAGTTGCCTATTTAATCAGCGTGCATCCTGTTTTTTGTTGGAAAAACTTGTAGAACTAAATAAGCTACTCATCAACGCATGCAACCTGATGACTTTGTCTAAGCAAGACAAAATAATTCACAACTTATTGGTTAGGTTTGTGAGAATGGTGGAGCGAAAGCTTTAGAGAACTGAGTACCTTTTGTCTTACCCAATGTTCCCTGTCCCATTTTACCGATTGGTCCATCTCTTTGTTTGTTATTTATAAAGTCGCCTAGATGGACCCCTATGGCGTGAAGCGTGTGTCCCAGTTCTATCCTATAATTTTGTCTCTTCACAATTTTTATTTTGGTGTTATATTTGGTATGAATGATGGAATGGTTCATTTGAGTTTTAAATTTAAGTTATTGTAGTGACTAAATGCACTCGATGCAAAGCCATAAACTAGACAAAAAAAAAATTGTGTGCTCCCTTAAATTCGAAATCTCAATTATTATTAAACGGAAAGCAATTTGGCCTACGCTCATTTCATTACAAGTAAGGTTAAATTTGAGTACTGGAAAATGGAAAGAAGTTACTGACTACCAGGTGGAGAAATACGGGTTGTTACCCATGTTGTCTAAGTAAATTATTTTCAACAAAATGGGGTGTCAACACACTGGTACTGCAAACCTGGTTTCAGAAAATGAACAGAAGTTGAAGAAAAGGCCGAAAATATAGTAAGTACATAAAAGGGTGTAATCGGCGTTTATTACACCAATATACGTAATTTTAGATTTATAATTGGCTAATACAGGCAAACAAGATTTATTCATTAAAAAGGGTTATTCAGTGTGTCGGGTACCGTGCCTACCCTAGTAAACTAAATTCTTGATAAAAATATTTGCTCATCTTGTAATATCATAAAGAGTAGTCGAACGATGTGAAGTATTGTACTAACCCAAACTAACCTTAACACATTAGTGCCCACTGACAACTTGAGTTACCACAATATTTACATTGCAACAGCTGATTCAATTTTTGTGCAGCATTTTTGTCGGTAGCGTACTTTTCTTTCCAAGTAAAAATATACTGCATATTTAGTTTTCGTTTAGTGTTGTTGAAAATCAGTTATTAATTGTATGGTTTTTAGTTGAGACTTGACAATAGAAAAATTGCAAGTAACTTAAGAAAACAATTTAATTTTTGTATTAGCGTTCGTTCGATAATGCTCAGAAAAGATAACATTTCGCAACAAGCAATATCCTAGTATTGCGTTTTTCAAACTTTTTGTTCTATTCATTTCAAAAATTGACTGGCATCTTGAGTTGCCACTTTTTTAGGGCTGCGGGTTTTGACGAGAATTCCTATAACATGGATGCTATTTTAAGTTTATGTGAGGAAAAATATGAAAGAAAGCCGACACGAAAAAACCTCTAATTTCGATTCACGCATCCTATACCAGAAGTTGAAACTGATCAAGATGCTGATCTCTCCGATGACGAGCTCGAGGGAATTAACCTTCCATTAGGCGCGTGGGTATTTATAGCATCGTTAGTCGCCTTGTATCTCGCAGATACATATAAAAAATATACTGTTTTAATTTAAAAAAATGATTCTGATGGTTGAAAAATCGTTAATATTTATTGTATCGTTTTATAAAATATATCTTAACGAAGTTAACAACTAACCAAAATTATATAAATATTAATCAGAAGAATCATTACTGGCTTCATCTGTATTCAGGCATTTGTCACATATTATTTTAGCGTGTAATTTTAAACATAAGTGCGTTTTACATTTTTTACAGCTATCTGCAGAAAAAGAAGTTTTTTTTAATTAAGTTCGTGGCATGGTTGGAAACTTTTTCTTGTCTTGATTTTCCATCTGTTCTTTCTCCTCCGATTCACCATCACTGATCTCATGGTCCGTTCAGGAATCTGTTGACCTAGTTTCCACATGGTCCTCGGTCTCAGGATCGTCAGACTGGTCAAAATCATCTTCAGGCAACTGACAAACATTTTCTTCATCCAAAAATGCAATATGATTCAGTTCATCAATGTTTTCAGGATTTTTTTAGGTCATATATATTTTTTACTCATTTTTCTCACTGATTAAGGCAAAAACACTCCTCGAATACATACTACACACTTAGATACGAACAAAAATCAATTATACACAACTTAGACACACGTTTCACGTGAAGGCTAGGAATGCGACTGAGGCGGCCCAACCCTAACAGGAATAGTCGCGTTGTACCACCCAGGTACAATTCTCGCGCCGGGACAGTTTTGCTTAAATTATAAAATTCCAAATAAAGGTCTGGATCTGTAATTCTAGGAAAGAATTCCCTACTAGTTACTTAAGGATTATTGCAGGCCATACAATTATACTGTTATTATTTTTTGAGAAATCAACATAAATATTATGCGTGTATCTGTCAGATACATACGCGACTAATGGAAGGTTAAGGCGCACATTCCTCAAAGGATTCTAAGCGCTCAGGCATTGGTACAAATGGTCTGATACAGAAGGGAGACTATTTAAGAGAAAATATAAGTTTTTTTGCTTTAGAAACAATAAATTCATGAAACATTCTTTAAATACTGTTAAATCTTTACCTCAATTCAAGGTGTTCTAACGAGGGTTTTATAGGAATGTTTAACCGCTATTCTATGTGACTTTCCCAGTCTGGCAAATAAAAATCCTTCAATGATGAATTAGGTTTCTTGCTACTAATTCATCAAAAATACAGACTAAAATTTAGATAGAAGCTTGATTAAAGTGGTCAAATCAGAGAGTAATCTAATGAAAAAAAAAAAAAATTACAAATTGTTAGATTATAGATAACATTTTAAGGTTAATTAGAAATAATAAAACTGCTTTGCAATTAGAAGATAACATAATTTAATGGTATTCAGCCATTATAGACTATTTTATGAGAAAATATAAGTTTTTTTTGCTTAAGGAACAATAAAGTCATGAAACATTCTTTAAATACTGTTAAATATTTACCTCAATCCAAGGTGTTCTAACGAGGGTTTTATAGGAATGTTTCACCTCTATTCTATGTGACTTTCCCAGTCTGGCAGATAAAAATCCTTCAATGAAGAATTAGGTTTCTTGCTACTAATTCATCAAAAATACAGACTAAAATTTAAACTAAACTAATTTATTTAACTAAAGCTTTAAAAACTATGTTACAGATAGAAGTTTGATTAAAGTAGTGAAATCAGAGAGTAATCTAAAAAAAACTAATTTACAAATTTTTAGATTAGAGATAACATTTTAAGTGTAATTAGAAATAATAAAACCACTTTGCAATTAGAAGAATACCTAATTTAATGGTATTTAGCCATTATAGTCTATTTTAAGAAAAAATATAAGTTTTTTTTGCTTTAGGAACAATAAATTCATGAAACATTCTATAAATACTGTTAAATATTTACCTCAATTCAAGGTGTTCAAACGAGGGTTTTATAGGAATGTGTAACCTCTATTCTATGTGACTTTCCCAGTCTGGCAGATAAAAATCCTTCAATGAAGAATTAGGTTTCTTGCTACTAATTCGCCAAAAACACAGACTAAAATTTAAACTAAACTAATTTATTTAACTAAAGCTTTAAAAAATGTTTTTGATAAAAGTTTGATTAAACTGTCAAATCAGAGAGTAATCTAATGAAAAAAAACTAATTTACAAATTGTTGGATTAGAGATAACATTTTAAGTTTAATTAGAGATAAAGCTACTATGCAATTAGAAGTTAACATAATTTAATGGTATTTAGCCATTATAGACTATTTTAAGAGAAAATATAAGTTTTTTGCTTTAGGAATAATAAAGTCATGAAAAATTCTTTAAATACTGTTAAATATTTACCTCAATTCAAGGTGTTCTAACGAGGGATTTATACGAATATTTAACCTCTATTCTTCAATGAAGAATTAGGTTTCTTGCTACTAATTCATGAAAAATACAGACTAAAATTTAAACTAAACTAATTTATTTAACTAAAGCTTTAAAAACTATGTTTTATATAGAAGTTTGATTAAAGTGGTCAACTCAGAGAGTACTATAATTAAAAAAAAATAATTTACAAATTGTTATATTAGAGATAACATTTTAAGTTTAATTAGAGATAATAAAACTACTTTGCAATTAGAGGTAACATAATTTAATGGTATTTAGCCACTATGGACTATTTTATGAGAAAATATTAGTTTTTTTCTTGCTTTAGCAATAATAAATTCATGAAACATTCTTTTAATACTGTTAAATCTTTACCTCAATTCAAGGTGTTCTAACGAGGGTTTTATAGGAATGTTTAACC